>OU696696.1:220494814-221039814 GCA_916050605.2 Platycheirus albimanus
CTCATGTTGGAGTGACAAAAATGAAGCAGCTTGCCAGGCGTTACGTGTATTAACTTCAATAAACAAAGACATCGAATTCTTCGTGCGATCGTGCTCTGCATGTGCATCAACTAAAAGCAGTCCAGCGAAAGCTTCTCTTCACCCTTGGGAAGAACCAGACAACAATTGGCAACGCATTCACATTGATTATGCGGGTCCATATCAAGGACATTATTTTCTCGTAGTTGTGGATGCTAAGTCGAAGTGGGCAGAAGTAGGAGTATGCACATCAGCACCTACCTCATCATCAACTCAAGAAATTCTACTCAATATATTTTCCAGAAACGGATTCCCGGATGTCATGGTTTCCGATAATGCGACAATCTTCAAAAGCGAAGAGTTCACAGAATTTTGTCAAGATTCAGGTATATTTCAAAAATGTATAGCTCCAGGCCATCCAGCAACAAACGGCTTAGCTGAAAGGAACATCCAGACACTCAAAAACAGATTAGCAGCAATGAACAATGAACCATCAACAACTGTACACAAAATAAGAGAAATACTATTCAAATACCGAGCAACACCACTCAAGAACGGAAAATCACCATCAGAACAATATCTAGGCCGACAAATCAGAATTCGCTTAGACGCACTGAAGCCTACCAAATTCAAAAGTACTTCCACTGTTGACATACCGTCAAGACAATTAAGCGTGGGAGAAAGGGTTCAAGCTCGATATTATACTACGAATAAATTGCTATGGAGACCAGGTGTTATTACTAAGAAAATGGGACGACTTCACTATATTGTAAAACTGGATAACGGATATACGTTCAAAAGACACATAAACCAGCTACGTTCAACCAGTGCTCCAAATGAAAATTCAACAGATGATAATATCACACCAAAGAAATCTTTTTCTTCACATGAAGCAAGTACTAACGCAACACCAGATAACCAACAATTATCAGATCAACAAATAATCTTCCAGCAATCTTTTACCAATAACCCTGCAATTAGCGACAACCATTCCAGCACCTCAACAGTTCCGGTTCAACAGCCTGAAAATAATACTTACCCTCAACAATCATCAACCATTATAAACCAACAACCAATTCGGCAGTAATCACGTCAACGTAGACCACCAGCTTACTTAAGGGATTATAATCTGGACTCTTAATATCCCTAAGTATTAATCAAGCGTGGGAGAATTGTTATGACCTTAATCATAATCATGTATTAGTACCTTAATGTTTCATATATACTATTGTACGCTTCACTACCGATATACTTCTCTCACTCTTTTTATTATATAATGTTTTCTTCTTTCCTTTTTTCTGACATATAATAAAATTTGGATTTTAACTTTGAGAAACGTGGTCGGTTTTCTTTTTATTTTTCAAGTGAGTTACAACACTATGATTAAATCAAAAAGTGAAAATTCAACAATATTCCGTGAGCAACTGCTTCCAACGAATATTCGTCAATCAAGTAATTAAAAAAAAAAGATTTATAAAACTTTAACGTGCTTGATAATAAAGGTAAGTTATACATATAGTTTATCGTCTATCAAAAACAATACTTCACAATGCTTTCAGAAATCCTATATTCAACTGGATACTTAAATGCAATCTTAAAAGGAATTATAATATGTTAATACTTATATCAATAAGAAAATTCAATTTCGGGAATCAATACTTATTCTATATTCGAAAACTAACTTTATACTGTAAGATCTAAAGTTCTAATCTGTATTTAATAAAGGCGGGCACTATCCCAGACTTTAATTTAAAGGCGGGCACTATCCCAAACTCTGAACTGTATGGCGGGCTCTATCCCAAAAGTCTAAATGGTGGGCACAATCCCAAACTATAATTAAAGGTGGGCACTATCCCAAACTACACGACAATCAAGAAGTTACGTCCCAACTTGATTGACGGAAACTCAAAAAAATATTAATGCTTATCTGAAATTATATCTCAAAAATACTTAAATGCATATAAATTTTACTTCATAACAAGATTTGGGAGAGGGTAACCCTCCCTTCATTGGAACAAGGTGTGCAAATTTATCGGCTCTGCAGCATAACCGACTCAAAAAAAAATTGTCAAAAAAAAAACTTACAGTGTGTAGACTTGGTAAGCTTACGGCGTTCTATTGTAAGTGAAACGACAATCTCATCTAAATGAACAGTAGTTCGGGTATGCAAAGGCGACATTACGCTACTGCTGACGTACATCCTGTATAAAAACTCCAACTACCGGTTAGTGCTTCATGTCTCAACGCATACTGTCACTTCCTAACATCTATTAAAACTGACTATATCTTCGCATACAAAAACTGGATCGGATAACAATCAAAACAAAAGAAAACAAGTTTAATTGTAGTTGACGTGAATTGGGTCGCAATTTGAGTGAATGACCAGCTTCTGCAGCTGATGTGCGTCGGGCAAAAATCCCCAACCACCGGTCAGAAGACCTGCTCATACTGCTCTCATACGACCTGGAACTCGGACATCACATTTTTGGACATATCAACACCTCCGCTGCAGATGACCGAGCAAAAAAAAATACTGCTCAATCCGGACAGAGATCGACGATACCTACAAGTGACTATAGGTGAAGGAAGAGAAGGTAGACCTAATGCAACAGGCTGATTCGGGAATAAGTCACCAAATCACTGGACAAAATAGTGTCTATTCTACTAACCCCGATGGTATTCCTCTATCAAAGAATCCTGATCATCTATCAAACGACTTCAAATAAAAAAAAAACTTAAAAAAAAAAAAATCTGAAAAATTTTCAAAAATTTCTAACTTTTTCTACGCTACTCAGGATAAACCTTAGTTTCGTCAATTCTAATCATATCTTTGCAAACTAATTCGAACCCCACATTGGGCGCCATCTGTAACGTAAAAATTAATGAATAATGACAATTAGAAATTAGAAACGAAAATTAGAAAGGAAATTCCGAAAGAAAAAAAAACATCGAACTCCCTTCGCGATTGCCGACAGACCCTCACTTCACCCCAAATACCCTATGGATATCTAAGACTCAAACCCCACTGACCACCAACAACATAAGCCAGAGAGGAAGCAGGAAGAGACAAGCCCCTATACCTCCTTGACTCCTATACCAAGGACCAGTATCTCCATCGCCTCTTTATTCATGTATCGGTGTATCTAGTATCCCCTACATAAGACATACTTACACTTCGCTAACACGACCACTCGCTCTCCCTACCCCTCTCCCCCATTCTTCCAATTTTCTAACCTACCAATTCCATATCCATCCCCATCACAGAAGCACAAGCCATCTGGCAGCTCACCTCAGGTGCTGACTACAAAACACCGTAGAACAGCCTAAGGTGTATCGACCAGCATGCTTGCGCCTATCCACTACGAGTAATAGATGTTCCCCTCGTAGCCGTATCTCGTCGTAGTTCACACATAAAACCAGGGACTCTACTATACCTCGTACTCACAACTAGGATTGTAATGCGGTCTCTTGTATGAGTCAGTTCTTTTCCAGAGTTTGCACTCCATATCGCACCTTTCGCCCTAGTTATGAATACCTACTTCTTACTCTGAAGGGATGGTATCGATCCTATGCCGGCAACGCCCCCTTTCCTGGTAATCGTTCGCTAAAACAATCAACAAGAACGGCATGCGACAACGCAGAACCGTGGTTGAGATCGACCGTCACGGTGGCCGGCAGTACCTTAGCCATGACTAGCTCAGCCAGGCCATGGGCACTTGCTCCGGGATCTACTTAACCGGTGTTACCTCTTTTTTTTTCTGCCAACCGTTGAGCTCAAGATGGGTGAGCTCGAATAAAAATGTTTGAATGCTTAAGGCCCCTCATAATTCCCAAAGAAAAGACTTGCTAGAAATGACTGAAACAAAGATTGATCCAAGGTTGCACCTCAGGAAGAATATTGAGAGTGAACGTAGAATTGAAGTAAGAAATCAAGATTGGATTGTTAACACAATCTGAAGAACGAAACACGTAAGTATCAATGAAACTGGCAAATCATAGATGTTCATGATTGCAGTGGCCTTTAGAACCTTCCTTCCATTCTGCCACCACGATTCTCTGCAGAAAATGGAGGATGAGGTGTCAAACTCAGAGGGGAGGGAGGATCGAAGATGTTAAAGTGATCCTCCTGGTCTCTCAACCCGCCCAAAACAATAGTAAAAATCACCTCTCTTACTACTGACCTATGGCTATCCACGGACCTATGAGTCCCCCGACTCATTAAAACTTTTGGCAGCCCCTAAACATGAAAGCAAACAAAAGAAAATTGCTCGCCAACTATAACCCTATAACTATACTATGGTACCCATTAAAAGCTGTACCAAAGAAAAACCAAATAACCTCAATGTTGCACTATGAGTATCTTAAAAGTACTCCATACTCACACTACCTTGTTCCATCTGAAGTGGGCTGAGGATTACCACCCTCCCTATACATAATCTATATCATCATCATGGAAACCTGTGAAAAGTCTCCAAGAAAATTCTAAGTCCAAGAAATAATTCGACAAGTGAAAATTTTCTTAAAACGTTATAACAAACGGTTGAATTGTTTATTCAATGTAATTCTTATAGTCTAACAGAATATTATTCTAATGTAATATATCTTAATTTTTCATCTAAAACTAACCTTATCAAGTAATAGTATGTATCTATATCGTTAAAACTATATACTTGAAATAAAAATTTTTGCTATTCCAAAAGATAGTTTATTATTACTTTAACTAATAATGATTCTTTTGAAGATACGAACTATAAATATCAAAAGAAAAACTTTATGTATATTATTAGCCTATGAATCAACGACTATTAAAAAAAGTGTGTCTTATTGTGCTCGTTACTTTAAAATTCAAATAAATACTTATCAAAATTTTGCTTCATTGCTGATTGGTAGCTGATTATACTATCGCGATTCCTAACCAAGACTATTCCAAAGTTATAGGCAAATTTAAATCAACTAAATTATCGCGACGAAATGACTCAAACGTCAACTGACCTTAAGCGTAAAGAAAAAAACTGTAACGAGTATTTACCGCGTAACTAAGAGAGATTTTTTTTATTTGAAATGTTTAAACCTAAACACAAAATCGAAACGAGATACTTCAATTATTTTACCGAATACTCAAAAGAACAAGTAAGGCGATCATGCCTCAGGAACATACTTGGGGATATGAAACACCAACGTAATCAAGAGAGGGTAGTCAGTAAGATTTGTATAAAAAAAAAATAACCATATATAAAGGAACACAGTTCGTGTCCACCATATACTCGATATTATAAGTAAATTTTTATCAAAAGCAATTCAAAATATAAAGCAATGTAAAAATGTCAATGATAATATAGTTTATACTATTGAGATACCTTGTCTCAGTATCGTTCTTACAGTGGAGATCCGGGAGTGCACTGCTGGATACCTTCCTGTAAAAAATGTTTATGGATTATGGATAAAAGCATCTCTACGTTAAAATTGGTTTTGACTATACTCTGACTCAAAGTGCTCTATTCTTTACTTTGTCTGAATGTTAAAGTGATTCTTTATTGAGTATACAATTCTATAATATACACGAGTACAACACAAGAAAAAGGAAACTAAATCGCGTTTGTTTGAAGACGATATATATATATAGCCACTGGTATCACCGACTCACCATGTGGTAGTAATTGGTAATGACCCATTAGATATAAGTAATAAGCGTGTTCTCATTTAAAGAACAAAATATTCTTCATTAACAATCCGATTAAACAACAGAAAACGACGGAATTGAAAAGTATATGAAAGTTCGCGAGTTAATTAAGTAAATCTCCAGCCGAAGAAGAATATCTAACGCGGCGTTGTAACGCGTTCTTTGTGGTCGCTACCGACACGAAAAGCGATTGTCTCAAAGACTAAGTGAAGAACGAAAAATAAATAGTAATTCCGTGAAGGATATACAAAAGTAGACGTTAACCGAGTTAACAAGTGAGAAAAATAAAAATAAAAAAAGTAAAAAGTGATTTATAACACCAAGAAAAACGCGATGTTTCGATACTAAAACCGAATTTACGATTAACTCTGTGTCACCAAATCTGTTTCCGATTCCGACTAAAACATGATTGTATTTAATATATTGAGATCTCGGTAGGAACTTTATCGCAATTTGAAACCGATCTTATCTCGATTATAAGAAAACGAATGGATTTTAAATGAATGGCGAGAATATTCAGCTAATATGCTACGATATCTGTCACAATCAATGATGTAGGGAAAACATTTACACCCTATGCGATCAATTCCAATTTTTTCCCATCCATCACCACAAACTACGTCACGAATTCCAATCCGTGAATCCAAACGACATACCCTGTCATTCAAATGTGACATACCCATACTCCTTATGTATGGACAATAACATTTCAAGAAAAATATTTCGAAACCATCGATGGCATCTCGAGTAGACTCCATATGGATAAGCGAAATATTCCCTTTTTGCAGAAATTTGACTGCATCCCATTCGCGCCATATACGTTGCCTACGTCAACGCTGAGACAGCCATTCACAAAAAGTAAGTTTTCTACAAAACCAAATAAACTACAGACTTGTCATCCAAAACTAAAGTTTATTTTCTAATAACCTAGCACTTTACGTGCAAATCATGTAATAATTCGACTAATAATTGTCATCCATATGGTACGCCATCTATGGAGAATCTCGCACGAAGCGACACATAATCCCACTTTTAGGATCAATTTACTAAATATCCTCTTATGACATAAGAAGAAAATTATTGAAAAGGAATTTTCACAGGAAATTGGGCAACACAGCGTTCTGTGTGACATCCACTCTGCCATTTCAATTTTAACTTCAGATCAGAAAAGTTGATCAATTAAAATAATAAGAAGCAAAAGTAAAAAGTAAGAAAAATTATAATAGTGAAATAAAATTTATTAAAATAAGAACCAATAATAGTGAAGAAATATACAGAGAACGGATTTAAATAAAGGTATGAGTAAATATTAAGTTATAATAAGAAAAAACAGTGTGGTAAAGCTAAAATAAAAGAAAAAAATTTTCATAGAACAAAATAAAAACCATTGAAGTTGCTGCCACGTACGCACACGAGGTTAGGATTTAGAAGACCGTAGAATAATCAAGAATTCTAATTAGAACGTGGCATCGAATCAAACATTGCATATCGCTGAGAAAATAGCGAACACAAAATGTAAGTACTTTTATGTTCTTTGATAATTTTCACGCACATAAAGATTGCAGAATCTCGTGGCAAGCTAACTGCGTCAGAGATTCCTAGCATTTCTGTTTCTACAAAACGAAACAAACGTATCTGAACGATACATCGAATTTAAATCAAAACTATAGCGAAATCATTATTTTTTTTTTGATTTTTTTTTGGTGCAGCAAGTGGCCAAAACACGCGCCGCCTCGCACCGATTGGATGCACCGACATGTGCGCAACCACGCGGAAGGTAATCCACGTGAACAAAACCACGCTGCGACGAGATTCAAAGCAACGATCATCGACAAGAAGAAGTAATAAAAACCAGATTCAAGAAGAATCCAACGAGCGCGAGACGGCGCCAGATTTACGGCAGATTTCCGCCAGATTCACGCCAGATTTGTGCCGAATTTAAGGCAGATTTACATCAGAAGCTAATTTATGCTGATTCAATTTTGTGCTATTGATTTAATTGTGTTTTTGATATAAATAGTCTTTTTTGTAGAAAGCATTCTTTTACATATATAAATTAGAGTATAGAAGTGTATCCATGAGCATAAGTCAAACAAAATTAGCATATCTACCTTTAGTTCGTTTATGTTGAAAGCGAAACAAGCAGATTCGTGAAAAATACTAAATAGAATTCCATTAGGATCCATAATCTAACACACACCCGTAAGAATCCATAAGAAAACGGTTCTCACAACCATACCACGTGCAAATTTTTGGTACAAACCATCAGAACCAACAGTAGCAGCTACTCTAACATAAAGTTAAGAATATTTATAGTGCTCTCAGTGAAATTAATTATCGCGAGACGGTAGTCTACGCCCTATCGAGTTCCGACGCTCCATGAGTGAACGTTCTGGAACATCCAAATCGCGTGACGCAGTTATCAAATACCACATGCGGTGATAACTCCGCATGTCAAGACATATACACATGTCTTAAGACAGAACAAAAATTCTACGAAGGTCTCACCAGTGGACCCACCGAATACGGCTACGGCTAAGAATTTGTCTTATGCGTGATAAAGCAAGTCTTTTCACACAGTGACACCGTCGAATCATCATCAACGCAAGCAACCTGCAGCAGATCTTCTTACGAAGAAACACCAAGTATTCTTTTAAAATTAAAAAAGTTATCTTTTCATATATTATCCCATTTAATATTCTCTTTAATGCAGAGCCATACGCTCATTGCATATAGTAGCCTTTAATTCACATATGTGAATATTTCATTCTTCACAAATGTTTAAGCTTGAACTAATAGAACTTTTTACTACACCCACTTCCAGGTGAAAAATATAATAAAATTCAAGAAGAAGAAAATTTCAAACAAGCAAGAGTTTGACAACTATTAACAACCCTTTTCTGAAGAAGAATTTGAAACGTTATGTGTATCAGTCTGATGAAGACAAACCCTAGAAACCCCCCCCCAATCAGCTCAGTCATAAATCAGTCATATAATTACATACTTTCAACATATACAATATTTTCGATGTACTTCAAACAGCTCAACTTCAACGGCACTCCTGAGTGTGATACACCGGAGGGTGCAGAACATCAATGAGAAGAATCATATCATCATTAACGTATAAAAACTAATCATCATTATCAACTTTAAATTCATGAAAGTAACACAAGCGTTACCTACGAAATCCCAGGATACAGTGCACTGCCTCCGAAGGAAAATGTATGGTGAGTCGTTCTTGATCTAATATAATATTACTTGATTTGAATTATATTGAATAATATTGGTATAAAAGAAAGTATTCTGTAACATTCCTATTACAAGAGCATAAGTTGCGAATTTTAAATATTTCGATCGCATTGACTGAAACAATTTACAAGATATTTTCGAACACAAATGAGATCAGTGTTTAATTACAAAAGAGCTAGTTATCCTATTCCTTTTATTCCACAATCGTAATTCGTCTTTTAATGTTGTTTTCCGTCCCTTTTTCATTTTACATATAAAGAACAAGTTGGTACATAGAAGCCACCCTCTTCTCAATCAAAAGAGATACTCTTGAACTGAAAATAATCCAACACAAGATAACGGATTTCCAACTTATGAATAGTAACGAAGCAAGAATTTACTGTAAAGAAGAAAAGTAATAAATAGCTATTCAACACAAAAGAAAGAAACAATATAGTGGCAACAGATATTACATCTGTCTTTTTGAAGAACCTTTGATAGGTATCATAATTATTTTAGGAATTTCTTAGAATTAAGGCATTTAGAATTGTAAGGATTTTAGACATTTAAGAAAACTTTTAGAACGTAATTTTGGTACATTTTAGAATTAAGACTTTTTATGAATAAAATATAAAGGAATTCATTTATAACGATTAATTCAAAAATCTTTTTATTGGTGAGTTAAAACATATAGTTTTGATTTCCTTTATGATAACATTTCATGAAATTTTTCGGTAAGATTTTCGAATTTGTAAGTATGCATCTTTAAGTTTACAGGTTCGGTGGGGGTTGGATTGGTACCTCTCCCCTCTTTCTCTCTTTGGTCTACAGTAGGATGGGTCGTATAGTTTTTGAAGTTTAGATTTAGTTTTGAGTTTAGCTTTAGTTACGGAATATAGATATAGTTTTTGAGTGAATGATAATGTTTTGATGTTTGACATGGATAAAGACGTTGAGGTTTTGATTTGGTATGAATGCATTATAGAGTAGTATTTTCAGGAGTTTAGTACTAGATAGTTTTAGTTTTGGGAATTTAGATTTAAGATGAAGTAGCGTTCGTTAGAACTTTACTTTTTTTTCTTTCTCATGTTTAGGGGTTCTGAATTAATATTGATATAAGCACTATTCGGAACCAAGGTTTTGTTGTGGTTGGTTAACAACAACAACAATAATGGGAGGGTTACGAGTGCTGGGGTGTCTATTAACACCTTGAGACACCCCCACACAATTACAAGCCGCCGACACTCATCGCTGAAGCTATTTGGATCCTTTACGAGCGATGTCGTGTAAATCCATGATGGGTGCTACCATCTACATCCATCCACATGATGAAGCTACGGAGTTTATTAAGGTTTAGGTTAGAACATGTTTAGTTAGGTTTTGCTAGCTCTATGTTTCGGTGCATATAAAGTAGAGAGTCGAAGATAATCATCACGAAAACTGCCTTAGCATCCTGTGTTTTGGTAGGCGCTTTGCGCGTAGGATAAGTTTTTGTAGAACGGGCCCCCATAAAAAACTTAAACAATACAAGTGAACAACAACATAACTTGAAGGTCTGCAGATAAAGAAAAAAAACACATGTAACCAGCTGACACAAGAATGCAAGAACCCCACCCTATATGCTCCTGAGTGAACCAGAGCCACATGCTGCAGGCCGTCGCATGTCTTGGTGGACAGCACCCTCAGTCCACGCCGTTTTAATGAACATTCATACAGAGAAGCCACTCTAGTGTGGAAGTCAGTTAAAGGGGGTTCGTGTCTGAGGTATATAACGCACTGTTAGGGATGAAGATTGGAAGAGGAAGGGTATAGGATAGACTATTACTCGTGTCAAATCTACTGGAAGAGTAGGTGCAGGGGTCGCAGGCTTTTGCTAATAGAATCGTGAAGACAGTATATTCGATCCGACTCTTCCCTTCTGAACGAGGACCGATCATGGTGTTAGTCACCCATCACACAGTTCTGAGAAGGAGAGTTGAGGAAGCCCAAGGTAATAGTGGAGCTTATGAGTCTATTTATAGTAGATTAGTAAGGTCGACGTAATAGTAGGAGTTTTAGTGGACTATTTAGGGGGCTAGAGGATTCTTCTATCAGGGTGTGTGGGTTGGGAGACATCTAGGTTGATGGAAGGCAAACAATGTCACCTACGTTTGTCCAATCCTTTGCTGAGGATGGAGATGTGCATGAGTGCTAAACTATAGGGAGCCATCTATAGGAAAAGTATGAGTGTAAACTTCGTCTGAAGTGTTTTCTGTGTGCGTTGAATATTGAACGAGTTGATGGATGGTTGGTGTCTAATGAATAAATACTTTCATTTTATTAAATTTCGTAACAATATTTTTGTTACAGAAATGACGCCTAACGTGATGGCATGAGTTTCTCGGAGCTTGTGTCTCATTCAGGCCCTGTTTGTGCGATGAGCAACAGGTAAAACCATCTTCTTTCTATTTTCGTTTATCAATATATTCAAAATTTTTGTTACAGAAATGGCGCCCAACGTGGGGCCCGAAAGGAACTTATCGATCCTATTTTTAGTTCTGATGTTTTTGAATATTTAGCAAACCAAAACATTCTGGTGTTTGAGAAATTTTTCTCAATATATTTTTTTTTAGAGTTTGATTCTCTAACGAAGTCATTTCGTTAGGAGGGCCAACATCTAGGGTTGGTCAGTGGATTCTACTTGTCCGGAGGGTTGGTGGACAGGTCCCCGACTCTCGTCCGTTGCGATAGGTCCACTTCCAAGTCTTTCCTCCTACGAGAATTGAGTTTGTCTAATGTCGTTGTCCGGATTGGATGTTGAAGTGTCCAATTGTCTGTTGCGAAGGCATTGACAATTTAATTAAGTATTAACGAAATAAAGTTTTTTTTTGAGAGTTACAGTTAGTAGACTCTTCGACCGGTGGTGGGTGAACAAGTTCCCTACGCACGTCAGCTGCGAAAGCTACGACCTGATCTCTTGAATACTTTACACTTTATAGAGATTTTCAGATTTTGATATTTGTTTTGAAACCCATACGAACCAAAACCTTTAGTTATTATAGTTTAGTTAGTTTCGTAGGTGCGATTCTGTAAGGATTAGGATCCCTTATGAAACGTCGACCGGTGGTTAATGAACAAGTTCTTGACGCACGTCTGCAGCGACGTAATAAGATTCCTAACCCTGGGAAGAACTCCTTTGAAATTTCAGTTAAATTTATTAACTTTTGTTGAACCCGTAGTGATGACCACACACACTAATTTTTTTTTATGACCCGAAGTTTGTCGCGAGGAGCGAGACTTCAAATTTTCTTACAGACCAAGAGGGGGAACCATTCCAATCCCCGAACCTTTATGATTTATGATTTAGTATTTTCTAGTATTTTTGAAATTTAGTATTTTCCAGTTTTTTGTTTGATTAAGTATTTTTCGAGTATTTTTGAGATATATAGTAATTTTTTTTGAGATTTAGTATTTTTGCAGTTTATAGTTTAGACAGTCGGCTGATGAGTCAAGTGCTTATCGGATTGTCATAATTTAGTATTTTCGAGATTTAGTTTTTTGATATAGGCGATTGGCAGATAGTCAGGTGCTATACGGATCGTGGTATATCTGGTTTTGAGACCATTTTAGTTTATTTTGATTTGGATGATCGGCAGGTAGTCAGGTGCTAACCGGATTGTCGCATTTCAGGACACGATTGGCTGGCAAATTCTGCGTGTTTGTCGGGTCGTGGGTTTAGTTTTTTTTTTGAGACATATAGATTATAGAGATTTAAGTATTTTTTTTGTGAACCTTATTTTGAGATATAGTTATTCTTTTGAGACCATTCCAAGTATTTAGATTTATAGAGTTTAAGCATTATTATTTCCATTAAGTATCTATAGTATTAAGGCTTTTAGTTTATTAAGACTTTTTATAGCACTAAGTTTTCCCAGTATTCTTATTATATGAAAAGCTACCACAGAATAAAAATCTGTTGTAATAATTTTCATAAACATATCTTTTGAAAAACATTTTTTGAAACATATTTGAAACATATTTTGAAAATTTATCCATTTACAAAATTTTTTATATTGATAAACATTTTTAATATTTTTGAATTTTTCTTTTTGACTCTGAGTTTCTGCGAGAGTATAAAACAGCAGAACATCATTTGTGAATTTTTAAAAACTTTTATGAACTTACAATATTGTTGTGACATTACTTTGTGCTTTAGATCCGCGTATTTCTCGTTTAGGATCTGAAATTTCTTAAAGTAATTTTTTTTTTGAATTTCTAAATTTTTCCAATATTGACCCTTGTCTGACTAAGTGGACATCCACTTAGATTTCCATATTTTCCGTCCGTTTATTGAATTCATTTTCGTGCTGTACTACTACTTAGCATACGCGAGTTTTAACGACTCGAATCTTCCAATGACAGGAAGAGGAAGAAGATTCACAATTCAAAGCCCATACAATCCAGCTTATCGGGACGTATACATTAATTCACCAGGCATGTTAGCGCCAACGAATGAAGAAGATGAAGCTCATGGAAGTGATAGTTCTAATTCTAGAGCGAACCTTACTGGAGGTAGTCAAAACGTTCACCTCGAAGTTAGTGGAGGCAATACCACTGAGCACGATCAGCAACAGCAGAGTATACAAGATGCTTTGAACCGTTCGGCCGGTATGCAAGAAATTGTTACCGCCACTGTTAACTTGCATAGACTCGAGGACAGACAATTCTTTGTTGACTTACTTGCGGCAAGTCAAGAATCACTTCTAGCCAAAGTCACAGATATGATTAAAGGGCCAAATAACCCTACAACTTCCAATAGTCTCCCACCAGCTAATAATCCTCTTCCAGCTAACAATCAACCAGCTTTGAATAATCTTCTTACATCACAGATTTACTCCCAACAACAACAGCAACCACCTTTAAACAACGGAACAATTAGACCAATTCCTCCTATGGGGACAAATTTTCCTTCTGCCGAAGCAATGGCAAGAGATACTTTTCGCACTAATGCAGACCGTTTGGCAACGTTGCCAACTCCAGATCATAGACCGCATAGCCAACCTTATGTTCCTACTGTGCACCCAGTAGACATGACTCAGGGGGCTAACGTCGATGATTTCCTTACGCGAATGAACGCGATTAATGTGGATGGATCGCCAGAAACCTCATCACCACACAGGCGAATTCCATCTTGTAACTCCAATTCAAGTCGATATCCACTTTTTCACAAGTGGGGTATCATTTTTGACGGAAAGAACATCCCTGTGGATGATTTTCTTTTCCGTCTCGACAGAGTCAGAACGAGTTATGGCGTCTTGTGGGATGAGATTCTGGTGAATTTTCATCACTTTGTGACAGGAACCGCTGAGTCATGGTACTGGACACATATTAAGAGCAACAGACACTCTAGCTGGCTCTCTTTTCAAGCTTCTTTTGTTGAACAGTTTCGAAGTCTGGAGACAGACTCGGAACTGTCTCGAAAAATCAACGACAGGAAGCAACAACCTAACGAAGCATTTAACGACTATCTAGATTCAATGATGAGCATGAACTCCAGGATGCGAGTTCCGAAATCGGAGCGAGAGATGATTGAGATAATTAAGCTCAACGTCAATCGACGATTAGGTCCGCACTTAATTACTTTCAATACCCATTGTCTGCGACAATTGGCGTATACATGCCGAAACATTGAACGGTATTATGACCACAGACCTGAGAGCATGCGCTCGAACAATTTCGTACCCAATAGTCTAAAACCGCAAATGCAGCCAAGAAGATTCGTTAGTGAGGTTGAAGCTTCGTCGTCGGAAGAACTAACTGTCGCTATCCCTGGAGCTGTTGAAGCTTTTCATAAGGACGCTAAGCCATTCCTATGCTGGAATTGCAAAAGCGTGGAGCACATGTTCCGCGACTGTCCTCTTCCACCCCAACACATTTTCTGCTTCCGCTGTGGCAAAGAAGGAGCATATTGCCCCAGTTGTCCAAGGTGTGCGGGAAACCCAAAAAGGAACAATCTACCGTCCGGGGGGATTCGTTCCATGAAACAGAACCCGGAGTTGTAGGCTTTAATAAAGACATTCCACCTACCACTCCCATAAAGATTTTGAAACCAAGCAAAGACAATGCAAACTCCAACGAAAAACAAGAACCTTTAATGAATTTAGACAAAGATAATAACATGAATTCTAATAATGAAAACAATTTAGATTTAAATAACGTAAGCAACAAATATGAATTTTTTAAGAAACCATTTCACGAGAGGCTACGAAATTATTACGAAGTCAGAAATAGAATCGTAACTTTTCCTGAACTGTCGAGACGTATTCGCCGAACGCGACAACGTTTCCATCAGAAGCGGGCTGCGTATCGCAATGTCGCTTCTGCTACCATAGGTAGAGAGTCCAACGATCCTCGTCCATATGTGACGGTGGAAATTTTTGGAGACAAGTTCTTTGGTCTCTTAGATTCAGGAGCTTCCATTAGTTGTCTGGGTACAGACATTTTGCCATATTTAAAGGAGAAGTGCATTGCGATACAAAGGGTAGAGACTACCGTGTCCACTGCTGATGGACAACGGCAGGCGATAGTAGGTTTGGTTACGACCAAAGTCAAGTATAATAATATTTCGCATGATATGCAATTTTATATCGTACCGTCTTTAGCTCAACGGCTATATCTTGGCGTTGACTTCTGGCGGAAATTTAAAATAGCACCTCATATAATTTCGAGTATTTCGGGAATTTCACCGGATGGAGTTCCCAATGTCCAATGTAGACTGAGTCACGAAGAGTCCATCAGACTCCGTGAGGTGATTCAGAGTTTTCCTTCGTTCACGAGTAAGGGGCTCGGGAAAACTCACTTGGTAGAGCATTACATAGATACGGGTGATGCTGTGCCAATCAAACAAAGGTACTACCCCGTCTCACCAGCGATACAATCCTTGATGTACGAGGAATTGGATCGCATGCTGTCTTTGGGTGTCATCGAAGAAAGCACCAGCGCATGGAGTTCCCCAGTTGTGTTAGTTCGCAAACCTGGTAAGAACCGATTGTGTCTGGACTTTCGGAAGGTGAACAGTGTGACAAAGAAGGATGCGAGACCAATTGCTCATATAGAAGGACTGCTAGCCCGCCTTTCAGACACACACTACATTTCTAGTGTGGATCTGAAAGACGCATTCTGGCAGATACCGCTGGAGATGACGTCTAGGGAGAAAACGGCGTTTACGGTACCGGGGCGACCTTTGTACCATTTTAAGGTTATGCCATTCGGGCTATGTAATGCTGCGCAGAGTCTGAGCTATCTTATGAGCAAGGTAGTTCCGACAGAGCTGCGCGACCAGGTGTTCGTTTATCTCGACGACCTCTTAGTCGTGTCGAAGACATTCGATGAACACCTTAAGATTTTGAGTATTGTGAGTCGAAGATTGACTAATGCAGGACTGACAATCAACGTGGAGAAGTCCAAGTTCTGTTTCGATGAACTTCAGTACTTAGGTTATCGGGTCGGACAAGGCTGTTTGAAGGCCGATCCCGACAAAATTGCGGCAATCACAAATTTTCCAGTGCCAACAACTACACGCCAAGTTAGGCGATTTTTAGGCATGGCCGGTTGGTACAGGAGATTTGTGAAAGATTTCTCAACACTTGCCTCCCCGTTAACAGATGTATTGAAGAAGGGCAAAGCGTTCGAGCTTAGCCAGGAAGCTCTAGAAGCTTTCTCAAACATCAAACAGGCGTTGACCTCAGCCCCTGTGTTAGTGAATCCCGACTTTACGAAGGAATTCGTGATCGTATGTGATGCATCCGCGACCGGAATCGGTTGTGTTCTTTGCCAACGTGACGAAGACGGAGCTGAACGCCCCATTTATTACTTCTCACAGAAGCTTAACGCTGCGCAAAGGAACTACTCCGTTTCCGAGCGCGAATGCCTCGCTGCTTTCCTCGGAATACAGAAGTTTAGATCTTACGTGGAGGGATATCATTTCCGCGTTATCACGGACCATTCCAGCTTGAAGTGGCTGATGACCCTCAAGGATCCTACTGGCAGATTGGCTAGGTGGAGTATGCGACTCCAAGGATTCGATTTCGAGATAGAGCATCGAAAAGGTACATTAAATGTAGTACCAGACGCGCCTTCTCGCGTATATGAAGATGACGAATTAACCGTCGAAGCATACCTTTCGTGCCTAACCCAGGTCGAATCCGAGGAGGTGCTTCATCTAGACCTAGAGGACCCGTCGTTCCAGTCCAAGGGATACTTGGAGATCATCGACCGCATCAAGCAGGAACAGGATCGGCTACCCGATCTGAAAGTCTCCGAAGGTTTCGTGTATAAGCGCATGAAACACTCCAAAGGTAACCCTCTTGCGGACGATCTTACTTGGAAATTGTGGATTCCATCCGAGTTGACTGACTCGTTAGTCTCGTTAGCTCACGATCCACCGAGAGCGTCACATGGTGGCGTAGCAAAGACACTTTATAGACTGAGGCAGAGATTTTACTGGCCGAACATGTTCACCCAAGTGAAAAACTTCGTGGACAGGTGTGAGGTTTGTAAAACCACCAAAGCATCGAACATGATATTACGTACAGAAATGGGTAAGAGCTTCGAGGTGGAGAGGCCGTTCCAACATTTGTATGTTGACTTCCTAGGGCCATATCCACGGTCGCGAAGCGGTAACTCTTACATCATAATTGTCTTAGATCAGTTGACGAAGTTCGTCTTTATCAAGCCTTTGAGAAAAGCCACGTCCGCCAACGTGATCAAGTTTTTAAAAGATGAAATTTTTCTAGCTTACGGTGTGCCTGAGAGCCTCCTCTCAGACAATGGCACACAATTTATTAGCAATGATTTTCAAAAATTGTTAAGTATTTATGGTATAAAACATTACAGGACAGCAGTGTATTCACCTCAAGCCAATGCAAGTGAAAGGGTGAATCGGTCAATCTTAGCCGCGATCCGTTCTTACGTAAACCCCAAACAGACTAACTGGGATTCCCATTTGTCTGCGATAAGTAGCGCGTTACGCACTTCAGTACACTCCGCACTCACAATGTCACCCTATGAAGCTCTTTACGGCCAAAGGATGATCGAGCACGGGGCAGACTACCGTTTATTACGAGACTTGGGTGGACTGAATAATTCAGAAATTGACTGGCTGCCAAAGACTGCCAAAATGAACATACTTCATTCCTATCTAAAAACGGCTTTAGAAAAATCACATCAAGAATACGAAAAGAAATACAATTTGCGAAGCCGCAAAGTGAACTACAAGGTAGACGATGAATTATATAAAAGAAACTTTGTACTGAGTGATTCAAGCAAACACTTCAATGCTAAATTAAGTCCAAAGTTCATAAAAGTCAGAGTTTGTAGAGTAATAGGAGACAATCTTTATGAAGTAGTGGATAGTAAAGGCCACGTAACCAGTTGTCACACTAAAGATTTAAAAAGGTGACAAGGAAGATTATTCTGTGATAGCTACCAAGTATATGTATAGGTACGACTTTAAGAATTCAATAAGTATTATAATTATATTATGCCCGGCTTTCTCAGCTGTGCATGAGACCCTTTTTTTTTGGTAACATTCTATGTATAATAAGTAATAAACTTTATGTATCTCTATATCCTTATGTTTATATTTCTCAGGGAGAGTCAATATACACAGTAAATGCAGATATCGAGAAAACATAGTCCTTTTCCTTTTCTTACATGTTTGAGTCAGTGGTGACTCAACTCAAACATGCAAGTTGTGTAGGGAAAACATTTCCACCCTATGCGATCAATTCCAATTTTTTCCCATCCATCACCACAAACTACGTCACGAATTCCAATCCGTGAATCCAAACGACATACCCTGTCATTCAAATGTGACATACCCATACTCCTTATGTATGGACAATAACATTTCAAGAAAAATATTTCGAAACCATCGATGGCATCTCGAGTAGACTCCATATGGATAAGCGAAATATTCCCTTTTTGCAGAAATCTGACTGCATCCCATTCGCGCCATATACGTTGCCTACGTCAACGCTGAGACAGCCATTCACAAAAAGTAAGTTTTCTACAAAACCAAATAAACTACAGACTTGTCATCCAAAACTAAAGTTTATTTTCTAATAACCTAGCACTTTACGTGCAAATCATGTAATAATTCGACTAATAATTGTCATCCATATGGTACGCCATCTATGGAGAATCTCGCACGAAGCGACACATAATCCCACTTTTAGGATCAATTTACTAAATATCCTCTTATGACATAAGAAGAAAATTATTGAAAAGGAATTTTCACAGGAAATTGGGCAACACAGCGTTCTGTGTGACATCCACTCTGCCATTTCAATTTTAACTTCAGATCAGAAAAGTTGATCAATTAAAATAATAAGAAGCAAAAGTAAAAAGTAAGAAAAATTATAATAGTGAAATAAAATTTATTAAAATAAGAACCAATAATAGTGAAGAAATATACAGAGAACGGATTTAAATAAAGGTATGAGTAAATATTAAGTTATAATAAGAAAAAACAGTGTGGTAAAGCTAAAATAAAAGAAAAAAATTTTCATAGAACAAAATAAAAACCATTGAAGTTGCTGCCACGTACGCACACGAGGTTAGGATTTAGAAGACCGTAGAATAATCAAGAATTCTAATTAGAACGTGGCATCGAATCAAACATTGCATATCGCTGAGAAAATAGCGAACACAAAATGTAAGTACTTTTATGTTCTTTGATAATTTTCACGCACATAAAGATTGCAGAATCTCGTGGCAAGCTAACTGCGTCAGAGATTCCTAGCATTTCTGTTTCTACAAAACGAAACAAACGTATCTGAACGATACATCGAATTTAAATCAAAACTATAGCGAAATCATTATTTTTTTTTTTGATTTTTTTTTGGTGCAGCAAGTGGCCAAAACACGCGCCGCCTCGCACCGATTGGATGCACCGACATGTGCGCAACCACGCGGAAGGTAATCCACGTGAACAAAACCACGCTGCGACGAGATTCAAAGCAACGATCATCGACAAGAAGAAGTAATAAAAACCAGATTCAAGAAGAATCCAACGAGCGCGAGACGGCGCCAGATTTACGGCAGATTTCCGCCAGATTCACGCCAGATTTGTGCCGAATTTAAGGCAGATTTACATCAGAAGCTAATTTATGCTGATTCAATTTTGTGCTATTGATTTAATTGTGTTTTTGATATAAATAGTCTTTTTTGTAGAAAGCATTCTTTTACATATATAAATTAGAGTATAGAAGTGTATCCATGAGCATAAGTCAAACAAAATTAGCATATCTACCTTTAGTTCGTTTATGTTGAAAGCGAAACAAGCAGATTCGTGAAAAATACTAAATAGAATTCCATTAGGATCCATAATCTAACACACACCCGTAAGAATCCATAAGAAAACGGTTCTCACAACCATACCACGTGCAAATTTTTGATACAAACCATCAGAACCAACAGTAGCAGCTACTCTAACATAAAGTTAAGAATATTTATAGTGCTCTCAGTGAAATTAATTATCGCGAGACGGTAGTCTACGCCCTATCGAGTTCCGACGCTCCATGAGTGAACGTTCTGGAACATCCAAATCGCGTGACGCAGTTATCAAATACCACATGCGGTGATAACTCCGCATGTCAAGACATATACACATGTCTTAAGACAGAACAAAAATTCTACGAAGGTCTCACCAGTGGACCCACCGAATACGGCTACGGCTAAGAATTTGTCTTATGCGTGATAAAGCAAGTCTTTTCACACAGTGACACCGTCGAATCATCATCAACGCAAGCAACCTGCAGCAGATCTTCTTACGAAGAAACACCAAGTATTCTTTTAAAATTAAAAAAGTTATCTTTTCATATATTATCCCATTTAATATTCTCTTTAATGCAGAGCCATACGCTCATTGCATATAGTAGCCTTTAATTCACATATGTGAATATTTCATTCTTCACAAATGTTTAAGCTTGAACTAATAGAACTTTTTACTACACCCACTTCCAGGTGAAAAATATAATAAAATTCAAGAAGAAGAAAATTTCAAACAAGCAAGAGTTTGACAACTATTAACAACCCTTTTCTGAAGAAGAATTTGAAACGTTATGTGTATCAGTCTGATGAAGACAAACCCTAGAAACCCCCCCCCAATCAGCTCAGTCATAAATCAGTCATATAATTACATACTTTCAACATATACAATATTTTCGATGTACTTCAAACAGCTCAACTTCAACGGCACTCCTGAGTGTGATACACCGGAGGGTGCAGAACATCAATGAGAAGAATCATATCATCATTAACGTATAAAAACTAATCATCATTATCAACTTTAAATTCATGAAAGTAACACAAGCGTTACCTACGAAATCCCAGGATACAGTGCACTGCCTCCGAAGGAAAATGTATGGTGAGTCGTTCTTGATCTAATGTAATATTACTTGATTTGAATTATATTGAATAATATTGGTATAAAAGAAAGTATTCTGTAACATTCCTATTACAAGAGCATAAGTTGCGAATTTTAAATATTTCGATCGCATTGACTGAAACAATTTACAAGATATTTTCGAACACAAATGAGATCAGTGTTTAATTACAAAAGAGCTAGTTATCCTATTCCTTTTATTCCACAATCGTAATTCGTCTTTTAATGTTGTTTTCCGTCCCTTTTTCATTTTACATATAAAGAACAAGTTGGTACATAGAAGCCACCCTCTTCTCAATCAAAAGAGATACTCTTGAACTGAAAATAATCCAACACAAGATAACGGATTTCCAACTTATGAATAGTAACGAAGCAAGAATTTACTGTAAAGAAGAAAAGTAATAAATAGCTATTCAACACAAAAGAAAGAAACAATATAGTGGCAACAGATATTACATCTGTCTTTTTGAAGAACCTTTGATAGGTATCATAATTATTTTAGGAATTTCTTAGAATTAAGGCATTTAGAATTGTAAGGATTTTAGACATTTAAGAAAACTTTTAGAACGTAATTTTGGTACATTTTAGAATTAAGACTTTTTATGAATAAAATATAAAGGAATTCATTTATAACGATTAATTCAAAAATCTTTTTATTGGTGAGTTAAAACATATAGTTTTGATTTCCTTTATGATAACATTTCATGAAATTTTTCGGTAAGATTTTCGAATTTGTAAGTATGCATCTTTAAGTTTACAGGTTCGGTGGGGGTTGGATTGGTACCTCTCCCCTCTTTCTCTCTTTGGTCTACAGTAGGATGGGTCGTATAGTTTTTGAAGTTTAGATTTAGTTTTGAGTTTAGCTTTAGTTACGGAATATAGATATAGTTTTTGAGTGAATGATAATGTTTTGATGTTTGACATGGATAAAGACGTTGAGGTTTTGATTTGGTATGAATGCATTATAGAGTAGTATTTTCAGGAGTTTAGTATTAGATAGTTTTAGTTTTGGGAATTTAGATTTAAGATGAAGTAGCGTTCGTTAGAACTTTACTTTTTTTTCTTTCTCATGTTTAGGGGTTCTGAATTAATATTGATATAAGCACTATTCGGAACCAAGGTTTTGTTGTGGTTGGTTAACAACAACAACAATAATGGGAGGGTTACGAGTGCTGGGGTGTCTATTAACACCTTGAGACACCCCCACACAATTACAAGCCGCCGACACTCATCGCTGAAGCTATTTGGATCCTTTACGAGCGATGTCGTGTAAATCCATGATGGGTGCTACCATCTACATCCATCCACATGATGAAGCTACGGAGTTTATTAAGGTTTAGGTTAGAACATGTTTAGTTAGGTTTTGCTAGCTCTATGTTTCGGTGCATATAAAGTAGAGAGTCGAAGATAATCATCACGAAAACTGCCTTAGCATCCTGTGTTTTGGTAGGCGCTTTGCGCGTAGGATAAGTTTTTGTAGAACGGGCCCCCATAAAAAACTTAAACAATACAAGTGAACAACAACATAACTTGAAGGTCTGCAGATAAAGAAAAAAAACACATGTAACCAGCTGACACAAGAATGCAAGAACCCCACCCTATATGCTCCTGAGTGAACCAGAGCCACATGCTGCAGGCCGTCGCATGTCTTGGTGGACAGCACCCTCAGTCCACGCCGTTTTAATGAACATTCATACAGAGAAGCCACTCTAGTGTGGAAGTCAGTTAAAGGGGGTTCGTGTCTGAGGTATATAACGCACTGTTAGGGATGAAGATTGGAAGAGGAAGGGTATAGGATAGACTATTACTCGTGTCAAATCTACTGGAAGAGTAGGTGCAGGGGTCGCAGGCTTTTGCTAATAGAATCGTGAAGACAGTATATTCGATCCGACTCTTCCCTTCTGAACGAGGACCGATCATGGTGTTAGTCACCCATCACACAGTTCTGAGAAGGAGAGTTGAGGAAGCCCAAGGTAATAGTGGAGCTTATGAGTCTATTTATAGTAGATTAGTAAGGTCGACGTAATAGTAGGAGTTTTAGTGGACTATTTAGGGGGCTAGAGGATTCTTCTATCAGGGTGTGTGGGTTGGGAGACATCTAGGTTGATGGAAGGCAAACAATGTCACCTACGTTTGTCCAATCCTTTGCTGAGGATGGAGATGTGCATGAGTGCTAAACTATAGGGAGCCATCTATAGGAAAAGTATGAGTGTAAACTTCGTCTGAAGTGTTTTCTGTGTGCGTTGAATATTGAACGAGTTGATGGATGGTTGGTGTCTAATGAATAAATACTTTCATTTTATTAAATTTCGTAACAATATTTTTGTTACAGAAATGACGCCTAACGTGATGGCATGAGTTTCTCGGAGCTTGTGTCTCATTCAGGCCCTGTTTGTGCGATGAGCAACAGGTAAAACCATCTTCTTTCTATTTTCGTTTATCAATATATTCAAAATTTTTGTTACAATGAGCACCATAAAAAAAAATAAACCACATCACTGCACCTTTTCTAAATAATAATTAGATACTTCTACTTGTTAATATATATGTATATGGAGTTTCTCATAGGGAGGTGCGGAGGAGGAGGCGTTAGGTCCTACCATCCGTATGGCGATTAACGTAAGTATGTGCCACCGTCCGTGGCTACGCTAGCTAGCGCAACCGCTCTGATCAGTGCCAAATCTGGACTAACTGATATTTGTGGACGAGAAAAAGTTAAACAAAAATAAAAATAATGTTACCTGGTGTAATCGTTGGTATTTTTGGTACTCTTTTTGAGTCTTATTTATATAATTTAACATATATACATATACAGGAACTGATGATTTAAAGATGCAGGTGTCTCTGGTGCAGATGATTGGTCATTGAAGAGTGAATCCCGCGTTGCAATATGGATGAGTAAGCTGCTGCTGGACCGGCATCTATGCTTGAGCATACGCCAGACATCCAGATGGTATTTCCAAGAATTATCCTCTTAGCAATCGGTGGGATCTTCAGCCTATTCGAGACTGGGTTCTTGGGAATCTATCTCTGCTGTCGGTACGTCCTTAGATCTGTGATAAATCCTGGTGATGAGTTAGGTGGTTGGAGTGCCACAAGTAATAATACGTTGGTGGCATGGATGTTCACGAGGAAAGAAATGCTGATGTGGCGCAGATTTGCCACGAGTAGAGCAATAAGGTGGCGTGGGACTGCCACGAGTATAAATGATAGGGTGGCGTAGGCCACGAGTATAAAATTATCTTGGTGGCGATGAGTTGCCACGAGTAAAACTATCTTGGTGGCGATGAATTGCCACGGGTAATATGCTATGGTCGTCGACGAGCCAGACGGATCAACGTCGGACGACTAAGGAACTTGAGGTATACCTCTAGTGCTCTTTTCTGTATCGTCAGGACGATCAATGAAAGACCGTGATTTATATTAGGATACAAAAACTGCGCAGCTGGCGCCAGTGCATATATTTGCAGCTTTCATATAACATGGGCACATAATTTGTGTGTTCACGTGTATAAACGCGGATGGATATCAGGAATTGGGGTGCTGGAATGCAGTTCCTCCGAGAATGTGTAGCTCCGTTTCCTCAGGTGAGTTTACTGCTCCTTTTAAGTGCATCTTCAGGTTATTATTTCTACAGGATATAAGCAAATTTTCCATATTACACATATGGCCATGTGACGTCGTGAAATATATTCCATGTCTCGAAGCAAATTCGCCCTGCTTGCTACGAAAAACACCAAAAAAAAAAACCAAATTCTTACCTTTATCCATTATTATTTACTGCTCCTTATTGTAATCCTACTAATTGCATATGCAATTAGAGGATTTGTCGTAACCAAAGTGATGTAGACAAAATGGTGCACGGCGCGGCTGCTCAAAAAACAAATTTTTAATACAGAAAGTTCTGCGGTGATGATGTGGCTTCGTCTGTGATTTGCTTCAGAATGAAATCCACATCCGATTTCATGGCAGACGTTTCCACTTCCAAGCAGCCAACGCCCTTCTTCCAGTCTGACTTCCAGTTTCCCCTGTTTGTTCTATTTTCTCGCTCATATTATAGGTGCCATGCTCACTGTGTCACTTTTGTTATTCAGAGATCATGACGTTTCAGATATGTAATAAAACTACATAATTTGACGTACTTCAAAGAGCAAAGGCTCTGATGAGATTGGTTATTGAGAAATAGATGTTGAACAGTACATGTTAATCGGAAAAGACTCTGATTGCCGTGAAGGTCTAGTATGATTGTCATGGATATTTTGACAGGAGAAATGAAGGTAAGCACAAACGGATTGGAGACATAACTAATGGTGATAAAATTTGTACCTCAGTGCATTTTGCTTCATAGGTTCTTGAAGTAGGACAGGATTCATATCTCACTCTGCCAATGACGTCTGTGTGCCGGCGGCGGCACAGCTAGAAGGTAAAAGATACAACTACGCAGTTTGACTTCTAATTAATGACTGGCTTTATTCAATGACTTGCCTGTGTATAGTAACATGTTATGAGTATGTGTGTGTGTAAGCAATAATGGTATTTGATTGTTTGAAATACAATGCTATGTGTTCTGTGACATCTCCCTTTTTTTTTTTTTTTTTTTTTTTTTTTTTTTTTTATATGATTTAGTTAAAATTAAGTAATTCACTTTAAAATAGTTCAGTATTTAAATAAAGTAAACAAAAATTAATTTAAAAATAACTACTTTAAACTAATATAAATCTAGTGACTATGAGGGAGTGTCAGAAATTTTAAATTAAATGACAATATTATATAGGAACATAGTTTGCATTGACTTTATTTTGTATATTCTTATAAATCTAGTCGTTGTAGTGGTTTAATTGTCCTTCCACTTCGAGTTGTATATGACATTTTCGGTTCTTGTTGTTGCGTCTGGTAATTACTTTGACTAGGCCTCCTCGGTTGGTCTATCTTTTGTGGTCCATAAGTAGCATTGTTTGGATAATTTGGTTCGGTATGTACAGATGTTTTGTTTTGAGCTTCGATGGATGTAGGTATGCTCAAAGATTGACTTGTATTTTGTACTCTTTCTTGACAGATGGAGGCTTCGTTCGGGTATACGTTGGTGGTTGATGGAATATCGGCTTTTGTCTTGTGTAAGTGATAAGTGTTCCTGCGGAAGTTTTTTCCATCGTTGGTTGTTACGATTACTGACCTTGGATAAGGTGTTTCTTCGACAACTTTTGCTCCAATCCATTCGCGATGACAAGTCTGCATACGCACCTTATCGCCAACTTTGAGTGTTTTAGATGATCTAGCACCTCTGTTAGCATAAACTCCTTGTTGAATTCGTAGATTTGTTAATTCTTTCTGTACACCGACAACTATTTTTGGTTTTAGTTCATCTGTAGTTGTCGGTATAATAGTCCTTGTAGTACGGCTATATAAACGTTGACATGGTGATTTCAATATATTGTTGCGTGGTGTATTTCGTGACATCAGGAGTGCAAGGTAGATATCCGATTTGTCCATATAACAACGTTTGAGTAAATTTTTTGCTGTCTGAACGTTGCGTTCCGCGAATCCGTTTGACTTTGGATAGTACGGACTGGATACTTGATGTCTAAATTGCCACTTTGATGCAAAATCCGAAAATTGTTTAGACATGTATTGTGGTCCTCCGTCGGATTCCAAAGTCTCCGGAATACCGTGTACAGAAAACCATTGTTTCATGTGGTCAATGACTTCCATTGAGTTTGGTGATTTTAGTTGTTTGAAATCAAAGAAACCCGAGTAGTGATCGGAGATTAAAACATAGTCTTCGCCCTTGAAATGAAACAAATCAGTCGACACGGTTTGAAATGGATATTCTGGAATAATTCGTATTAGCTGCGGTTCCTTTATGTTACTTCTTTGGGTCTGTTGGCAAATTGAGCATCTTTCGACGTAGTCACGAATGTCTTTACTTTGCCCAAACCAGTATAGGGATTGTCGAGCTCTTGCTAATGAACTATTCAGTCCAACATGTCCTGAATGAATGTCACACACAATTTTTTTTATTTCAATTTTTGGAACAATTACCTTGTGACCTTTGAACAGGAGTCCTTGTTCATAGGTTATTTCTTCCTTGAAGTTGGCGTATTTTTTTACTGCTTCTGGTAATTTTTTAGTGTCTTGAGGCCATCCACGGTGCACAACTTGTTTAAGAAGTTGTAACTCAAGATCTTTGGATGTAGATTTAACGAACCTGCTGAGGGCATCATCAGTAAATGACAGTACGATGTTTACTGCATATTCTTCGTCGTTTCCTGCATCAATAGGATAACAATCCCGACTGAGTGTATCGGCAATTGGAATTTGCGTTCCTTTTTTGTATGTAACTTTCGGTGAGTATTGGATGACGTCCCATAAAATACGCTGCAATCTTAACGGTGCATCCTGTAGAGGCTTCTTGAAGATTGTTTCAAGCGGCTTGTGGTCTGATTCGACATCGATTTCTTTGCCGTAAACGTACTCGTGGAATTTTTGGCACGCGAATTTAATGGCCATTGCCTCTTTCTCAATCTGTGGATAATTTTGTTGAGCGGGCGTCAGTGCTCTTGTAGCATAAGCCACTGGCTGTTCATCTTGTAATAAGCATGCTCCCATTTCTTTTGAGCTGGCATCAACGGACAGTTTCACGGGTTTGTTCACGTCATAGTATTTAAGGACTGGTGTTGAACTAAGCACTTTTTTGACGTTTTCGAATGCTTTTTTCTGCTCAGTGTCCCAGTACCACGCAGTTTCCTTGTGAATTAGTTTCCTTAAAGGGTCGGTGATGTCTGACAGATTCGGTATAAATTTACCCAGATACGTAACCATTCCCAAAATGCGTTGTAATTCCTTGACATTTGTTGGTTCACGCAGGTTTTGAATAGCCTTAATTTTTTCTGAATCTGCTTCAATACCATTTGCTGTGAAAATATGTCCAAGAAATTTTACTTTCTGTTTTTCATACTCACATTTGGACTTGTTCAACGTGAAACCCGCTGCTTTCAATCTGGCGATGACTTCTTTTGTTGTTGCTCGAAGTTCTTCTAAAGTGTCTGCATACAAAAATATGTCATCCATAGCAACACTGCAATGTTGGATGTCCTTTAGTGTGTTGTTCATGACTTCAGAAAAAACTTCAGAAGCAGAAGATATTCCAAAAGGAAGTCGTAGAAATTGGTATCGCCCCCATGGTGTTGCAAATGTTAAATAGTCTGATGTTTTCTCCGTTACGGGTATTTGCCAGAATCCCTTTTGGCAATCCAATTTGGTGAAGACTTTTGCGTTTCTTACTTTTGATGCAATTTCGTCGACTGTTCGGAGTGGGTAATGGCAACGCTTTATATTTCGGTTCAAATCTGTTGGATCCATACAGATTCTTATTTTGTCCTTTTTGGTGACGATGACAATTGGGCTAACAGCTGGTGTTGGATGACTCACCGGTCGAATGACTTTCATTTGGACCATTTTGTCCAGTTCTACCTTAACTTTATCACGTAGTGCATGTGCGATACGACGTGGTGGTATAATCTTAAATTTTGGATTATCGACGAACTCAATGTCGTAAATGAAATTGTTGCAGCATCCAATTTTTTCATAGTTTGACTCGACTTCATTTACTCGTACAATGAGGCCTACTTGTGTTCGCACGTTGTACGGCCGAGTATCGCTGACAAGTCTTCCGCAACAATTTTGAATGTTACTATTTTTGCACTATTTTTTGTTTCACACTTGGTTTTTGACTCACCTATCCCATGAATACTGTCATTGTTGTATGTCACGATTCGTTTTGTGTTCGATTTATCTATGGTAAGTCCCAAGCGCAAAGCTTCTCTCTTCGGCAGCACATTGCATTCGGCGCCCGTGTCCAACTTAACTGTCACCTTCTTGTTTCCTATCCACAATGCTTCAGTCCATTTTTTGTCGACAGATTCCTTGCTATCAGCTTGTTGATTATAATTCAGTGCGCTGATTTTGTACTGCTTTTCATCTGAATCCGATGACTCACCCTCGATAGCGTTCACTTTTTTGTAACTTTTCTTTGATTTCTTTCTTTGCAAGTTATGATACTTTTTGTCTTCACTGTCTGTAGCATTTTTCTTCGCCCGGCATACACTAGCCCAATGTCCAACACCATCGCATGTTTTGCATTTTTGTCCGTAAGCTGGACACTGTTTTTTGCCGTGATTTCTTCCGCATCGTCGACAATTAAATGTTTTTTCCTTTCGTATTGCGTTCACGTTTTGGTCCAACCCTGTTGATTGCAGTTCATTTATTTGTTTGGATGCTCTTTCGGCAGCTCTGCAAATCTTTTTGGTTTTGTCCAGTGATAACTCATCCTCTGTCCACAGCTTCTGTCGCGTTGTGTCTGAGTATATTCCGACGACAATCTGGTCCATCACGAATTCTTCTGCATTTGCGCCATAACTGCATTTTTTTACTTGTGTCTGTAATTTTTGCACAAAGTCCTCGAAACATTCATTTGCTTGTTGCTTAATTCTATGAAATTGACATCTTTCATATGTCTTATTCTTTGATGGTGAGAAGTGTTCCGTTAATTTTGTTTTGAGGGTCGTTAAACTGGCTTTCTCAGTTTCTGAGAGACCCATGTTATTTATAACTCGCAATGCTTCAACACCGACACAAGCTTTGAAATTAGCTGTTTGTATTACTGCTTCTTCTCCCGACAACTTGTTAGCTGTGAAATAGTTGGTGTATAGTTCCAACCACTCCGTCCATTCTTGCGACATATCTATATCGCTATTCACAACTAGTGGTTTCGGTGGCTTTATTCCAGACATTTCTATTTTTTTTTTTTAGATTGATGTGTGTATCTACTTACAAAATGGTGTTCTGGTTGTTTGGTCGCCGTAATATGAAGATACTTATATATTATTTTGTCACTGAATTTCCGTAATTAATAGGCAATTTTAATACTTTCAATTTAATTATTTTATCAAAAGAAATCAACTCCATTAATTTTTTTTTTTTTTTTATATATATAGATAGTTAAGTTTTACTTCTGACACCATGTGACGGCGGCGGCACAGCTAGAAGGTAAAAGATACAACTACGCAGTTTGACTTCTAATTAATGACTGGCTTTATTCAATGACTTGCCTGTGTATAGTAACATGTTATGAGTATGTGTGTGTGTAAGCAATAATGGTATTTGATTGTTTGAAATACAATGCTATGTGTTCTGTGACAGTCTGTCAAGTATAAGTGAAATCTAATGGTCACACATGAATCTGCCGATGATTTGCTATTCGCAGGGTCTGCATACTCAGTTGTCAATTTATTCGTCGAATCGAGTGGTCACAATTTATATGACGACGATAATGGTTAATGGACGATCCGAACGGATCCGCATTAATAATGACGTTAAAATTTCATTTTAGATATCGTATTCTGACTTGTCCAATTTCCTGACATTGACAGCTGTCTTAGAGTTCTTATGGAGTGATGCAACGAAACCTCGAGTAGTGAATTTAAAATTGCGACATGCAGGCCAGGTCAACAACCGAAGGAAAATTCATCGGCCGCATCGAGTAACTTTCTCTCAACTGTGATTTGACGTCTGCCTGTCACTCTGTTTCAGTCTGGCAATCTTCAAGTCACATACATTAATACTTTTCATTTGCACTTCAGTCGATGTGATCACAACGCTTGTCGTGTTTGGTGCGAACGGGTTGTTATTTCGTATAGTGCGTATCAGGTCTTTCGTTCCATCACATCCTTCCATCGAAAATGTATGGGAACGGATACATATTGGAAATTTGATAGGGTGGGGAATTTCTGAAATTCAAGATGGCTGGTAGAATCTATTTTTGTGTGGGGATTCCAATTCCTGTGGAACCTTCTTTATGTGGATTCCATTGGGTGCGTTCAGCATGATGCGAGTGAAGTAGGAGTCTCGCAGGTAGATGGCACCGCTAGTGTACACTGATTTGTGTACTGGCGAGAAAGTTCACCCTACAGTTCCGTCCGAATAGATTGTGAGGGTCAACATCCTCCCTATAAAAAGTTTATTCTTCCATTTTAAATTCCTGTATATTCATCTAGAAATCTTCAAATCCGAAAAGAATGAACTGAACTACAAAATCTTTCCTTAAAACGTTATAAAAGCACGCTTTAATTTATTGAAAATAAATCTTAAAATCTAACAAGAGCGTATCTAAAGTCATACCTATTATAATCTTATCCTAAAAGTAAATTTGTTAAGACATTTCGATATCTTCAATTCATACTGTCTTAAATAACTAATTTTATTAAAAATTTCTTTTTTTGATTAATTGTATGTTGATAATTTGAACTATCTTATTGATAGAAAGTAACGTTAATATAATCTACGTTATTACAAGAATAAATCTCGGATCTATGTCCTTTAGTTTAAGTTTTTCAACGCTTGATTTTATCACAAAAAAAAAGGTGTAATTCTAGATCGTTAGTTTAATTTCCAAGTGTAAATAGCAAAAGTAAATTAAATGCTATGGATAATTACATTTAGTGAATGCGAAGGAGAAAACAGAATATATCGCGGACCGACGTTAGCATTCATAAAGTTTAACGGACTTTAGTTTAATAGACGCGGCGGTGAAATTGTGACGTTGACTATAAACAAAGAAGTCAACTTAATAATTATCTGCAGCTATACGCAATGAAACTGCTAATTGGCAATCACCGAGGATTAAATAAAAGTTAAAGCTAAGACACAAGACACGAATACGACCTGTAGAGAATTGTAATACAAGATTCTATGTAGGATCGACAACAACAGGCATCAGGGATCTGCTTAAGATGTTTCCACCCAAAGCAACAAAAAGGTAGTCAATATAGTTCAAAATTGTTAAATATATATGTACCATATATGTTTGTACACAATTCGCGTACAACCATATACTCGATTTGCAAAAAAAAAATAAAAATATATATCAAAAAGTGTTTAAATTGAATATATAAATAGTATGAAAGTTGATATTACTGAGGAGATGTAGGTATTCAGTATTTTCTTTCATGGAAATACGGAAGTGCACTCCTGGATTCCCCTGGAAAAAAAAGTTTATTAAATGAAAGGTAAATATTTTTAAACTTTGACCAGACCTAATTGTAGACCAAGTTGTACTGCTTGTCACCAATGAATACCAACCAAATGTGGCAATAGGTAGGTATGGTTTCTTATTTAAATCGGCGAATCTATTTATTAACAGTGTATGTGTAACGTAAATTATAATGAGAATTTAAGAAGATTCGAATTGCCAACAGACACAGAACCTTCTCACCCAAATATCCTATGAATATCCGAGTTCCTTACCCGTTGCCTATTAGCAACACAAAACGAAGAGGAAGCCGGAAGGGACAAGCACCCTTATTCAACCTGGTCTCCTATACCACCGTACAGCAACCACATCATCTTCCAACCATGTATCGTTGTATTCAGCATCCCTGTAAAAGACATACTTACACTTCGCAAACACAGTACCTTGTTCCCCCTTGCTCCTCTTCCCATTCTTCCTAATTTCATCTCCATCCCATCACAGAAGCACGAGCCATCTGACAGCACACTGTAGGTTCTGACCACAAAACACCGTGGAACAGCCTAGTTCATGACCACCATGATGCTCGCGCCTATCCGCTACAAGCTATAGATGTTCCTCTTGTAGCCGTGTCTTAATGTAGCCTACACCTGGAACCATGGACTCTACCTTAAATCCCTTGCTCATAACTGGTGTCTAAAATGCTTGAGATGCTATATGTCGTTTTCAATTCCGAAGACATTACTTCAGATTGCATTCGCTTCACCAGATATGGCTACCTATTTCTGTTCTGAAGGGACGGAAGCGATCCTATGCCGGCAACGCTCCCTTTCTCATCAATTGTTCGTAGAGAACAGATAATAAGAACGGCATGCGACAACGTAGAACCGTGGTCGAGATCGACCGTCGCGGTGGCCAGCAGTACCATAGCCAAGACCAGCTCAGCCAGGCCGTGGGCACTTGCTCCGGGATCTACTTGACCGGTGTTACCTCTGTTTTTCACTGCTGGCCGGTGAACTCATGATGTGCGAGTTCGAATATGAAATGTTAAAAAGCTTAAGGGCCCTCATAATCAACGTAAACAAGACTTGGAAGAAACGATTGCAAAGTAAAGAAGATTCGCAATTGCACCTCTTAATGTGAGCGATCATAGCTCAGAAGAAAAGAATCTGGTTGGAATTTATCAACTAACCCAACGAACATATCTCGTAAGTACTCGCGTGATAGCAAACTATAGATCATCGTGGTTGCATGGCAAAAGTTATCACCTTCCTACTAATCTGCCACCACGATGTTTCGCAGAATGTGGAAGAGGTGACTAACGTTGCAGGGAGGGAGGATCATGGGTGTAGTTCGATCCCCCTTGGTCTCTCAACCCACCCAATCCATAAGCAAAAACCAACTCTCTTGCTTACGACCTTGGCTGACCGTGTACCTGTGAGTCCCTACGGCTCAACAATATTAATGGGCAGCCCCTAATATGATAAGCAAGCACCGATATGCTTGCTCCAAAAACTACCTTATCTCAACCTAGTATCAAATCATGACTCTAAACTTAACTACATCAACGTTGCCAAAAATAATACTCCCTATGAGTATTGTTCCATGTACATTATCTTGTTACCTTGAAGGAATCGTGAGGGATACCACCCTCCCTAGGAAAATTTTACTCAATCATATTATAAAAATCTTTAGAATCTTCATAAAATCTGAAAAAATCTGAATTCAAAAAGGTAAATGCAGAAGTATTTTATGAAAACGTTATAATCAAAATTCTTATTTATTAAAGCTTTTCTTATATCCTAAGAAGTTATTAAAATATACTAACGCATCTTAATAATCAAAAAAGTAAATTGAAATGACATATGCAATGTAGCAAAACAAGACTTAAATGACTCTAGACATATTATTATTTCGGTGAAAGCTGTAAAGGTTATAATGTTTATCCAATATGTATTCAAAAATAAATTAAGTATCTTAATCTTAACTATATAGTAGACCTATTCTAAAAGTAATATCTTAAGTGAAAGGTAATATTGATAAAACAATTGTTTTTCTAAGAAATGAAGAAAGTTTAATGAAGGTTTTTACCCTTATCTAAAGAATATGAATAACGGGTACTTCATTAATCGTAAAGTCAAAGTTTTAAAGTTGTCTTTTCTTGAGGCAGTTCGTGGACCGATCGTTAAGTGTTTCCAATTAGATGAAACATAAAAAAAAGGAAAGATGAATTTCCTACCGCGGCGTCGGTTTATCCGTACCGACTGTCTTCGGCGTATCAAAAAGTAGAAATTCAAAAAAAAAGGGAAAAAAAAGTAAACGGACAGACGAGTATTATCGGACTATTATTTTGTTTGAATAATGAATGTGCGCGAGGAATTACATTCAAAACCTAACGTAGAGGTACGACTATCAATAGGGTTGCTTCAAGACTGTATACCAAGGAAAGAGTTGCAAATTCAATAGTAAAAACAGAAATATAACCATACTCGAAAGGATACAGTTCGCATCCGATCGGTAATCGATGTAAATGCAATTAGATATCAATATAGTAAAAAGTTATTAAAAGAATATATTCCAAATACAAGCATGCAAATCAAAAAATACTGCTTTCTACCGATGGGGTAGTTTCAAATATTGTTTTCAGATTAACGCTGTTGCTGAAGTGCACTCCGGTAACTAGCTGAAAGGTAATTGATTAAATATTTATATGTTAATATAGTGTGGAATATACTGCTTTCTATCTTTAAAAACATTCTATTGAGGACCAGTTATTATGTACTCTGTTTCATAAACTCCACAACATTTGTTAGTCGTGAACGATGCCTTGAAAATCTTGAGTTCGTACTCCCAAGAGTATATTTTATAAAAAAAACTTCAAAAGTAACAGATGCCAGCAGGTATCGCGCGGACATAAAGGATATTTATGTCTGTTGGCGTATTTGAACACAAACTAAACTCAAAACACGACTATACTATGCGAATAAACGAACGTTGAGAAGGATTAAGGAAATGCCGAAAGGCCAAAAGTGAGTAAATACCTTGACGCGGGGTCAAAGTACGGATAGAAATGGTCGCTACCGACGCGTGACTAAATTGTCGTGAAGACTAAGTGTAAAAAGAAAAAGTGAAAAATAATTCGAAAAAAACAACAAACAAATGGAATCAGCGATATAGATGCCGTAAGTCCCGAAAATACACGAGTGATGAATCAATAATAAAAAAAACTTAATCAGCAAGTTCTTATACGATTTCAAAAAAACTCAAGCTATTACCGAGAAGCACGGGCTTCGCCATAATTCGCGAACGCAAGGAAAAGTCGTTCTATCTTTTCAAAGAATCCGATCTCAAACTGGTGAACGATAACAAAAGACGTTAATCAAACGAATTGACACAAAAAAGGAAACTCAAATGGTAAACCTTCACTTCCACTCATTTCTACGATAAATAAGCTATAAATCATAAAGAAAATATAACTATATACTCCATCTACTATTTAAAATAACATGATGTTAAATGTGACGTTGATGAGGGAGTGGAGGAGGCGTTAGGTCCAACCACTGATTGTGAAAACGATCACCTATAAAGTGCAATTATTTGGTCATGCACCCCACCGTCCGTGGGAGAAAACTTCTCATATAGCTTCTGCACATATGTACGCAGGCAATTGTTAACCCGCCTGTGGGTTCTATAGGGACGTAGGATATTTCACGTCCTTAACATAACACACACACAAAACTAATAAGATTCTAAATTGTTACCTGGTATGTTCAGAGAAATATATAATTGTGACACATAAATATAATTTTAGATAAACTCCAGCACTGGTAGGTATAGTTGCAGGAACTGGTGATTTATTTGCAGGAACTCAACGTGTTGGTAGGTATAGTTGCAGGAACTAGTAACATGATTGCAGGAACTCCGTGTTGGTAAGTATAGTTGCTTCTCAGAACCGGCATCCGTGTCAGGAGCACGCGCCAGACGTTCCGAACACTGCGAGAACAAAAATTCCTTCCTAGGTCGTTGGAGCCTACAGCCCTTCCGAGACTGGGTACTCGTTCCAAATTGCGGTAGGTAATGTGCCTCCGGTTGGCACGAAAAAGTATGGATGAGGTGTATTACCTCCACGAGGTTATGCAGCAATGTATTGCGATGTAAATATTGCTGCTGCTGTCGCAAACGTTGGCGAGCCGACTTGCGGATCAACACCAAGCGTTTGTTCGTAAGGGTGCCTCCAAATGAAGATTAAAATCTTCAAAATCACCCTTGCCAGGATGCACGTGGGAGTTGATGTGAGTGGTGTGTAGGAAAATCCAAGAGAAAATTTACACCACATCAATATGTATGCATAGTGCTCACTAGCAAATGTATTTCAGGTATAATTATGTGTATAAAATCACACGGGGCCTCCGCATATGGATGCAGAAGTAGCCAAAAGTAAAAAAAAAAATTCTTGCGGCTGTGTATCTCCTGCCACAGGTATGTCCAGGATGTACAAGGAATTATTCGCAGCCTCGCCTGCCACAGGATATTAATCTTCTACTCCTCCTTAATTGTACATATTCCTAAAGAAAAGAAATTCCACGTTAGCGTGTCTACCATGTGGCGTGGTCAATTCTTATCGGCCATCGAGGCTAAAATCCAACTGACTTTGCGTCGATGACTAATAATTATTGCTACTCTTACCTCTGATTATGGATGAATCCTGATTAATCGTAGAAATGTATTAAAATGTCTGAGTAATTGGTAAAAACCAATTACCAGACAGAAAAAATATGGCGCGGCACTACTGCGAAATAAAAACTTTTTTTCTTCTTTCAGGAATGTTCTGGAGTTTTTCGTCTTATGATTGGTTTCTTCAAAATGAAGTCTAGAGCTAATCATACAATCCACACTACCACTTTCCAAATAGTCGACGCTCTGCTTTCCAGTGTATTTCCTCCTTCCAGTGTTTGATTCGTTTCTTTGTTGGCAATGTAGGTGGCGTTCGTCAGGGTGCATTAAGGTCAATACACACTGCTCATTTTGCCAAATGCGAGTTTTGACTTGCGCTTTTGTACTTCAAATCAAACAATCTGGATGGAATTATTTACCGTGAGGACTTGAATTCTACTGGATGGCATAGCTAGGTATTTTATTGTGTATATTTTGAGAGCATTCTGACCATTCTTATGATTGGTTTAGGTTGCTCCGGAACTACCTTGTCAGTGTAAATGCACGCAAAAATATATACGTAGAAACTGTCAGAATCACACTGTCACTTTCACTCAATATATGTGATGTCATATTTCACTGGGGAAATCCTCTGATATATTTCGGGTTCAATGACATGTTCAATTTGACACTTGTCATGTTGAACGTTAGTGCTGAGAAAGTGACATTTGTGTGACAGCTGGGTATTGCACTGTTTACTCATTTTGAAATAAGTGTCGTCAAACACTTTGGTTCAAGTGTTTGTGCGTATAACACTTTCATGCGCATAAGAACATTTTTTGTCCTGCTTACTAACAAGTGGTAAAGAGAAAGGTGTAACCTAGATTTTACTTTGTTATTGGGAACAGCTCTTAGGTTCTTTCAATCTGGAGTTGTAGCTGCACGGAATTTTAGATATTTCAGACATGATATTACCTAGGTTATAAATTATGAATTTGACTTCAGGAAATAACCGGTGTGATATGTCAAATCAAAAAAAGTAAATCGGCCGCTTCGATCACTTACATGACTTGCTGCTTGACGTCTATCTGGTATTTTATTTCTAGGTCCGACGCTCTCTACGTCGTGGATATCTCTCTTTTCACTTTCTGACTAGTGTAAACATTCAGTCTGAAATTCTTGGTGCGCACTGAACATAAACTGACCATGTACGTCATCGGCTCTTTGTTCCATTATTTTCTTCCACTGAGATTGTGGGAACGAGAACACATTCTGGAAATGTGTTAGGGATTGGAAATTATGTGGAATCCGAGTTTGTGGACGTGGAGTCCATTTTGAAAATGGATTCTATTTGAGGAATCCGATAATGGTGAATTCCTTTAGGTGCGTTTAGCACATTGCGAGTAAGTAATGTGGTTTTGCGAGTAGGTCGCACCAGTGGCGTTCGCCTTTGCCAGTGGCTGGCGAGAAAGTTTTCCCTACAAAACTTGGAGTTTCGACTAAGTCCACTTAGTCTTATCTCCAAGAAAAGGATAACTTCTCGCAAATGGGAATTTAGTACTTCTGGTTCCCTCACTCGTCGTATCGTAAAGACACTGCGACTCTTTGACGTCTAGTCGGTCGAAGACAAAAACAAATTTTATACACGCTGTGTACTCTGACGTCATTGGAGCACTCTGTTGGTTATCTGAAATATATCAGAACGGCGTAGGTTGTATGTCAACCAAGAGTCTCATGCACAGCTGAGAGCCGGGCAAAAAAAAATTGATTCATGCATATTTGGTGTCTCTTTGGCACTTCGGCGTACTCGGATAAGTTATCTGAAAATTATTTTAGGTTTAGTCACAAAAAAAAAATTTTTGGAAAGTCAGGTTATTTCAATGTAAGTCCGGGATGTAATTGTAAATCAGGTGGTTTAAAAGAAAACTATCTGTTGAATGCAGCCAAACGTGACGTCAAGTCAAACGCACTAGCAATGAAGCGCATGCAAAACTCTATTTATTCAACAATAAACTGCAACTCACTTCATGTGTATTTTGTTTTGGAAATGTCATATTCATTCTTGTAAATCATTCTTGTCAAACTAAAATCAAAATCAAAAGGAAAATTAAAGTGTGTAAATCGAAGAGAAATTGTGTGTTTTTATTTCTTGATTAAACTCATTTAAAAGAAATTAAGAAATTACAAAAGGGCTATACAGCCAAACATTTGGTCCTTCGATTAATAAAGTAATTTCAAAAATTTAAAAAGCGATCGACAATTTGTGTGTGGATCAAAAAGTGTGTCAACGAGGGATAACCTTAAAACAAAACGAGCACCACATCGCCATTTTGTGCAGCATTTCAAAGTAAGTGAATTTTTTTTCCTTACATTTTTTATTGGTTTTTGGTTTCACTTATTTAAAACTAAACATGGCAACGAAACAATTAAATGCCAAACATAAACATTTAAAAAGGGATGTGGAAAATTTTGGAAAGAAGGGCAAGGCGATTACTGCCAATTATGTCCGTTCAAGGCTCGCAATGCTTGATGATTTGTGGAAATCGGTATCCGTCGTATATGAGGAGTTTTTAGCGTCAGAAGATGATGTCACAAAGGAGCAGGAAGAAGTTGAATCTCTGTATGACAAAATCAGAGAGGATAACTGCGATTTTCAAGGAAAGCTTTGGGATTCTTTGGCAAGTTTTGGCAGCGTTCAGCAGTCCAATGAAGACACTAAAAACGAAAGTTCTTGTAAAACCGAAGAAGTTCATCTGGCAGCTATAAAAATACCTTCGTTCTACGGAAGTTACGAGTCATGGCCGAATTTTCACGATTTGTTTTTAACCCTTGTTGCAAATAAGTCCTCGTTGTCTGACATTCAAAAGATGCACTACTTAAAAACCAGTTTGACAGGAGATGCTGAAAAGCTTCTTTTGACCTTGAAAATTCAAGGCCACAACTATTCCAAAGCATGGACAATGTTAAAGGATCGATATGATCACCCGCGTGTCCTCGTAAACATTCAGTTGACCAACCTTTTCAACCTGCCGTCGTTGAACCAGGAACGTGCTGAGTCAATTAGAGATCTCCTTTATACATCGACACAAGTGGTACATAGCTTGTCAAATCTAAAAATAGAAGTGGGTCACTTAGATCCAGTGTTAATTTTTCTTCTTGTGCGAAAATTACCAGGTAAAACGCAGCAGATGTGGGAGAAGAAGCTTAATGACAGAGAAGAACCGAAGAAGTTGCCAACCTTTAAGGAGTTCACATCTTTTTTGGAGACACGATTCCGGACTCTAGAAGCGGTTGATCAGCAACATACTCCAAGTACATCCAACACATCACGGAACCCTTCACACAAGCAGACGTTTATTGCTCATACTCAGGCTAATAAAGTAAAAATTACCTGCAAAGTCTGTCATAAAAATAAACATGCCGTTAGAAGGTGCAATAAATTTTTGAAAATGAGTGTTACCGAGCGTTGTCAGGTGATTAATAAATTAGGTTTGTGTCAAAACTGTCTGGGGTATAATCATGCAACGGATAACTGTCCAAGTGGTCGTAGGTGTTATCATTGCCAACAACCACATCACACTTTAATGCATGCAAATAATATTCCTTTTCAGCCAAACCAACAACCTTCACGCATCCAGCAGAATTACAATAACTCTTTTCAGCCAATACAGCAACCAACAGGTCTCAGCGATCCAAACAATCAAAGACAGCAACAGAGTTTTAATCAAATTTCATTTCATACCTCCAACAGACAACCGTCTTCAACAAACAATGTTGCATCTCACCACTCGCATTACAGCTTTCCAGCCAAAACCTCACAAGTCTTACTACTAGTCATCACGGAGTGTGCTGCCCAGTTGCTTCAACTCAAATCGAAATCAACTAATACGGAGGTTTCCGGGTTGGGTTTGGTCAGCAGTGGCACCTGTCTAAGAGTGGTAGACATCACTTTTGCTTCTCAGCATTCCTCTTTTGCGACAACAACGCAAGCTTTCATTTTTAAGTCACTGTCTGGGCATTTGCAGGCCCGGAGCCTTCACGTTGAGAATTGGACTCATCCCAACGGACTTGTGCTTGCCGATCCTGAATTCTTCAAGTCATCAAAAATTGATCTCTTGCTTGGCAGTGATGTTTTAGCCGAACTTTTGTTGCCGGATTTGATTCAGCCTACAGATAAGTCGATGCCAGTCATGCAGAAGACAACATTGGGCTGGATCTTATTTGAAAAAGCCCCAATAGTGTGCGAATCAAGTCAACCAGTCAGAAGTTTCATGCAGACTGTAGATGTCGAGACCCAACTTCGAAAATTCTGGGAATTGGAAGACGCCCTTTAAGCCGTTTCAAAGGACTGAAGACCTTGAATTTGAAAATCATTTCGTGAGCAACACTGAACGGAGAACTGATGGACGCTATCAAGTAGCATTGCCTTTCAAAGGAAACGTTCCTCCGGTTTTGGGCGATTCATATCAAGGTGCTTTACGTCGATTCCAAAGTTTAGAGCGACGTCTTGAAGGAAATCAACAACTCCGAGACCAGTATACATCATGCATCGAAGAATATCTGGAACTAGGTCACATGAACGAAGTTGATAAAACGATTTTGCCAGACAATCGACATTATTTTCTGCCACATCACGCTGTCATCAAAGAAAGCAGTTCAACCACAAAACTGAGGGTGGTCTTTGATGCTTCCTTCAAAACATCAAGTGGGGTTTCTTTGAATGATGTCATGATGGTAGGACCTGTGCTTCAACAAAATATCTGTGATATTATTCTTCGGTGGAGGCTGTACAGATACACTTTCACAGCGGATCTTGAAAAAATGTATCGTCAGATCTGGGTTGCGGAACAGGACAGGAACTATCAGCTGATCCTATGGAGGAATAATTCTGAAGATCCTATCCAAGTTTACAGACTTAATACGGTTACCTTTGGAACAGCGGCCGCACCATATCTTGCGATTCGAACGTTGCAGAAATTAGCAGAGGACAATCGGAACAATCAACTTGCTTTCACCATGATCCAGGATGAGATGTACGTCGATGACTTGATATCTGGAGGAAACACCATGGCAGAAACTGAAGAGAAAATAAAACAAATTAAATTGACATTTGAGACAGCTGGATTCCACTTACGGAAATGGACTTCCAATTCTGATGAATTACTTGCGAGCATTCCACCTGGAGAGCGGGAATCAACATTCTCAATGCCGTCAGAAGATTCAGAACGAGTCAAAATGCTCGGTGTTCACTGGCTTCCTTCTGTTGATAAATTCTCTTTCTGTTACAATTTATGTTCCAATCTGCAGCCTACAAAACGATTCATTTTATCAACTATCGCACGTTTGTTTGATCCGATGGGCTGGATTGCGCCTTGCATTGTAAAGGCAAAAATGTTCATGCAACAACTATGGGTGAAGAAAATTGCTTGGGATGAAACTATTGAATCACAACTTTTGGAGCAGTGGACCATTTTCTACGAGGATTTGCCAGCCATTAACCAGATCCAATTTCCAAGGTGGGTTCAAACGAGAGGTGACATGTCCCGAGTAGAACTGCATGGTTTCAGTGATGCATCGGAGAAAGCATACGGAGCAGCAGTCTATTTACGAGTGGAAGATGACAAAGGGCAAGCGAAAATGCATCTCCTTATCGCTAAATCTAAAGTTGCTCCTGTACAACCAGTAAGTCTTCCGCGTTTAGAACTTTGCGGCGCTGTTATGTTAGCCAAGCTTCTGGACCATGCCTGTCAAGTGTTAGGCAACAAAAATTTGAAGAGTCTTGCCTGGACGGATTCAACCATCGCCCTTTCGTGGATTCGAGCATCCCCAACGAAATGGGGTACATTTGTTCGGAATAGAGTTGGGGAAATACAACGGCTGACTCCAGTCAAAATATGGAGACACATTCCAACTCATCTTAATCCTGCAGATCTCGTTTCCAGAGGAGTTCTCCCATCTGCATTGCTGGACAACATATTGTGGTGGAATGGACCCGATTTTTTGCAGGATTTGTGGAATTTTCAATGTCCTCCGCAGCCAACAGTTCAAGTTCATCATATCGAACAGACGATATTTCCAATAAACGAGCTCATGAATAAAACGTCTGAAATAAACAAATTGATACGCATTGTCGCTCTCGTATTACGTTTTACCAACAACTCGCAAAGGTGCATACCTAAATGGAAAACTGGACCTATATCACCAAAGGAACTTAGTGACTCATCAAGAATGTTAGTGAAACTAGCTCAACAAGAAATGTTTCCTAATAGTATTTCAAAATCCATAGGCATGGCATCTTTAAATCCCTTCATAGATTCTAACGAAATTATTCGTGTCGGTGGAAGACTGACGAACGCTAGCCTATCTTATGATCAACAGCATCCAATCATTCTGGAATCAAATCATCATTTTACCAAACTTATTCTTCAGGAAGCACATGAGAAGACTCTTCATGGAGGGATACAACTGATGATGGGTTTTCTTCGAAAACGGTACTGGATATTTCAAACGAAGCGAGCGGTTAAGAAATATATCCACAGTTGTGTCATCTGTTATCGGCAGTAGTTCGGGTATGCAAAGGCGACATTACGCTACTGCTGACGTACATCCTGTATAAAAACTCCAACTACCGGTTAGTGCTTCATGTCTCAACGCATACTGTCACTTCCTAACATCTATTAAAACTGACTATATCTTCGCATATAAAAACTGGATCGGATAACAATCAAAACAAAAGAAAACAAGTTTAATTGTAGTTGACGTGAATTGGGTCGCAATTTGAGTGAATGACCAGCTTCTGCAGCTGACGTGCGTCGGGCAAAAATCCCCAACCACCGGTCAGAAGACCTGCTCATACTGCTCTCATACGACCTGGAACTCGGACATCACATTTTTGGACATATCAACACCTCCGCTGCAGATGACCGGGCAAAAAAAAATACTGCTCAATCCGGACAGAGATCGACGATACCTACAAGTGACTATAGGTGAAGGAAGAGAAGGTAGACCTAATGCAACAGGCTGATTCGGGAATAAGTCACCAAATCACTGGACAAAATAGTGTCTATTCTACTAAACCCGATGGTATTCCTCTATCAAAGAATCCTGATCATCTATCAAACGACTTCAAATAAAAAAAAAACTTAAAAAAAAAAAAATCTGAAAAATTTTCAAAAATTTCTAACTTTTTCTACGCTACTCAGGATAAACCTTACTTTCGTCAATTCTAATCATATCTTTGCAAACTAATTCGGGCCCCACATTGGGCGCCATCTGTAACGTAAAAATTAATGAATAATGACAATTAGAAATTAGAAACGAAAATTAGAAAGGAAATTCCGAAAGAAAAAAAAACATCGAACTCCCTTCGCGATTGCCGACAGACCCTCACTTCACCCCAAATACCCTATGGATATCTAAGACTCAAACCCCACTGACCACCAACAACATAAGCCAGAGAGGAAGCAGGAAGAGACAAGCCCCTATACCTCCTTGACTCCTATACCAAGGACCAGTATCTCCATCGCCTCTTTATTCATGTATCGGTGTATCTAGTATCCCCTACATAAGACATACTTACACTTCGCTAACACGACCACTCGCTCTCCCTACCCCTCTCCCCCATTCTTCCAATTTTCTAACCTACCAATTCCATATCCATCCCCATCACAGAAGCACAAGCCATCTGGCAGCTCACCTCAGGTGCTGACTACAAAACACCGTAGAACAGCCTAAGGTGTATCGACCAGCATGCTTGCGCCTATCCACTACGAGTAATAGATGTTCCCCTCGTAGCCGTATCTCGTCGTAGTTCACACCTAAAACCAGGGACTCTACTATACCTCGTACTCACAACTAGGATTGTAATGCGGTCTCTTGTATGTGTCAGTTCTTTTCCAGAGTTTGCACTCCATATCGCACCTTTCGCCCTAGTTATGAATACCTACTTCTTACTCTGAAGGGATGGTATCGATCCTATGCCGGCAACGCCCCCTTTCCTGGTAATCGTTCGCTAAAACAATCAACAAGAACGGCATGCGACAACGCAGAACCGTGGTTGAGATCGACCGTCACGGTGGCCGGCAGTACCTTAGCCATGACTAGCTCAGCCAGGCCATGGGCACTTGCTCCGGGATCTACTTAACCGGTGTTACCTCTTTTTTTTTCTGCCAACCGTTGAGCTCAAGATGGGTGAGCTCGAATAAAAATGTTTGAATGCTTAAGGGCCCTCATAATTCCCAAAGAAAAGACTTGCTAGAAATGACTGAAACGAAGATTGATCCAAGGTTGCACCTCAGGAAGAATATTGAGAGTGAACGTAGAATTGAAGTAAGAAATCAAGATTGGATTGTTAACACAATCTGAAGAACGAAACACGTAAGTATCAATGAAACTGGCAAATCATAGATGTTCATGATTGCAGTGGCCTTTAGAACCTTCCTTCCATTCTGCCACCACGATTCTCTGCAGAAAATGGAGGATGAGGTGTCAAACTCAGAGGGGAGGGAGGATCGAAGATGTTAAAGTGATCCTCCTGGTCTCTCAACCCGCCCAAAACAATAGTAAAAAACATCTCTCTTACTACTGACCTATGGCTATCCACGGACCTATGAGTCCCCCGACTCATTAAAACTTTTGGCAGCCCCTAAACATGAAAGCAAACAAAAGAAAATTGCTCGCCAACTATAACCCTATAACTATACTATGGTACCCATTAAAAGCTGTACCAAAGAAAAACCAAATAACCTCAATGTTGCACTATGAGTATCTTAAAAGTACTCCATACTCACACTACCTTGTTCCATCTGAAGTGGGCTGAGGATTACCACCCTCCCTATAAATAATCTACATCATCATCATGGAAACCTGTGAAAAGTCTCCAAGAAAATTCTAAGTCCAAGAAATAATTCGACAAGTGAAAATTTTCTTAAAACGTTATAACAAACGGTTGAATTGTTTATTCAATGTAATTCTTATAGTCTAACAGAATATTATTCTAATGTAATATATCTTAATTTTTCATCTAAAACTAACCTTATCAAGTAATAGTATGAATCTATATCGTTAAAACTATATACTTGAAATAAAAATTTTTGCTATTCCAAAAGATAGTTTATTATTACTTTAACTAATAATGATTCTTTTGAAGATACGAACTATAAATATCAAAAGAAAAACTTTATGTATATTATTAGCCTATGAATCAACGACTATTAAAAAAAGTGTGTCTTATTGTGCTCGTTACTTTAAAATTCAAATAAATACTTATCAAAATTTTGCTTCATTGCTGATTGGTAGCTGATTATACTATCGCGATTCCTAACCAAGACTATTCCAAAGTTATAGGCAAATTTAAATCAACTAAATTATCGCGACGAAATGACTCAAACGTCAACTGACCTTAAGCGTAAAGAAAAAAACTGTAACGAGTATTTACCGCGTAACTAAGAGAGATTTTTTTTATTTGAAATGTTTAAACCTAAACACAAAATCGAAACGAGATACTTCAATTATTTTACCGAATACTCAAAAGAACAAGTAAGGCGATCATGCCTCAGGAACATACTTGGGGATATGAAACACCAACGTAATCAAGAGAGGGTAGTCAGTAAGATTTGTATAAAAAAAAAATAACCATATATAAAGGAACACAGTTCGTGTCCACCATATACTCGATATTATAAGTAAATTTTTATCAAAAGCAATTCAAAATATAAAGCAATGTAAAAATGTCAATGATAATATAGTTTATACTATTGAGATACCTTGTCTCAGTATCGTTCTTACAGTGGAGATCCGGGAGTGCACTGCTGGATACCTTCCTGTAAAAAATGTTTATGGATTATGGATAAAAGCATCTCTACGTTAAAATTGGCTTTGACTATACTCTGACTCAAAGTACTCTATTCTTTACTTTGTCTGAATGTTAAAGTGATTCTTTATTGAGTATACAATTCTATAATATACACGAGTACAGCACAAGAAGAAGGAAACTAAATCGCGTTTGTTTGAAGACGATATATATATATAGCCACTGGTATCACCGACTCACCATGTGGTAGTAATTGGTAATGACCCATTAGATGTAAGTAATAAGCGTGTTCTCATTTAAAGAACAAAATATTCTTCATTAACAATCCGATTAAACAACAGAAAACGACGGAATTGAAAAGTATATGAAAGTTCGCGAGTTAATTAAGTAAATCTCCAGCCGAAGAAGAATATCTAACGCGGCGTTGTAACGCGTTCTTTGTGGTCGCTACCGACACGAAAAGCGATTGTCTCAAAGACTAAGTGAAGAACGAAAAATAAATAGTAATTCCGTGAAGGATATACAAAAGTAGACGTTAACCGAGTTAACAAGTGAGAAAAATAAAAATAAAAAAAGTAAAAAGTGATTTATAACACCAAGAAAAACGCGATGTTTCGATACTAAAACCGAATTTACGATTAACTCTGTGTCACCAAATCTGTTTCCGATTCCGACTAAAACATGATTGTATTTAATATATTGAGATCTCGGTAGGAACTTTATCGCAATTTGAAACCGATCTTATCTCGATTATAAGAAAACGAATGGATTTTAAATGAATGGCGAGAATATTCAGCTAATATGCTACGATATCTGTCACAATCAATGAGCACCATAAAAAAAAATAAACCACATCACTGCACCTTTTCTAAATAATAATTAGATACTTCTACTTGTTAATATATATGTATATGGAGTTTCTCATAGGGAGGTGCGGAGGAGGAGGCGTTAGGTCCTACCATCCGTATGGCGATTAACGTAAGTATGTGCCACCGTCCGTGGCTACGCTAGCTAGCGCAACCGCTCTGATCAGTGCCAAATCTGGACTAACTGATATTTGTGGACGAGAAAAAGTTAAACAAAAATAAAAATAATGTTACCTGGTGTAATCGTTGGTATTTTTGGTACTCTTTTTGAGTCTTATTTATATAATTTAACATATATACATATACAGGAACTGATGATTTAAAGATGCAGGTGTCTCTGGTGCAGATGATTGGTCATTGAAGAGTGAATCCCGCGTTGCAATATGGATGAGTAAGCTGCTGCTGGACCGGCATCTATGCTTGAGCATACGCCAGACATCCAGATGGTATTTCCAAGAATTATCCTCTTAGCAATCGGTGGGATCTTCAGCCTATTCGAGACTGGGTTCTTGGAAATCTATCTCTGCTGTCGGTACGTCCTTAGATCTGTGATAAATCCTGGTGATGAGTTAGGTGGTTGGAGTGCCACAAGTAATAATACGTTGGTGGCATGGATGTTCACGAGGAAAGAAATGCTGATGTGGCGCAGATTTGCCACGAGTAGAGCAATAAGGTGGCGTGGGACTGCCACGAGTATAAATGATAGGGTGGCGTAGGATCGCCACGAGTATAAAATTATCTTGGTGGCGATGAGTTGCCACGAGTAAAACTATCTTGGTGGCGATGAATTGCCACGGGTAATATGCTATGGTCGTCGACGAGCCAGACGGATCAACGTCGGACGACTAAGGAACTTGAGGTATACCTCTAGTGCTCTTTTCTGTATCGTCAGGACGATCAATGAAAGACCGTGATTTATATTAGGATACAAAAACTGCGCAGCTGGCGCCAGTGCATATATTTGCAGCTTTCATATAACATGGGCACATAATTTGTGTGTTCACGTGTATAAACGCGGATGGATATCAGGAATTGGGGTGCTGGAATGCAGTTCCTCCGAGAATGTGTAGCTCCGTTTCCTCAGGTGAGTTTACTGCTCCTTTTAAGTGCATCTTCAGGTTATTATTTCTACAGGATATAAGCAAATTTTCCATATTACACATATGGCCATGTGACGTCGTGAAATATATTCCATGTCTCGAAGCAAATTCGCCCTGCTTGCTACGAAAAACACCAAAAAAAAAAACCAAATTCTTACCTTTATCCATTATTATTTACTGCTCCTTATTGTAATCCTACTAATTGCATATGCAATTAGAGGATTTTTCGTAACCAAAGTGATGTAGACAAAATGGTGCACGGCGCGGCTGCTCAAAAAAAAAATTTTTAATACAGAAAGTTCTGCGGTGATGATGTGGCTTCGTCTGTGATTTGCTTCAGAATGAAATCCACATCCGATTTCATGGCAGACGTTTCCACTTCCAAGCAGCCAACGCCCTTCTTCCAGTCTGACTTCCAGTTTCCCCTGTTTGTTCTATTTTCTCGCTCACATTATAGGTGCCATGCTCACTGTGTCACTTTTGTTATTCAGAGATCATGACGTTTCAGATATGTAATAAAACTACATAATTTGACGTACTTCAAAGAGCAAAGGCTCTGATGAGATTGGTTATTGAGAAATAGATGTTGAACAGTACATGTTAATCGGAAAAGACTCTGATTGCCGTGAAGGTCTAGTATGATTGTCATGGATATTTTGACAGGAGAAATGAAGGTACGCACAAACGGAATGGAGACATAACTAATGGTGATAAAATTTGTACCTCAGTGCATTTTGCATCATAGGTTCTTGAAGTAGGACAGGATTCATATCTCACTCTGCCAATAACGTCTGTGTGACGGCGGCGGCACAGCTAGAAGGTAAAAGATACAACTACGCAGTTTGACTTCTAATTAATGACTGGCTTTATTCAATGACTTGCCTGTGTATAGTAACATGTTATGAGTATGTGTGTGTGTAAGCAATAATGGTATTTGAGTGTTTGAAATACAATGGTATGTGTTCTGTGACATCTCCCTTTTTTTTTTTTTTTTTTTTTTTTTTTTATATGATTTAGTTAAAATTAAGTAATTCATTTTAAAATAGTTCAGTATTTAAATAAAGTAAACAAAAATTAATTTAAAAATAACTACTTTAAACTAATATAAATCTAGTGACTATGAGGGAGTGTCAGAAATTTTAAATTAAATGACAATATTATATAGGAACATAGTTTGCATTGACTTTATTTTGCATATTCTTATAAATCTAGTCGTTGTAGTGGTTTAATTGTCCTTGTTTGGATAATTTGGTTCGGTATGTACAGATGTTTTGTTTTGAGCTTCGATGGATGTAGGTATGCTCAAAGATTGACTTGTATTTTGTACTCTTTCTTGACGGATGGAGGCTTCGTTCGGGTATACGTTGGTGGTTGATGGAATATCGGCTTTTGTCTTGTGTAAGTGATAAGTGTTCCTGCGGAAGTTTTTTCCATCGTTGGTTGTTACGATTACTGACCTTGGATAAGGTGTTTCTTCGACAACTTTTGCTCCAATCCATTCGCGATGACAAGTCTGCATACGCACCTTATCGCCAACTTTGAGTGTTTTAGATGATCTAGCACCTCTGTTAGCATAAACTCCTTGTTGAATTCGTAGATTTGTTAATTCTTTCTGTACACCGACAACTATTTTTGGTTTTAGTTCATCTGTAGTTGTCGGTATAATAGTCCTTGTAGTACGGCTATATAAACGTTGACATGGTGATTTCAATATATTGTTGCGTGGTGTATTTCGTGACATCAGGAGTGCAAGGTAGATATCCTATTTGTCCATATAACAACGTTTGAGTAAATTTTTTGCTGTCTAAACGTTGCGTTCCGCGAATCCGTTTGACTTTGGATAGTACGGACTGGATACTTGATGTCTAAATTGCCACTTTGATGCAAAATCCGAAAATTGTTTAGAAATGTATTGTGGTCCTCCGTCGGATTCCAAAGTCTCCGGAATACCGTGTACAGAAAACCATTGTTTCATGTGGTCAATGACTTCCATTGAGTTTGGTGATTTTAGTTGTTTGAAATCAAAGAAACCCGAGCAGTGATCGGAGATTAAAACATAGTCTTCGCCCTTGAAATGAAACAAATCAGTCGACACGGTTTGAAATGGATATTCTGGAATAATTCGTATTAGCTGCGGTTCCTTTATGTTACTTCTTTGGGTCTGTTGGCAAATTGAGCATCTTTCGACGTAGTCACGAATGTCTTTACTTTGCCCAAACCAGTATAGGGATTGTCGAGCTCTTGCTAGTGAACTATTCAGTCCAACATGTCCTGAATGAATGTCACACACAATTTTTTTTATTTCAATTTTTGGAACAATTACCTTGTGACCTTTGAACAGGAGTCCTTGTTCATAGGTTATTTCTTCCTTGAAGTTGGCGTATTTTTTTACTGCTTCTGGTAATTTTTTAGTGTCTTGAGGCCATCCACGGTGCACAACTTGTTTAAGAAGTTGTAACTCAAGATCTTTGGATGTAGATTTAACGAACCTGCTGAGGGCATCATCAGTAAATGACAGTACGATGTTTACTGCATATTCTTCGTCGTTTCCTGCATCAATAGGATAACAATCCCGACTGAGTGTATCGGCAATTGGAATTTGCGTTCCTTTTTTGTATGTAACTTTCGGTGAGTATTGGATGACGTCCCATAAAATACGCTGCAATCTTAACGGTGCATCCTGTAGAGGCTTCTTGAAGATTGTTTCAAGCGGCTTGTGGTCTGATTTGACATCGATTTCTTTGCCGTAAACGTACTCGTGGAATTTTTGGCACGCGAATTTAATGGCCATTGCCTCTTTCTCAATCTGTGGATAATTTTGTTGAGCGGGCGTCAGTGCTCTTGTAGCATAAGCCACTGGCTGTTCATCTTGTAATAAGCATGCTCCCATTGCTTTTGAGCTGGCATCAACGGACAGTTTCACGGGTTTGTTCACGTCATAGTATTTAAGGACTGGTGTTGAACTAAGCACTTTTTTGACGTTTTCGAATGCTTTTTTCTGCTCAGTGTCCCAGTACCACGCAGTTTCCTTGTGAATTAGTTTCCTTAAAGGGTCGGTGATGTCTGACAGATTCGGTATAAATTTACCCAGATACGTAACCATTCCCAAAATGCGTTGTAATTCCTTGACATTTGTTGGTTCACGCAGGTTTTGAATAGCCTTAATTTTTTCTGAATCTGCTTCAATACCATTTGCTGTGAAAATATGTCCAAGAAATTTTACTTTCTGTTTTTCATACTCACATTTGGACTTGTTCAACGTGAAACCCGCTGCTTTCAATCTGGCGATGACTTCTTTTGTTGTTGCTCGAAGTTCTTCTAAAGTGTCTGCATACAAAAATATGTCATCCATAGCAACACTGCAATGTTGGATGTCCTTTAGTGTGTTGTTCATGACTTCAGAAAAAACTTCAGGAGCATAAGATATTTCAAAAGGAAGTCGTAGAAATTGGTATCGCCCCCATGGTGTTGCAAATGTTAAATAGTCTGATGTTTTCTCCGTTACGGGTATTTGCCAGAATCCCTTTTGGCAATCCAATTTGGTGAAGACTTTTGCGTTTCTTACTTTTGATGCAATTTCGTCAACTGTTCGGAGTGGGTAATGGCAACGCTTTATATTTCGGTTCAAATCTGTTGGATCCATACAGATTCTTATTTTGTCCTTTTTGGTGACGATGACAATTGGGCTAACAGCTGGTGTTGGATGACTCACCGGTCGAATGACTTTCATTTGGACCATTTTGTCCAGTTCTACCTTAACTTTATCACGTAGTGCATGTGCGATACGACGTGGTGGTATAATCTTAAATTTTGGATTATCGACGAACTCAATGTCGTAAATGAAATTGTTGCAGCATCCAATTTTTTCATAGTTTGACTCGACTTCATTTACTCGTACAATGAGGCCTAGTTGTTCGCACGTTGTACGGCCGAGTATCGCTGACAAGTCTTCCGCAACAATTTTGAATGTTACTATTTTTGCACTATTTTTTGTTTCACACTTGGTTTTTGACTCACCTATCACATGAATACTGTCATTGTTGTATGTCACGATTCGTTTTGTGTTCGATTTATCTATGGTAAGTCCCAAGCGCAAAGCTTCTCTCTTCGGCAGCACATTGCATTCGGCGCCCGTGTCCAACTTAACTGTCACCTTCTTGTTTCCTATCCACAATGCTTCAGTCCATTTTTTGTCGACAGATTCCTTGCTATCAGCTTGTTGATTATAATTCAGTGCGCTGATTTTGTACTGCTTTTCATCTGAATCCGATGACTCACCCTCGATAGCGTTCACTTTTTTGTAACTTTTCTTTGATTTCTTTCTTTGCAAGTTATGATACTTTTTGTCTTCACTGTCTGTAGCATTTTTCTTCGCCCGGCATACACTAGCCCAATGTCCAACACCATCGCATGTTTTGCATTTTTGTCCGTAAGCTGGACACTGTTTTTTGCCGTGATTTCTTCCGCATCGTCGACAGTTAAATGTTTTTTCCTTTCGTATTGCGTTCACGTTTTGGTCCAACCCTGTTGATTGCAGTTCATTTATTTGTTTGGATGCTCTTTCGGCAGCTCTGCAAATCTTTTTGGTTTTATCCAGTGATAACTCATCCTTTGTCCACAGCTTCTGTCGCGTTGTGTCTGAGTATATTCCGACGACAATCTGGTCCATCACGAATTCTTCTGCATTTGCGCCATAACTGCATTTTTTTACTTGTGTCTGTAATTTTTGCACAAAGTCCTCGAAACATTCATTTGCTTGTTGCTTAATTCTATGAAATTGACATCTTTCATATGTCTTATTCTTTGATGGTGAGAAGTGTTCCGTTAATTTTGTTTTGAGGGTCGTTAAACTGGCTTTCTCAGTTTCTGAGAGACCCATGTTATTTATAACTCGCAATGCTTCAACACCGACACAAGCTTTGAAATTAGCTGTTTGTATTACTGCTTCTTCTCCCGACAACTTGCTAGCTGTGAAATAGTTGGTGTATAGTTCCAACCACTCCGTCCATTCTTGCGACATATCTATATCGCTATTCACAACTAGTGGTTTCGGTGGCTTTATTCCAGACATTTCTATTTTTTTTTTTTAGATTGATGTGTGTATCTACTTACAAAATGGTGTTCTGGTTGTTTGGTCGCCGTAATATGAAGATACTTATATATTATTTTGTCACTGAATTTCCGTAATTAATAGGCAATTTTAATACTTTCAATTTAATTATTTTATCAAAAGAAATCAACTCCATTAATTTTTTTTTTTTTTTATATATATAGATAGTTAAGTTTTACTTCTGACACCATGTGACGGCGGCGGCACAGCTAGAAGGTAAAAGATACAACTACGCAGTTTGACTTCTAATTTATGACTGGCTTTATTCAATGACTTGCCTGTGTATAGTAACATGTTATGAGTATGTGTGTGTGTAAGCAATAATGGTATTTGATTGTTTGAAATACAGTGCTATGTGTTCTGTGACAGTCTGTCAAGTATAAGTGAAATCTAATGGTCACACATGAATCTGCCGATGATTTGCTATTCGCAGGGTCTGCATACTCAGTTGTCAATTTATTCGTCGAATCGAGTGGTCACAATTTATATGACGACGATAATGGTTAATGGACGATCCGAACGGATCCGCATTAATAATGACGTTAAAATTTCATTTTAGATATCGTATTCTGACTTGTCCAATTTCCTGACATTGACAGCTGTCTTAGAGTTCTTATGGAGTGATGCAACGAAACCTCGAGTAGTGAATTTAAAATTGCGACATGCAGGCCAGGTCAACAACCGAAGGAAAATTCATCGGCCGCATCGAGTAACTTTCTCTCAACTGTGATTTGACGTCTGCCTGTCACTCTGTTTCAGTCTGGCAATCTTCAAGTCACATACATTAATACTTTTCATTTGCACTTCAGTCGATGTGATCACAACGCTTGTCGTGTTTGGTGCGAACGGGTTGTTATTTCGTATAGTGCGTATCAGGTCTTTCGTTCCATCACATCCTTCCATCGAAAATGTATGGGAACGGATACATATTGGAAATTTGATAGGGTGGGGAATTTCTGAAATTCAAGATGGCTGGTGGAATCTATTTTTGTGTGTGGATTCCAATTCCTGTGGAACCTTCTTTATGTGGATTCCATTGGGTGCGTTCAGCATGATGCGAGTGAAGTAGGAGTCTCGCAGGTAGATGGCACCGCTAGTGTACACTGATTTGTGTACTGGCGAGAAAGTTCACCCTACAGTTCCGTCCGAATAGATTGTGAGGGTCAACATCCTCCCTATAAAAAGTTTATTCTTCCATTTTAAATTCCTGTATATTCATCTAGAAATCTTCAAATCCGAAAAGAATGAACTGAACTACAAAATCTTTCCTTAAAACGTTATAAAAGCACGCTTTAATTTATTGAAAATAAATCTTAAAATCTAACAAGAGCGTATCTAAAGTCATACCTATTATAATCTTATCCTAAAAGTAAATTTGTTAAGACATTTCGATATCTTCAATTCATACTGTCTTAAATAACTAATTTTATTAAAAATTTCTTTTTTTGATTAATTGTATGTTGATAATTTGAACTATCTTATTGATAGAAAGTAACGTTAATATAATCTACGTTATTACAAGAATAAATCTCGGATCTATGTCCTTTAGTTTAAGTTTTTCAACGCTTGATTTTATCACAAAAAAAAAGGTGTAATTCTAGATCGTTAGTTTAATTTCCAAGTGTAAATAGCAAAAGTAAATTAAATGCTATGGATAATTACATTTAGTGAATGCGAAGGAGAAAACAGAATATATCGCGGACCGACGTTAGCATTCATAAAGTTTAACGGACTTTAGTTTAATAGACGCGGCGGTGAAATTGTGACGTTGACTATAAACAAAGAAGTCAACTTAATAATTATCTGCAGCTATACGCAATGAAACTGCTAATTGGCAATCACCGAGGATTAAATAAAAGTTAAAGCTAAGACACAAGACACGAATACGACCTGTAGAGAATTGTAATACAAGATTCTATGTAGGATCGACAACAACAGGCATCAGGGATCTGCTTAAGATGTTTCCACCCAAAGCAACAAAAAGGTAGTCAATATAGTTCAAAATTGTTAAATATATATGTACCATATATGTTTGTACACAATTCGCGTACAACCATATACTCGATTTGCAAAAATAAAATAAAAATATATATCAAAAAGTGTTTAAATTGAATATATAAATAGTATGAAAGTTGATATTACTGAGGAGATGTAGGTATTCAGTATTTTCTTTCATGGAAATACGGAAGTGCACTCCTGGATTCCCCTGGAAAAAAAAGTTTATTAAATGAAAGGTAAATATTTTTAAACTTTGACCAGACCTAATTGTAGACCAAGTTGTACTGCTTGTCACCAATGAATACCAACCAAATGTGGCAATAGGTAGGTATGGTTTCTTATTTAAATCGGCGAATCTATTTATTAACAGTGTATGTGTAACGTAAATTATAATGAGAATTTAAGAAGATTCGAATTGCCAACAGACACAGAACCTTCTCACCCAAATATCCTATGAATATCCGAGTTCCTAACCCGTTGCCTATTAGCAACACAAAACGAAGAGGAAGCCGGAAGGGACAAGCACCCTTATTCAACCTGGTCTCCTATACCACCGTACAGCAACCACATCATCTTCCAACCATGTATCGTTGTATTCAGCATCCCTGTAAAAGACATACTTACACTTCGCAAACACAGTACCTTGTTCCCCCTTGCTCCTCTTCCCATTCTTCCTAATTTCATCTCCATCCCATCACAGAAGCACGAGCCATCTGACAGCACACTGTAGGTTCTGACCACAAAACACCGTGGAACAGCCTAGTTCATGACCACCATGATGCTCGCGCCTATCCGCTACAAGCTATAGATGTTCCTCTTGTAGCCGTGTCTTAATGTAGCCTACACCTGGAACCATGGACTCTACCTTAAATCCCTTGCTCATAACTGGTGTCTAAAATGCTTGAGATGCTATATGTCGTTTTCAATTCCGAAGACATTACTTCAGATTGCATTCGCTTCACCAGATATGGCTACCTATTTCTGTTCTGAAGGGACGGAAGCGATCCTATGCCGGCAACGCTCCCTTTCTCATCAATTGTTCGTAGAGAACAGATAATAAGAACGGCATGCGACAACGTAGAACCGTGGTCGAGATCGACCGTCGCGGTGGCCAGCAGTACCATAGCCAAGACCAGCTCAGCCAGGCCGTGGGCACTTGCTCCGGGATCTACTTGACCGGTGTTACCTCTGTTTTTCACTGCTGGCCGGTGAACTCATGATGTGCGAGTTCGAATATGAAATGTTAAAAAGCTTAAGGGCCCTCATAATCAACGTAAACAAGACTTGGAAGAAACGATTGCAAAGTAAAGAAGATTCGCAATTGCACCTCTTAATGTGAGCGATCATAGCTCAGAAGAAAAGAATCTGGTTGGAATTTATCAACTAACCCAACGAACATATCTCGTAAGTACTCGCGTGATAGCAAACTATAGATCATCGTGGTTGCATGGCAAAAGTTATCACCTTCCTACTAATCTGCCACCACGATGTTTCGCAGAATGTGGAAGAGGTGACTAACGTTGCAGGGAGGGAGGATCATGGGTGTAGTTCGATCCCCCTTGGTCTCTCAACCCACCCAATCCATAAGCAAAAACCAACTCTCTTGCTTACGACCTTGGCTGACCGTGTACCTGTGAGTCCCTACGGCTCAACAATATTAATGGGCAGCCCCTAATATGATAAGCAAGCACCGATATGCTTGCTCCAAAAACTACCTTATCTCAACCTAGTATCAAATCATGACTCTAAACTTAACTACATCAACGTTGCCAAAAATAATACTCCCTATGAGTATTGTTCCATGTACATTATCTTGTTACCTTGAAGGAATCGTGAGGGATACCACCCTCCCTAGGAAAATTTTACTCAATCATATTATAAAAATCTTTAGAATCTTCATAAAATCTGAAAAAATCTGAATTCAAAAAGGTAAATGCAGAAGTATTTTATGAAAACGTTATAATCAAAATTCTTATTTATTAAAGCTTTTCTTATATCCTAACAAGTTATTAAAATATACTAACGCATCTTAATAATCAAAAAAGTAAATTGAAATGACATATGGAATGTAGCAAAACAAGACTTAAATGACTCTAGACATATTATTATTTCGGTCAAAGCTGTAAAGGTTATAATGTTTATCCAATATGTATTCAAAAATAAATTAAGTATCTTAATCTTAACTATATAGTAGACCTATTCTAAAAGTAATATCTTAAGTGAAAGGTAATATTGATAAAACAATTGTTTTTCTAAGAAATGAAGAAAGTTTAATGAAGGTTTTTACCCTTATCTAAAGAATATGAATAACGGGTACTTCATTAATCGTAAAGTCAAAGTTTTAAAGTTGTCTTTTCTTGAGGCAGTTCGTGGACCGATCGTTAAGTGTTTCCAATTAGATGAAACATAAAAAAAAGGAAAGATGAATTTCCTACCGCGGCGTCGGTTTATCCGTACCGACTGTCTTCGGCGTATCAAAAAGTAGAAATTCAAAAAAAAGGGAAAAAAAAGTAAACGGACAGACGAGTATTATCGGACTATTATTTTGTTTGAATAATGAATGTGCGCGAGGAATTACATTCAAAACCTAACGTAGAGGTACGACTATCAATAGGGTTGCTTCAAGACTGTATATCAAGGAAAGAGTTGCAAATTCAATAGTAAAAACAGAAATATAACCATACTCGAAAGGATACAGTTCGCATCCGATCGGTAATCGATGTAAATGCAATTAGATATCAATATAGTAAAAAGTTATTAAAAGAATATATTCCAAATACAAGCATGCAAATCAAAAAATACTGCTTTCTACCGATGGGGTAGTTTCAAATATTGTTTTCAGATTAACGCTGTTGCTGAAGTGCACTCCGGTAACTAGCTGAAAGGTAATTGATTAAATATTTATATGTTAATATAGTGTGGAATATACTGCTTTCTATCTTTAAAAACATTCTATTGAGGACCAGTTATTATGTACTCTGTTTCATAAGCTCCACAACTTGTTAGTCGTGAACGATGCCTTGAAAATCTTGAGTTCGTACTCCCAAGAGTATATTTTATAAAAAAAACTTCAAAAGTAACAGATGCCAACAGGTATCGCGCGGACATAAAGGATATTTATGTCTGTTGGCGTATTTGAACACAAACTAAACTCAAAACACGACTATACTATGCGAATAAACGAACGTTGAGAAGGATTAAGGAAATGCCGAAAGGCCAAAAGTGAGTAAATACCTTGACGCGGGGTCAAAGTACGGATAGAAATGGTCGCTACCGACGCGTGACTAAATTGTCGTGAAGACTAAGTGTAAAAAGAAAAAGTGAAAAATAATTCGAAAAAAAAACAACAAACAAATGGAATCAGCGATATAGATGCCGTAAGCCCCGAAAATACACGAGTGATGAATCAATAATAAAAAAAACTTAATCAGCAAGTTCTTATACGATTTCAAAAAAACTCAAGTTATTACCGAGAAGCACGGGCTTCGCCATAATTCGCGAACGCAAGGAAAAGTCGTTCTATCTTTTCAAAGAATCCGATCTCAAACTGGTGAACGATAACAAAAGACGTTAATCAAACGAATTGACACAAAAAAGGAAACTCAAATGGTAAACCTTCACTTCCACTCATTTCTACGATAAATAAGCTATAAATCATAAAGAAAATATAACTATATACTCCATCTACTATTTAAAATAACATGATGTTAAATGTGACGTTGATGAGGGAGTGGAGGAGGCGTTAGGTCCAACCACTGATTGTGAAAACGATCACCTATAAAGTGCAATTATTTGGTCATGCACCCCACCGTCCGTGGGAGAAAACTTCTCATATAGCTTCTGCACATATGTACGCAGGCAATTGTTAACCCGCCTGTGGGTTCTATAGGGACGTAGGATATTTCACGTCCTTAACATAACACACACACAAAACTAATAAGGTTCTAAATTGTTACCTGGTATGTCCAGAGAAATATATAATTGTGACACATAAATATAATTTTAGATAAACTCCAGCACTGGTAGGTATAGTTGCAGGAACTGGTGATTTATTTGCAGGAACTCAACGTGTTGGTAGGTATAGTTGCAGGAACTAGTAACATGATTGCAGGAACTCCGTGTTGGTAAGTATAGTTGCTTCTCAGAACCGGCATCCGTGTCAGGAGCACGCGCCAGACGTTCCGAACACTGCGAGAACAAAAATTCCTTCCTAGGTCGTTGGAGCCTACAGCCCTTCCGAGACTGGGTACTCGTTCCAAATTGCGGTAGGTAATGTGCCTCCGGTTGGCACGAAAAAGTATGGATGAGGTGTATTACCTCCACGAGGTTATGCAGCAATGTATTGCGATGTAAATATCGCTGCTGCTGTCGCAAACGTTGGCGAGCCGACTTGCGGATCAACACCAAGCGTTTGTTCGTAAGGGTGCCTCCAAATGAAGATTCAAATCTTCAAAATCACCCTTGCCAGGATGCACGTGGGAGTTGATGTGAGTGGTGTGTAGGAAAATCCAAGAGAAAATTTACACCACATCAATATGTATGCATAGTGCTCACTAGCAAATGTATTTCAGGTATAATTATGTGTATAAAATCACACGGGGCCTCCGCATATGGATGTAGAAGTGGCCAAAAGTAAAAAAAAAATTCTTGCGGCTGTGTATCTCCTGCCACAGGTATGTCCAGGATGTACAAGGAATTATTCGCAGCCTCGCCTGCCACAGGATATTAATCTTCTACTCCTCCTTAATTGTACATATTCCTAAAGAAAAGAAATTCCACGTTAGCGTGTCTACCATGTGGCGTGGTCAATTCTAAAATCAAGGCTAAAATCCAACTGACTTTGCGTCGATGACTAATAATTATTGCTACTCTTACCTCTGATTATGGATGAATCCTGATTAATCGTAGAAATGTATTAAAATGTCTGAGTAATTGGTCAAAACCAATTACCAGACAGAAAAAATATGGCGCGGCACTACTGCGAAATAAAAACTTTTTTTCTTCTTTCAGGAATGTTCTGGAGTTTTTCGTCTTATGATTGGTTTCTTCAAAATGAAGTCTAGAGCTAATCATACAATCCACACTACCACTTTCCAAATAGTCGACGCTCTGCTTTCCAGTGTATTTCCTCCTTCCAGTGTTTGATTCGTTTCTTTGTTGGCAATGTAGGTGGCGTTCGTCAGGGTGCATTAAGGTCAATACACACTGCTCATTTTGCCAAATGCGAGTTTTGACTTGCGCTTTTGTACTTCAAATCAAACAATCTGGATGGAATTATTTACCGTGAGGACTTGAATTCTACTGGATGGCATAGCTAGGTATTTTATTGTGTATATTTTGAGAGCATTCTGACCATTCTTATGATTGGTTTAGGTTGCTCCGGAACTACCTTGTCAGTGTAAATGCGCGCAAAAATATATACGGATATATATGGATATCTCTCTTTTCACTTTCTGACTAGTGTAAACATTCAGTCTGAAATTCTTGGTGCGCACTGAACATAAACTGACCATATACGTCATCGGCTCTTTGTTCCATTATTTTCTTCCACTGAGATTGTGGGAACGAGAACACATTCTGGAAATGTGTTAGGGATTGGAAATTATGTGGAATCCGAGTTTGTGGACGTGGAGTCCATTTTGAAAATGGATTCTATTTGAGGAATCCGATAATGGTGAATTCCTTTAGGTGCGTTTAGCAAATTGCGAGTAAGTAATGTGGTTTTGCGAGTAGGTCGCACCAGTGGCGTTCGCCTTTGCCAGTGGCTGGCGAGAAAGTTTTCCCTACAAAACTTGGAGTTTCGACTAAGTCCACTTAGTCTTATCTCCAAGAAAAGGATAACTTCTCGCAAATGGGAATTTAGTACTTCTGGTTCCCTCACTCGTCGTATCGTAAAGACACTGCGACTCTTTGACGTCTAGTCGGTCGAAGACAAAAACAAATTTTATACACGCTGTGTACTCTGACGTCATTGGAGCACTCTGTTGGTTATCTGAAATATATCAGAACGGCGTAGGTTGTATGTCAACCAAGAGTCTCATGCACAGCTGAGAGCCGGGCAAAAAAAAATTGATTCATGCATATTTGGTGTCTCTTTGGCACTTCGGCGTACTCGGATAAGTTATCTGAAAATTATTTTAGGTTTAGTCACAAAAAAAAATTTTTGGAAAGTCAGGTTATTTCAATGTAAGTCCGGGATGTAATTGTAAATCAGGTGGTTTAAAAGAAAACTATCTGTTGAATGCAGCCAAACGTGACGTCAAGTCAAACGCACTAGCAATGAAGCGCATGCAAAACTCTATTTATTCAACAATAAACTGCAACTCACTTCATGTGTATTTTGTTTTGGAAATGTCATATTCATTCTTGTAAATCATTCTTGTCAAACTAAAATCAAAATCAAAAGGAAAATTAAAGTGTGTAAATCGAAGAGAAATTGTGTGTTTTTATTTCTTGATTAAACTCATTTAAAAGAAATTAAGAAATTACAAAAGGGCTATACAGCCAAACATTTGGTCCTTCGATTAATAAAGTAATTTCAAAAATTTAAAAAGCGATCGACAATTTGTGTGTGGATCAAAAAGTGTGTCAACGAGGGATAACCTTAAAACAAAACGAGCACCACATCGCCATTTTGTGCAGCATTTCAAAGTAAGTGAATTTTTTTTCCTTACATTTTTTATTGGTTTTTGGTTTCACTTATTTAAAACTAAACATGGCAACGAAACAATTAAATGCCAAACATAAACATTTAAAAAGGGATGTGGAAAATTTTGGAAAGAAGGGCAAGGCGATTACTGCCAATTATGTCCGTTCAAGGCTCGCAATGATTGATGATTTGTGGAAATTGGTATCCGTCGTATATGAGGAGTTTTTAGCGTCAGAAGATGATGTCACAAAGGAGCAGGAAGAAGTTGAATCTCTGTATGACAAAATCAGAGAGGATTACTGCGATTTTTAAGGAAAGCTTTGGGATTCTTTGGCAAGTCTTGGCAGCGTTCAGCAGTCCAATGAAGACACTAAAAACGAAAGTTCTTGTAAAACCGAAGAAGTTCATCTGGCAGCTATAAAAATACCTTCGTTCTACGGAAGTTACGAGTCATGGCCGAATTTTCACGATTTGTTTTTAACCCTTGTTGCAAATAAGTCCTCGTTGTCTGACATTCAAAAGATGCACTACTTAAAAACCAGTTTGACAGGAGATGCTGAAAAGCTTATTTTGACCTTGAAAATTCAAGGCCACAACTATTCCAAAGCATGGACAATGTTAAAGGATCGATATGATCACCCGCGTGTCCTCGTAAACATTCAGTTGACCAACCTTTTCAACCTGCCGTCGTTGAACCAGGAACGTGCTGAGTCAATTAGAGATCTCCTTTATACATCGACACAAGTGGTACATAGCTTGTCAAATCTAAAAATAGAAGTGGGTCACTTAGATCCAGTGTTAATTTTTCTTCTTGTGCGAAAATTACCAGGTAAAACGCAGCAGATGTGGGAGGAGAAGCTTAATGACAGAGAAGAACCGAAGAAGTTGCCAACCTTTAAGGAGTTCACATCTTTTTTGGAGACACGATTCCGGACTCTAGAAGCGGTTGATCAGCAACATACTCCAAGTACATCCAACACATCACGGAACCCTTCACACAAGCAGACGTTTATTGCTCATACTCAGGCTAATAAAGTAAAAATTACCTGCAAAGTCTGTCATAAAAATAAACATGCCGTTAGAAGGTGCAATAAATTTTTGAAAATGAGTGTTACCGAGCGTTGTCAGGTGATTAATAAATTAGGTTTGTGTCAAAACTGTCTGGGGTATAATCATGCAACGGATAACTGTCCAAGTGGTCGTAGGTGTTATCATTGCCAACAACCACATCACACTTTAATGCATGCAAATAATATTCCTTTTCAGCCAAACCAACAACCTTCACGCATCCAGCAGAATTACAATAACTCTTTTCAGCCAATACAGCAACCAACAGGTCTCAGCGATCCAAACAATCAAAGACAGCAACAGAGTTTTAATCAAATTTCATTTCATACCTCCAACAGACAACCGTCTTCAACAAACAATGTTGCATCTCACCACTCGCATTACAGCTTTCCAGCCAAAACCTCACAAGTCTTACTACTAGTCATCACGGAGTGTGCTGCCCAGTTGCTTCAACTCAAATCGAAATCAACTAATACGGAGGTTTCCGGGTTGGGTTTGGTCAGCAGTGGCACCTGTCTAAGAGTGGTAGACATCACTTTTGCTTCTCAGCATTCCTCTTTTGCGACAACAACGCAAGCTTTCATTTTTAAGTCACTGTCTGGGCATTTGCAGGCCCGGAGCCTTCACGTTGAGAATTGGACTCATCCCAACGGACTTGTGCTTGCCGATCCTGAATTCTTCAAGTCATCAAAAATTGATCTCTTGCTTGGCAGTGATGTTTTAGCCGAACTTTTGTTGCCGGATTTGATTCAGCCAACAGATAAGTCGATGCCAGTCATGCAGAAGACAACATTGGGCTGGATCTTATTTGAAAAAGCCCCAATAGTGTGCGAATCAAGTCAACCAGTCAGAAGTTTCATGCAGACTGTAGATGTCGAGACCCAACTTCGAAAATTCTGGGAATTGGAAGACGCCCTTTAAGCCGTTTCAAAGGACTGAAGACCTTGAATGTGAAAATCATTTCGTGAGCAACACTGAACGGAGAACTGATGGACGCTATCAAGTAGCATTGCCTTTCAAAGGAAACGTTCCTCCGGTTTTGGGCGATTCATATCAAGGTGCCTTACGTCGATTCCAAAGTTTAGAGCGACGTCTTGAAGGAAATCAACAACTCCGAGACCAGTATACATCATGCATCGAAGAATATCTGGAACTAGGTCACATGAACGAAGTTGATAAAACGATTTTGCCAGACAATCGACATTATTTTCTGCCACATCACGCTGTCATCAAAGAAAGCAGTTCAACCACAAAACTGAGGGTGGTCTTTGATGCTTCCTTCAAAACATCAAGTGGGGTTTCTTTGAATGATGTCATGATGGTAGGACCTGTGCTTCAACAAAATATCTGTGATATTATTCTTCGGTGGAGGCTGTACAGATACACTTTCACAGCGGATCTTGAAAAAATGTATCGTCAGATCTGGGTTGCGGAACAGGACAGGAACTATCAGCTGATCCTATGGAGGAATAATTCTGAAGATCCTATCAAAGTTTACAGACTTAATACGGTTACCTTTGGAACAGCGGCCGCACCATATCTTGCGATTCGAACGTTGCAGAAATTAGCAGAGGACAATCGGAACAATCAACTTGCTTTCACCATGATCCAGGATGAGATGTACGTCGATGACTTGATATCTGGAGGAAACACCATGGCAGAAACTGAAGAGAAAATAAAACAAATTAAATTGACATTTGAGACAGCTGGATTCCACTTACGGAAATGGACTTCCAATTCTGATGAATTACTTGCGAGCATTCCACCTGGAGAACGGGAATCAACATTCTCAATGCCGTCAGAAGATTCAGAACGAGTCAAAATGCTCGGTGTTCACTGGCTTCCTTCTGTTGATAAATTCTCTTTCTGTTACAATTTATGTTCCAATCTGCAGCCTACAAAACGATTCATTTTATCAACTATCGCACGTTTGTTTGATCCGATGGGCTGGATTGCGCCTTGCATTGTAAAGGCAAAAATGTTCATGCAACAACTATGGGTGAAGAAAATTGCTTGGGATGAAACTATTGAATCACAACTTTTGGAGCAGTGGACCATTTTCTACGAGGATTTGCCAGCCATTAACCAGATCCAATTTCCAAGGTGGGTTCAAACGAGAGGTGACATGTCCCGAGTAGAACTGCATGGTTTCAGTGATGCATCGGAGAAAGCATACGGAGCAGCAGTCTATTTACGAGTGGAAGATGACAAAGGGCAAGCGAAAATGCATCTCCTTATCGCTAAATCTAAAGTTGCTCCTGTACAACCAGTAAGTCTTCCGCGTTTAGAACTTTGCGGCGCTGTTATGTTAGCCAAGCTTCTGGACCATGCCTGTCAAGTGTTAGGCAACAAAAATTTGAAGAGTCTTGCCTGGACGGATTCAACCATCGCCCTTTCGTGGATTCGAGCATCCCCAACGAAATGGGATACATTTGTTCGGAATAGAGTTGGGGAAATACAACGGCTGACTCCAGTCAAAATATGGAGACACATTCCAACTCATCTTAATCCTGCAGATCTCGTTTCCAGAGGAGTTCTCCCATCTGCATTGCTGGACAACATATTGTGGTGGAATGGACCCGATTTTTTGCAGGATTTGTGGAATTTTCAATGTCCTCCGCAGCCAACAGTTCAAGTTCATCATATCGAACAGACGATATTTCCAATAAACGAGCTCATGAATAAAACGTCTGAAATAAACAAATTGATACGCATTGTCGCTCTCGTATTACGTTTTACCAACAACTCGCAAAGGTGCATACCTAAATGGAAAACTGGACCTATATCACCAAAGGAACTTAGTGACTCATCAAGAATGTTAGTGAAACTAGCTCAACAAGAAATGTTTCCTAATGGTATTTCAAAATCCAGAGGCATGGCATCTTTAAATCCCTTCATAGATTCTAACGAAATTATTCGTGTCGGTGGAAGACTGACGAACGCTAGCCTATCTTATGATCAACAGCATCCAATCATTCTGGAATCAAATCATCATTTTACCAAACTTATTCTTCAGGAAGCACATGAGAAGACTCTTCATGGAGGGATACAACTGATGATGGGTTTTCTTCGAAAACGGTACTGGATATTTCAAACGAAGCGAGCGGTTAAGAAATATATCCACAGTTGTGTCATCTGTTATCGGCATAAGACTAAACCAGCTCATCAACTCATGGGAGATTTACCATCGCCCAGGGTGACTATCTCCAGACCATTCTGTCATACAGGAGTTGATTACGCTGGCCCGATCAGTATTCGAGCTTGGAAAGGCCGCGGAGCGAAATCTTCCAAAGGCTATTTAGCCATTTTCATCTGCCTGGCAACAAAGGCCATTCACTTGGAAGCGTTGAGTGATCTCACCACCCAAGCTTTCTTAGCTGCGTTTCGTCTCTTTACATCACGACGAGGAGTCTGTAACGAGATCTACAGCGATTGCGGCACAAATTTCGTTGGAGCTGAAGCAGAACTTGGTCGTCTTTTGAAAGGTGCTACCCATGATTGGAAAATTGTTGCTGAAGTCTTGTCATCCCAAGAAACGAAGTGGAACTTTATACCTCCTGCTTCTCCCCACTTTAGAGGATTGTGGGAAGCCGGAGTAAAGAGTGTGAAGTACCACTTTAAAAGAGTTGTCGGAAACGGGACACTCACTTTCGAGGAACTCACCACGCTTTTAACACAAATTGAAGCGTGTTTAAATTCGAGACCTCTCTGTCCCTTAACAGAAAATCCCGACGATTTCCAAGCGTTGACTCCAGCACATTTCTTAATTGGAGCAGAAATGTTCACCGTACCCGAGCCGGATCTTACAATTTCAAAAACGAGTTATGTAGATCGATGGAAAGCCATTCAATTCAGTCTGCATAACTCGTTTTTGAAATTGTAAGATTTATTTCTTGATTAAACTCATTTAAAAGAAATTAAGAAATTACAAAAGGGCTATACAGCCAAACACTATCTCTTTAAATCTTTTGTGTGACACGTAGATTTGTGTCCTCTCCTATCTTCCACTTCATACAAGTTGTTGCCACACACTTGGCTCACACGAACTTTAATGAATTTAGGACATAATTTCGCACTCAGATGTTTTGTTGCGTCGCTTAAAACATGATTTCTTTTATAGATTTCATCACCTACTTTAAAAGTTACGTTCCTACTCCGAAGGTTATAGTATTTCTCGTATGCTTCGTGAGTTTTCATTAGTGCTTGCTTTAAATATGAATGAACGATATTCATCTTGGCCACCTTGGGAAGCCAATCTATCTCCGAACAGTTCAGTCCACCCAACTCTCTCAACAAACGATAATCTGCCCCGTGCTCTATCATGCGTTGCCCAAATAAGGCTTCATATGGGGACATTGAAAGGGTTGAATGTACTGTCGTGCGTAAGGCACTGCTGATCGAAGACAGATGGGCATCCCAATCCGTCTGTCGAGGATCGACATACAACCGTATGGCCGCTAATATTGAACGGTTTACGCCTTCACTAGCATTCGACTGGGGAGCATACACTGCCGTTCGGTAATGCTTGACCCCGAAAACATCAATGAGTTTCTGGAACTCCTTCCCAACAAATTGTGTACCATTATCAGAGAGTATACTCTCTGGTACTCCGTTAATTAAGAAAACGTCATCTCTCAAGAATTTTACCACACTCGCGGCAGTTCCTTTGCGCAGTGGTTTGATGAAAACGAATTTGGTTAACTGGTCCAATACGATTACGATGTAAACATTTCCGGATCAAATTCAAATTTTATTTCTTCTTAAATTGTGTTACATAGTAAGATTTTTAACATATAGAGATTAGAACACAATGATTCTTAGCAACTAAAGATATCTTATTAAAGGGGGGTTCATATGAAAGTGGAGATTATAATGAGAAAAACTAAGACAAAAAAACTCAATGGTACATTTCCGGATCTTGATCTTGGGTACGGCCCGAGAAAGCCAACATACAGATGTTGAAACGACCTATCTACTTCGAAACTGTTTCCCATCTCAGCTCTTAAAGTCATGTTAGCTGCTTTACTGGTTTTGAATGCTTCACACCTGTCTACGTATAGTTTGACCTGAGTGAACATACCTGGCCAGTAGAATCTGTCTCTTAACCGATAAATTGTCTTCACCACACCACCATGCGAAGCGCGCGGCGGGTTGTGAGCCAATGCAATCAAAGATTCTGTCATCTCTGATGGAACCCACAACTTCCAAGTTAGATCGTCGGCCAAGGGATTACCAACCGCATGTTTAGTACATTTGTATACATACCCTTCCGACACTTTAAGGTCAGGTAACCATTCCTGCTCCTTCCCGATATGACTAATGATATCAAGATAACCTTCTGATTTAAAGGACGGATCCTCAAGATCCATGTGGAGTACCTCCGAGGTTCCGATCTGTGGTATACATGAAAGGAAGACTGACACTGTCAACTCATCGTCTTCATACGCTCTAGACAGAGCGTCTGGCACGACATTCAATGTTCCCTTTCTATGCTCCACCACAAAGTCGAAGCCTTGGAGTCGCATACTCCACCTCGCTAATCTTCCAGTTGGATCCTTCATAGTCATGAGATATTTCAGGCTGGAGTGGTTGGTAATAACAGGAAATTGGTATCCCTCAACGTAAGATCTAAACTTCTGGATACTCTCAAAAGCTGCTAAGCATTCGCGTTCTGTCACCGAATAGTTTCTCTGAGCAGCATTCAGTTTCCGGGAGAAGTAGTAAATAGGCTGCTCCGCCCCGGATTCGTCCTGCTGACAGAGTACACATCCGATGCCAGTCGCGGATGCGTCGCAAAGAATAATGAATTCTTTAGAGAAGTCCGGATTGACCAATACAGGCGCTGAAGTCAATGCTTGTTTGATTTGCAGGAAAGCTTCAATAGCTTCTGGACCGAGCTTGAAGGCTTTTCCCTTTTTCAGTGTCTCGGTCAAAGGTGCGGCTAGGGTGTTGAAATCCTTCACAAACCGTCGATACCAACCTGCCATACCGAGAAATCGGCGAACTTGGCGAGTTGTGGTTGGTAACGGAAAGCTAGCGATTGCTGAAATTTTGTCAGGATCGGCTTTCAAGCAACCCTGACCGACCTTATAACCGAGATAGTGAAGCTCATCAAAACAAAACTTCGACTTCTCGACGTTAATCGTCAGACCTGCATCCGTCAAGCACTTTCCAACTATCTCCAGAGTCTGTATTTTTTTTTTTCTTATAATGCACACGCGCTCAAGGGGTTTGTTATAGCCCTTTTAATGATAAGTCACAGCGCGAGCGATAGGAAGTTAGGGAGGAAGGGAAAGGAGGTGTCGATGAACATTGATCTTGAATGTTTGAAGTTCAAAATGGCAAGGGAAAATTGTGCCAGGCAATTCATTCCACATTCGTGTTGTACGGCTAAAGAAAGAATCCCTATATTTCACGGTTCGTCCGAAATTGGGCTCAAGTGTAAACTGATGAGCGTTCCTAGCAAGACGAGTGAGCATTTTTTGTAAAAGAATCTGTAAAATAAGGAAAGACATGAAACATTTCGACGATGTTCAAGTGACGGAAATGTTTCCATAATGCTTCTCTCTCCTATCAATTTTAACGCTTTTTTCTGAACTCTGTCGAGCAGGTGAAGAAAAGTTTGAGAAGCACCTGCCCAGAGATGGGAGTTATACTCGAGTTTAGGGCGTATAAACGCTTTGTAAATTGTAGCCAGATCAGAAGGGGTAAAAAACTTCTTGCATCTATTAAGAAAGCCTAAGCATCTTTCAGCATTCTTGGCAATCCCAAGTATATGATCATTCCAACGAAGATTGTCACTGATACACATACCGAGTACTGATAGCTTTTCGGCCTCCTCGATGCAAGTACCATTCATGGATAATGGCATAGGGGGTATGTTTAGCTTCAACGACAAAAGACAGCATTGAGTTTTCGACGCATTAAACTCCACACGATTTCTAGTACCCCAATTCACAATGCTGTTTAAATCGGAGTTTAATGAGCTTATCATACGATTCCGTTGTAATAACACGTCCGAAGGAAAAGGCCGTGAATTATCAAACGTATATGAAAAGCTGAGGGTTGAGTCGTCAGCAAAACAATTTAATGGATTAGAAGTCACAGACAAAAGATCATTTATAAAAATGAGAAAGAGAGTCGGAGACAGAACGGAGCCCTGGGGCACACCAGCATTTATTTTGTGGAGATCAGACTTGAAACCGTCTAACAACTTGTATTGATCGGTCCAGAAGATAGCTTCTAATCCAACGAATAAGAGTATCATCGATACCAAATGCACGCATTTTCGATAAAAGAGCTTCATGCCAAACTCTATCAAATGCCTTTGAAATATCAAGCGCAATAATCTTGCTTTCGCCAAAGCGATGCACAGATTTGTTCCACTGTTCGGTGAGATATGCCATCAGATCACCAGTGGAACGATTGCTGTGAAAGCCGTATTGCCGGTCATTTCAAAGCTCCCGATCTTCGAGATATTTCTTGAGCTGACGATTTATCAGCGTTTCCATGACCTTGGAAAGAAGGGACGTAAGTGCAATTGGTCAGTAGGAGGAGGGGGAGGAGGAGTCACCTTTTTTTGGGACGGGCTGGACAAATGCTGTTTTCCATCTACTAGGAAAGATTCCTGAACGATAGGAGCGATGAAAAAGCTTACGCAGTGGTTTTGCCAGAGATGAAGAACACTTCTTCAGAAGAATAGGGGGTATACCATACGGGCCAGCGGGTTTGTGTATATCAAGATCTTGAAGTACTCTTGCTACTGTACGAGTGCGGAAAAATATCTGTCCCATAGAAAAATTAACGTTCTCAAGTACAGGAGGGGCATTGTTGCTTGCAGGCAACGTAGAACTTGCAGCAAAATGAGCTGCGAGCATATTCGCCTTCTCTGAAGAGCTGACGATGAGCGTTGGAACTGATGATGACGTTGAGTTCTTGACGTTTTTTTACAAATGACCAGAAGTTTTTACTGCCTTTGGGACATTGCAGAATTTTTTGCCGTAACTTCTGGTCATGTAAAAATTTCGTTTTGTGTATAACGGAGTTGCACGAGTTACTAACTTGTTTGTGTTTCTTTCGATTTTCCTCAGTTGGGTTAGCTTTGTAGGATCGGAAGCTTACTTCTTTCAACCTGATAGCTTCTTTACACTCTTCGGAAAACCAAGACTTTTCTTTTGGTTTGATACATTTTGTTCTGTGAGGGACAAAAGTTCTCATTCCAAGAAAAATCACTTCTGTAATCATTTCAGCACTGGCATCAATGTCATTATCGAGGAAGCATAATGACCAGTTAAAGTTGCGAAAGAAATTATTCAGACCGTCCCAGTTGGCTTTCTCGTATTGCCAAACGGTCCTAGTGGGAATTTTTTCTTTAACTGGATGGTTGGAGATCGAGAAATTAGCTGAAATGACACAATGGTCCGAGGTGCCAAATGGAGAAGTTACTTTAATAGTATATTTATCAGGATGGGAAGTAAGGAACAAGTCAAGAGTATGGGCGGAATGCCCATCAACATCCGGTATACGAGTAGGCTCATCGACAAGCTGGGTAAGATGGTTATACTCAGCAAAGATCTCGGTATACCTTCCTTCGAGTGTTGTCTGGCCAGAATATCGGAGCCAACTTGAATTGTGTACATTGAAGTCGCCCGTAATCACGACTTCAGTGTGAGGACAATGGGAAACAATTCGGGAAATTGAATCTGACAAAACATCTAATTCATCACAAGTAGACATGCTGTCAAGATTCGGACTCCTGTAAAGAAAACAGTAATGAATGATATGCTTGCGGACAGTGAATTTGAGCCACAGGAAATTAAAGTTCGTATTAGAACAATGCCCATATTGGGGAAGGCTCTGGCAAGCAATATCATTCCTTACATAAACGACAAGACCATGGTGGGAAAAAAGTAATGGCACTAAGTTATATCCAAACAAACAAAATTCTGATAAATCAGTATTCTGTCCAACCTGGGTTTCACTTAATGCCAAAACAGCTGGCCTGTATTGCACAGTATGGGCGTAAACAGAAAAGAAATTCTTTCTTAGCCCACGAACATTTGAATATACAACACAAAAATCACTTACCATTTTGAAAAACTAAACACAAAAGATTCAACCTTGACGAAACTAATTTCAGCCGTGCATGTGCTCATCGAAATCCTTTGACACAACCAATAGATCAGCCAAGTACACAAATACTTGATCTCGTAATCCGGATGGGATTACGCGACTCATCAGGTAACTCAAACTTTGTGCTGCATTACATAGACCGAAAGGCATGACCTTAAATTGGTACAGTGGTTGGCCAGGTACCGTAAAAGCGGTCTTTTCCCTCGAACTTTGCTCCAGCGGTATCTGCCAAAACGCATCCTTCAGGTCCACGCTAGAAATATAACGTGTCTCTGTCAGACGTGCTAGCAGCCCTCTATATGCGCAATTGGACGAGCATCTTTCTTTGTTACGGAGTTCACCTTCCGAAAGTCCAAGCACTATCGGTTCTTACCAGGTTTGCAAACAAGCACAACTGGGGAACTCCATGCGCTGGAACTTTCCTCGATGACTACCAACGAAAGCATGCGGTCCAATTCCGCGTACATGAGAGTTTGTATCGCTGGAGAAACGGGATAGTACCTTTGCTTTATTGGTACGGCATCACCCGTGTCTATATAATGCTGCACTAGATTTGTCTTCCCGAGTCCATGGACTGCGAAAGAAGGAAATCTACGAACAACAGCCTCAGTCGTGTAGACTCTTCATCACTCAACTTCATCTGGTTGGTGGGTCTCACATCTGGCCCACCGGTCGCAATTCCTGAAAGACCCGCAATAATATGAGGTACGATCTGGAATTTTTGCCAGAAGTCAACGCCTAAATATAGACGTTGGCTTAAAGACGGCACGATATAAAGATCAACGTCTTTTTTTACTCCCTTGTACTGGATCAAAGTATGGCCGTGGACACGGTAGTCTCTACCTTCCTTACCGTAACATCTTTACTCTTCAAATAGGGGAGTATATCAGTGCCTAGGCAACTAATACTTGCCCCTGAATCGAGCAGACCAAAGAAATTGTCGCCGAACAGACTGACCGTCACATATATGTCAGTCGATTCTCGGCCTATGGTTGCTGAAGCGATGTTACGATAAGTAGTCCGCTTCCGATGGAAGCGCTCCCTTAACCGTTGTATCCGTTTGGATGACTCTGGGTAAGTAACAATTCGCTTACGTACCTCGATATAATTACGTAATCGTTCATGAAATGGTTTTCGGTATAATGGTTCTGGTAAGTTATCTTTAAAATTCACATCTGTATTGGGTTTGGTTTCTTCTAAACTAGGGATTGTTCTACAATCGTGGTTACCACTATCTGGTAATTCATTAATATTCTTAGGTGGCTTTAATATTGTAATTTTGGGAAGTTCAAGAGGCGTTGTCGGCTTGGACACTTGTACTCCGGGTATATCTAATCGGAGCGAACCCCCCCGGTTAACGGGTTCCTCCTCCTCTCGTTTCCCGTTAAACACTTTGGACAAGACGGACTATATTCGTCTGGAAGACCACAACGGAAGCAAAAGATTTTATCTATCGGTTTTGCGCAATCACGAAAATTGTGACCGATAACTTGGCAATTCCAACACTTCTGCGGCTTACGATCCCTCTGGATCGCTTCAACACTGGCATTAGGCAATGCCACAACTAGATCCTGGCAAGGCTCTTCTACGATTTCATTGACGAATCGCCTTGCAGGTGGACGTTGTGCACTTGGCACGAAATTCGGACGGACGTTCTCGTATTGAGACTGAGCCTTCTCTATGACTCGACAGTAATATGCTAGCTGTCGTAAGCTAGACGGACTGTAGGTTATGAGTAGTTCACCCATGCGCCTACGGACATAAGTTTTGATGATCTCTATGAGTTCCTTTTCAGGTCTAGGAACCCTCATCCTGGAGTTTAAATACTGAATGGCATCATAAAAGTCATTGAAAGACTCACCATTCAACATTTTTCGATCAGATAGTTTGCGGAACAACTCGGTGTCGCTTTCCAAACTGCGGTACTGTTCTACCAAAGCAGTTTTCAATTCGTCCCACGTTGTGTGTTTGTTTCCTTTCAAATACACCCAGTACCAGGATTCCACCGTACCTGATACAAAATAGTAAAAGTTTGCTGTGATTTCGTACCACGACACTCCGTAGCTATTACGGATACACCCCAGGCGGAACAGGAAATCGTCCACGGACATATTTTTCCCATCGAATTTTAATCCCCATTTTTGGAAGGGATGAACACGGTTTGAAGAAGTGGCATTCGAGGGTGGAGGCCTGGGTGGCGAAAGAGGTGACTCGTCGTCGAAATTGAAAGCATTTACACGAGACATAAACTCGTCTAAATTAGAGCCTAGAGGCATCTGGGCTGGATTAACATCCGACAAAGGAGGCACTCTAGCTGGCTCATAATGTGGTGTGAATCGGTCTGCCAAATCGATTTCTTCGTTTGGTCTATATTCGGACTGGACATGTCTGGAAGTGGATGCTCCATTTGGGACATTGTAATTTACGACACGTGTAGTGTCTGGGTTGGCTAAATTAGCTTGCCGTGCGACTTGTTGCGTTGAAGTAGCATTAGGTGGAACAAGTGGTCTTGTTGGGGGAGCAACTGGCTTAGGAGGGGCGACAGGTTGAATAGCTTTGACTGTTCGTTTTCGTAGTAGTAGGGCTACTTGGTCAAGTAAGCGTGTGTGACTTTTCTCCAACGCTTCCGCCATAAATTTCCTATCGTCGAACCTGTGCAGGTCAATAGTAGCGGACACTACTTTCTGGATGTACGCTGAAAGGTCAGCAGCATCTTTACGCAATTGCTCTTCGGCTCTTGCTACCTCATCGTCGTCTACTACGACACTTCTATCGATTGTGTTATCTCTCGGTAGACTCTCGGCTACGCTGTCTTCGTCCTCGGAGTGATCTTCCACGACGTCGTTCTGAACGTGGCCGGGTTTCGGTTTCGATCCCCCAGGAGCCATTGCGTCGAAATCTTTGTACTTCGTTAGGTAAGTACTTTTGACTGTTCGTTTCGGTCTTGAACCGTACAGTCAATAGCGACCGTAAGGGAAACGGCTACACCGTGACACACGTGTAAATACAAGGATTCAAAAGAGAAAGATAATTTATATTGTAGCCCGTGAGAATTTCCTCGAACGGATACTACTCGAGTAATGCAACAATAGAAAAGGTAAGTCAAAAATTTTATAGTAAAAAAAATTAAATACTCCGTGAGCTAGGACCTCTAACGGATATTTGTCAGTTAAAGTGATTCAAGTAACGGAGGTTATAAAAATGAACTTAAATCCAAAAGTGCTTAATAATAAATGTGAGTATATGTATATTCTATTCGTTTACCAAAAACAATACTTCAAACTCTTTTCAGAAATCCCATAATCAATTGGATACTTAAACGTACTCTTAAAAGGAAGTATAATATATGTTTTATTACCTAAAAAAAGGTTTAATTTCAGATATCTATACTAGAATCGTATTCATAAACTAACCTTATACTATGTAATTTATAAATCTAATCTGTATTCTATATTGGCGGGCTCTATCCCAAACTAAAACTAAAAGGCGGGCACTATCCCAAAAGACTAAAAGGCGGGCTCTATCCCAAAACTACACGTCCAATCAAGAAGTTACGTCCCAACTTGATTGACGGAAAACTAAAAAAAAAACTGTACTGAACTATATACTTAACTCAAACTCAAAATTATCTAAATCCATCTAAGGCTGTATTTCATAAATGGATTCGGGAGGTGGTAACCCCCTCCTTCATTGGAACAAGGCGTACATGTATCGGTTTTGCATCATGACCGATGCAAATACAAAAAAAAAATTGTTAATGAAAAAAAAAAATAAGTGTGTGTAGACTTAGTACATTACGACGTTCTACTGCTAGAAAAGAGCAATTTCTTCTAAACGAAAAGTTGTTCAAATATGCGAAGGTGACATTGCGCTACTACAGACGTACATCGGGTTTTAAACACCAACTACCGGTTATCGCTTCATGTCTCGTCGCATATCATCACTTCCTAACATCTATCCAAAACGACTGAAAATTCTAAAATAATGTGGGGTAGTATAATAAACCAAAAAGATAAAAAATAAGTTGATCTGTAATTGAAACAAATTGGGTCGCATTCGAGCGAATGACCAGCTTCTGCAGCTGACGTGCGTCGGGCAAAGTGCACCAACCACCGGTCAGAAGACCTGCTCAATCTACTCTCCTACGGCCAGAATCTCAGACATCACTTATTGGAAATGTCAACATCTCAGCAGCTGACAATCAAGCAAACAACAGCTCAATCTGGACAGAGATCGAAGTCAAACCTAGATGACTAGAGGTAGAGGAAGATAGGTAGACCTAATGCAACAGACTGACTCAGGAAAGAATTCACTAAACCACTGGACAAAATAGCGCCTACACTACTAGCCTCGATAGTATTCCTCCATCTAAGAGAACTGTACAATAACAAATAACTTTATTTCAAAAACTGAAAAATTCCGAAAAATCTCAAAAATTCTTAACTCTCAACTATATCACTCAGAATCGACCTGACTTGAATCGAATCTAATCTTGTCTTCATTGACTAACTTGGGCCCACGTTGGGCGCTATCTGTAACGTAATAATTATAATTATAAAAGGACCAAGGAGACACTATACAAGACCCTTATCATCAAAGTCCTGCTGTATGGGGCAGAAGCGTGGACACTGACACAATCGGATGAATACAGGCTGGGGTGCTTTGAGAGAAAGATTCTTCGGGTGATATTCGGGCCTGTATGTATCAATGGAGTATGGAGGAGAAGATTCAATGGCGAACTGTACGGGCTATACAGCGACATTGACTTGGTTAAGAAGCTGAAAATTCAGCGGCTTAGATGGCTGGGTCATGTGGAGCGTATGGACGAAAACGCTCCTGCCCGACGAGTCTTCAATTCCAACCCGGAGGGCCGACGCAGTTCTGGAAGACTCCATCTAAGGTGGCGCGATCAAGTGGTAAACGACCTCAACTAACTTGGTGTGCGCAACTGGAGGCCACTGGCTAGGGACCGGCCTAGCTGGCGAGGATTGTTGGTTGAGGCCGTGGTCCACAATGGACTGTCTGTGCCACCTTAAGTAAGTAAGTAATTATAATTATAAATGAAATTTAAAGAAAAGTCGGATTGCCAACAGACACAGATCCTTCTCACCCAAATATCCTATGAATATCCGAGTTCCAAACCCGTTGCCTATTAGCAACACAAACCGAAGAGGAAGCCGGAAGGAACAAGCACCCCTATTCAACCTGGTCTCCTATACCACCGTACAGCAACCACATCATCTTCCAACCATGTATCGGTGTATTCAGCATCCCTGTAAAAGACATACTTACACTTCGCAAACACAGTACCTTGTTCCCCCTTGCTCCTCTTCCCATTCTTCCTAATTTCATCTCCATCCCATCACAGAAGCACGAGCCATCTGACAGCACACTGTAGGTTCTGAACACAAAACACCGTGGAACAGCCTAGTTCATGACCACCATGATGCTCGCGCCTATCCGCTACAAGCTATAGAACCATGGACTCTACCTTAAATCCCTTGCTCATAACTGGGGTCTAAAATGCTTGAGATGCTATATGTCGTTTTCAATTCCGAAGACATTACTTCAGATTGCATTCGCTTCACCAGATATGGCTACCTATTTCTGTTCTGAAGGGACGGAAGCGATCCTATGCCGGCAACGCCCCCTTTCTCATCAACTGTTGGTAGAGAACAGATAATAAGAACGGCATGCGACAACGTAGAACCGTGGTCGAGATCGACCGTCGCGGTGGCCAGCAGTACCATAGCCATGACCAGCTCAGCCAGGCCGTGGGCACTTGCTCCGGGATCTACTTGACCGGTGTTACCTCTATTTTTCACTGCTGACCGGTGAACTCATGATGTGCGAGTTCGAATATGAAATGTTAAAAAGCTTAAGGGCCCTCATAATCAACGTCAACAAGACTCGGAAGAAACGATTGTAAAGTAAAGAAGATTCGCAATTGCACCTCTTAATGTGAGCGATCATAGCTCAGAAGAAAAGAATCTGGTTGGAATTTATCAACTAACCCAACGAACATATCTCGTAAGTACTCGCGTGATAGCAAACCATAGATCATCGTGGTTGCATGGCAAAAGTTATCACCTTCCTATCAATCTGCCGCCACGATGTTTCGCAGAATGTGGAAGAGGTGACTAACGTTGCAGGGAGGGAGGATCATGGGTGTAGATCGATCCCACTTGGTCTCTCAACCCACCCAATCCATAAGCAAAAACAAACTCTCTTGCTTACGACCTTGGCTGACCGTGTACCTGTGAGTCCCTACGGCTCAACAATATTAATGGGCAGCACCGATATGCTTGCTCCAAAAACTACCTAATCTCAACCTAGTATCTAATCATGACTCTTAACTTAACTACATCAACGTTGCCAAAAATAATACTCCCTATGAGTATTGTTCCATGTACATTTTCTTGTTACCTTGAAGGAATCGTGAGGGATACCACCCTCCCTAGGAAAATTTTACTCAATCATATTATAAATATCTTTAGAATCTAAAATCTGAAAAAATCTGAATTCAAAAAGGAAAATGCAGAAGTATTTTATGAAAACGTTATAATCAAAATTCTTATTTATTAAAGCTTTTCTTATATCCTAACAAGTTATTAAAATATACTAACGCATCTTAATAATCAAAAAAGTAAATTGAAATGACATATGGAATGTAGCAAAACAAGACTTAAATGACTCTAGACATATTATTATTTCGGTCAAAGCTGTAAAGGTTATAATGTTTATCCAATATGTATTTAAAAATAAATTAAGTATCTTAATCTTAACTATATAGTAGACCTATTCTAAAAGTAATATCTTAAGTGAAAGGTAATATTGATAAAACACTTGTTTTTCTAAGAAATGAAGAAAGTTTAATGAAGGTTTTTACCCTTATCTAAAGAATATGAATAACGGGTACTTCATTAATCGTAAAGTCAAAGTTTTAAAGTTGTCTTTTCTTGAGGCAGTTCGTGAACCGATCGTTAAGTGTTTCCAATTAGATGAAACATAAAAAAAAAGGAAAGATGAATTTCCTACCGCGGCGTCGGTTTATCCGTACCGACTGTCTTCGGCGTATCAAAAAGTAGAAATTCAAAAAAAAAGGGAAAAAAAAGTAAACGGACAGACGAGTATTATCGGACTATTATTTTGTTTGAATAATGAATGTGCACGAGGAATTACATTCAAAACCTAACGTAGAGGTACGACTATCAATAGGGTTGCTTAAAGACTGTATACCAAGGAAAGAGATGCAAATTCAATAATAAAAACAGAAATATAACCATACACGAATGGATACAGTTCGCATCCGATCGGTAATCGATGTAAATGCAATTAGATATCAATATAGTAAAAAGTTATTAAAAGAATATATTCCAAATACAAGCATGCAAATCAAAAAATACTACTTTCTACCGATGGGGTAGTTTCAAATATTGTTTTCAGATTAACGCTGTTGCTGAAGTGCACTCCGGTAACTAGCTGAAAGGTAATTGATTAAATATTTATATGTTAATATAGTGTGGAATATACTGCTTTCTATCTTTAAAAACATTCTATTGAGGACCAGTTATTATGTACTCTGTTTCATAAACTCCACAACTTGTTAGTCGTGAACGATGCCTTGAAAATCTTGACTTCGTACTCCCAAGAGTATATTTTATAAAAAAAAACTTCAAAAGTAACAGATGCCAGCAGGTATCGCGCGGACATAAAGGATATTTATGTCTGTTGGCGTATTTGAACACAAACTAAACTCAAAACACGACTATACTATGCGAATAAACGAACGTTGAGAAGGATTAAGGAAATGCCAAAAGGCCAAAAGTGAGTAAATACCTTGACGCGGGGTCAAAGTACGGATAGAAATGGTCGCTACCGACGCGTGACTAAATTGTCGTGAAGACTAAGTGTAAAAAGAAAAAGTGAAAAATAATTCGAAAAAAAAAACAAGAAACAAATGGAATCAGCGATATAGATGCCGTAAGTCCCGAAAATACACGAGTGATGAATCAATAATAAAAAAAACTTAATCAGCAAGTTCTTATACGATTTCAAAAAAACTCAAGTTATTACCGAGAAGCACGGGCTTCGCGAACGCAAGGAAAAGTCGTTCTATCTTTTCAGAGAATCCGATCTCAAACTGGTGAACGATAACAAAAGACGTTAATCAAACGAATTGACACAAAAAAGGAAACTCAAATGGTAAACCTTCACTTCCACTCATTTCTACGATAAATAAGCTATAAATCATAAAGAAAATATAACTATATACTCCATCTACTATTTAAAATAACATGATGATGATGTTAAATGTGACGTTGATGAGGGAGTGGAGGAGGCGTTAGGTCCAACCACTGATTGTGAAAACGATCACCTATAAAGTGCAATTATTTGGTCATGCACCCCACCGTCCGTGGGAGAAAGCTTCTCATATAGCTTCTGCACATATGTACGCAGGCAATTGTTAACCCGCCTGTGGGTTCTATAGGGACGTAGGATATTTCACGTCCTTAACATAACACACACACAAAACTAATAAGGTTCTAAATTGTTACCTGGTATGTTCAGATAAATAATTGTGACACATAAATATAATTTTAGATAAACTCCAGCACTGGTAGGTGTAGTTGCAGGAACTGGTGATTTATTTGCAGGAACTCAACGTGTTGGTAGGTATAGTTGCAGGAACTAGTAACATGATTGCAGGAACTCCGTGTTGGTAAGTATAGTTGCTTCTCAGAACCGGCATCCGTGTCAGGAGCACGCGCCAGACGTTCCGAACACTGCGAGAACAAAAATTCCTTCCTAGGTCGTTGGAGCCTACAGCCTTTCCGAGACTGGGTACTCGTTCCAAATTGCTGTAGATAATGTGCCTCCGATTGGCACGAAAAAGGTATGGATGAGGTGTATTACCTCCACGAGGTTATGCAGCAATGTATTGCGATGTAAATATCGCTGCTGCTGTCGCAAACGTTGGCGAGCCGACTTGCGGATCAACACCAAGCGTTTGTTCGTAAGGGTGCCTCCAAATGAAGATTCAAGTCTTCAAAATCACCCTTGCCAGGATGCACGTGGGAGTTGATGTGAGTGGTGTGTAGGAAAATTCAAGAGAAAATTTACACCACATCAATATGTATGCATAGTGCTAACTAGCAAATGTATTTCAGGAATAATTATGTGTATAAAATCACACGGGGCCTCCGCATGTGGATGCAGAAGTGGCCAAAAGTAAAAAAAAAATTCTTGCGGCTGTGTATCTCCTGCCACAGGTATGTCCAGGATGTACAAGGAATTATTCGCAGCCTCGCCTGCCACAGGATATTAATCTCCTACTCCTCCTTAATTGTACATATTCCTAAAGAAAAGAAATTCCACGTTAGCGTGTCTACCATGTGGCGTGGTAAATTCTTATCGGCCATCGAGGCTAAAATCCAACAGACTTTGCGTCGATGACTAATAATTATTGCGACTCTTACCTCTGATTATGGATGAATCCTGATTAATCGTAGAAGTGTATTAAAATGTCTGAGTAATTGGTCAAAACCAATTACCAGACAGAAAAAATATGACGCGGCACTACTGCGAAATAAAAACTTTTTTTCTTCTTTCAGGAATGTTCTGGAGTTGTTCGTCTTATGATTGGTTTCTTCAAAATGAAGTCTAGAGCTAATCATACAATCCACACTACCACTTACTAAATAGTCGACGCTCTGCTTTCCAGTGTATTTCCTCCTTCCAGTGTTTGATTCGTTTCTTTGTTGGCAATGTAGGTGGCGTTCGTCAGGGTGCATTAAGGTCAATACACACTGCTCATTTTGCCAAATGCGAGTTTTGACTTGCGCTTTTGTACTTCAAATCAAACAATCTGGATGGAATTATTTACCGTGAGGACTTGAATTCTACTGGATGGCATAGCTAGATATTTTATTGTGTATATTTTGAGAGCATTCTGGCCATTCTTATGATTGGTTTAGGTTGCTCCGGAACTACCTTGTCAGTGTAAATGCACGCAAAAATATATACGTAGGAACTGTCAGAATCACACTGTCACTTTCACTCAATATATGTGATGTCATATTTCACTGGGGAAATCCTCTGATATATTTCGGGCTCAATGACATGTTCAATTTGACACTTGTCATGTTGAACGTTAGTGCTGAGAAAGTGACATTTGTGTGACAGCTGGGTATTGCACTGTTTACTCATCTTGAAATAAGTGTCGTCAAACACTTTGGTTCAAGTGTTTGTGCGTATAACACTTTCATGCGCATATAGACAGTTTTTGTCCTGCTTACTAACAAGTGGTAAAGAAAAAGGTGTAACCTAGATTTTACTTAGTTATTGGGAACAGCTCTTAGGTTCTTTCAATCTGGAGTTGTAGCTGCACGGAATTTTAGATATTTCAGACATGATATTACCTAGGTTATGAATTATGAATTTGACTTCAGGAAATAACCGGTGTGATATGTCAAATCAAAAAAAGTAAATCGGCCGCTTCGATCACTTACATGACTTGCTGCTTGACGTCTATCTGGTATTTTATTTCTAGGTCCGACGCTCTCTACGTCGTGGATATCTCTCTGTTCACATTCTGACTAGTGTAAACATTGAGTCTGAAATTCTTGGTGCGCACTGAACATAAACTGACCATGTACGTCATCGGCTCTTTGTTCCATTATTTTCTTCCACTGAGATTGTGGGAACGAGAACACATTCTGGAAATGTGTTAGGGATTGGAAATTATGTGGAATCCGAGTTTGTGGACGTGGAGTCCATTTTGAAATTGGATTCTATTTGAGGAATCCGATAATGGTGAATTCCATTAGGTGCGTTTAGCACATTGCGAGTAAGTAATGTGGTTCTGCGAGTAGGTGGCACCAGTGGCGTTCGCCTTTGCCAGTGGCTTGCGAGAAAGTTTTCCCTACATATGGACACGGATATAACAAAGATAGACAACACGAAGTTTTGTTTAATTGAAGAAAAACGTGAAAAGAGTGTGAAAGAATTAGTGGAAGTGAGGATAATGTTCAGTACTCCACTATCCTAAAAAAAGTTTGAACGTGGCACTGAACTAGAATTCAGGATGGTCGCTACCGACGCGAAAGCATGTGTCCTGATGGACAAGTGAAAAATAAAAAGAAGATAAATTCAAAGAAACGTTAAGTATAAGAAGGTAAATGTGACTCTACAAAAGAAGTCTTTATCTCGCACCAAAAGGTGTAGATACTATTCGTAATCGAATAAGAACGTAGCGCCGATGAGGATCCTTCTTCCTTCATCGAGAAGCGCACGACGATTTGGTAAGCGTACGTGACACCGTGTCATGGATATGGTTCTGAATAGGAACGGAGTCTATATCGAGACGTTAAGCAAAAGAAATAGAATCTTCACGAAAAAAAATTTTATACACTCTTGGAAATTAATCACAACAAAAACACTGATCTGATGAAATTATAAAATATTGTTGCAGCTACCGAAATTCTCTACTTTGTATAAGCTACATGGCCATTTGTAGGCACGGTCGTTCAATACACTACACTTTAAAGGATATATATATATAGATATTTAAAGTAAAAATATATGCCTACGTAAACTCAAATGCACGTACATGTGAAGGGGGAGGCGTGAAGTCCCAACCTCCATTGAGTAATTGATAAATATAGGTATCGACACCACCGTCCGTGGTCGTCAACGTTGGCGTAAGCGATCAACGCTTGTCGTAGAGACCAATTCGGCCCCTTTATATAGCCAGTCGTGCAGAATAAGGGGGTATATATGTATCTGCTCCCCACAATAATTCACAAACAAATAAATTGGAAAATTGTTACCTGGTATCAAGTTTTGGTTTATACAGCACCAAAAAGGATCTTATTTATCTTTCATATACACTATATAACACTATTGGATCTGCTGCTTGATATAGCTGCGAGTATCTTCTTAATTTAAAGTTGAACTGCTGCTTCCCTTGATTCTGTGATGTTCTATGTAGTTTTATTGTAAAGCTGGTGGACCGGCATCGGTGATATGACACGCGCCAGGCGCCTAGTTGAATCTTGGAGCGGTTCCTTACTTTTCTTGCATCCGTTGATGTGGTTATAGGTGAGTAATTAAGGTATATAGAGCTGTTGTAGTGCCTAATGTAGGCGATGAATCCTCATATAAAAGAAGGTGTGGCCGTCGGCGAGCCGGATCGGATCAACGCCAGACGTAGTCCACGCGGTTGCCTTGCTTCAATTAAAAATAGCAAAAAGAAGCCCTCTATAGGTGCTCCTAGGCGTCACGTGTGTGTGACCAGGAGCCAAATCTCGTACGTACCGTTTACGCACGACCAGGAAAGAAGTCTCTCAAAGAAAAAAAGAATTTTGAGGTCACCAAAACCGAAAGAGGTGTGATGAAGCACGGCATGTGCCTATATGTATTTATAGATACTCAAAGACAGGAGTTATACAATCGTGCCCACGTGTATGAGCGAGTATGCGTAATGTAGGATTCCAGAAAATTCCGGGTGGTTAAGCGTGCGCCTCAGCCATAAATCTGCTGCTCAGCGTCTTCTTGCTGGAGGTACAGCTTGTCCTAACCCTGATACGGGATTGGTGAACCTGTAGGAATCAATCCATAAGGTCTCGTGTTCAAAACAAAAATTTTCGTTGCCAGGTATTTAAGCAGGAATCTATGTTCCTCGACTTCATGGTATCCGAAATAACAAAATTAACTTACCTCAAGTGATGATATCTCCTTAATTGTTGTTAAAATATTATTTTTTTGGTTATCAGCTTGAATAATTTATTCTGCCATTGCACGGCAGAGAAAAAGTATAAAAAAAATGTTTGCAACACAATTTTTTGCCACAGAAATCTGTTCTGTAATTGCGTTGTTATCTGGTTAGTGTCTATCTTCAAAATGACTTCCCCTTTGGTTATTCTAGATCATATTTTTTTATATTCCAGCCAACGCCCTAAATTCCAGTCTCATGTCTGCGTTCCAATGTTTGATCTGTTTATTTGTTGGCACGGTAGATGACGTGTCAAAAATATACTTTAAGGGGTAATACTCACTGTGCACTTTTTCAGCTTGGCGTGAGTGAGTGTCACCAAAAGTATGACAGATTAAATGGACTGGATCGAAACGAACAGAATTATGGTCAGACCGCACTGGATGGCAATGTTAGTTGTCGCAGTGGTTATGTGGCTGGAGGCTTTTTGGATCGTCATATAAGTTAGGAATGACTCATGCCAAAGACACAACTGTCAGAATAATAACACGAAAGAGCATAGGGATGTGATAAAAACTCTAATGCTGTCATTTGTTACATCTCAGAATATTTTGATATCTGAATAATAGTACAATCTTATTTCATGGTCACCTTCAGTGTTAACGTATGTCAGGTGGGTATTAAGGATCACATTTATGACATGTGAGCTTTTCTTTCTCTTTACATCATATATCATACTGTCATCATGTATTCGCAAGTTCAAACGTATGGGATATCCACGGGAGAATGAAAATGGGTACCGTCTTACTTTTTCCAACAGGACCAAAGGTTTATGTCACCCGCTTTTGATTGCGTTTCTTCCTTGGATTTCACATACTCGACTTATTGAAATTTTAGGTTTATACTACTTCTCGAGTATTTTGGAACTGACGCTATTGAATTAAAAAAATAGCCTGAGAATACCAAGGGTAGGACAGAATTGGCAAGTGGAGATAATAAAATCGGCCTCATCGACTATTAAGTCCGTCTTGCTGCCTGACGGCTAGCTGTCATCATTCCACGGTTCTGACATTCTTTACGTCACCCGTAAATGTAAAATTTCATGTTTTGCCTAGTGTAAGCGATGTAACCAAGATCTTTGGTGTGAGCCAAATACAAATCGAGCAAGTGTGTGTTCGGTTTATTTTTTTGTGTGAAGGAAGGTACCCTTCCAATATTCTTAATGGAATGCGAGCATTCTGGAAATCGATTTGCTTGGGGAAATGGTGGATTTTGACTTGGGAGTGGAATCTGAATTTTACAAGATGGATTCCTTTTCTTTTTGTGGAATCTCTTCAAACTTTGGAACTTAATGAGTGCGTTCAGCACGTCGCGAGTAATACTACGGTCTCGCTGGTAGATGGCGGTAGTAGCGTTTGCTCATTGCCAATGACTGGCGAGAAAGTTTTCCCTACAAAGCTTGGAATTTCGACTGAGTCCACTTAGTCTAATTTCCAAGAAAAAGGACAACTTCTCGCAAAATAACTCTCTTGCATGTGGATCTCCCCCTCGTCGTATCGTAAAGACACTGCGACTCTTTTACGTCTAGTCGGTCGAAGACCAAAAAAAAATAACATTGTAAGGCATGTTGCCTGATGACATATGAGTACTCTACCGAATATCTGAAAATATCAAAAAAAAGGAATTAAAAACAAAAAAAAAATTTTAGCCCAAGAGTCTCATGCACAGCTGAGAGCCGAGCATACGTTATAGTTAATGGCAGGGTATTAAGAACTATAAGTACTTATATGTAAAGTCTGGTAAAAATGTTTAAGATTTCAAAAGATTGAAATAGTAAGCAAAAATTGTTTAAGTCAGGGATGTCTTTATACTTCAAATGTCTATCTTTTCAAGTCTTTTGTATGACACGTCGACTTGTGACCTCGCCGGTCTTCAACTTCATAAAGATTGTTTCCTATTACTTGACTTACACGAACTTTGACAAATTTCGGATATAACTTCGCGCTCAGATGTTTCGTTGCATCACTCAAGACATGATTTCTTGCGTAGATTTCATCTCCCATATTGAACGTTATGTTCCTACTCCGAAGGTTGTAATTCTTCTCGTAGGCTTCATGGGTCTTTATTAATGCTTGTTTTAAATAAGAATGGATGATGTTCATCTTAGCAACTTTGGGAAGCCAATCTATCTCCGGACAGTTCAATCCATTCAACTCTCTTAGAAGGCGATAATCTGCCCCGTGCTCTATCATTCGTTGTCCGAATAAGGCTTCATATGGGGACATCGAGAGGGTTGAATGCACCGTCGTGCGTAAGGCACTACTGATCGAAGACAGATGGGCGTCCCAATCTTTTTGTCGAGGATCGACGTATGACCGAATGGCCGCCAAAATTGAACGGTTCACTCGTTCACTAGCGTTCGACTGGGGAGCATACACTGCCGTTCGGTAGTGTTTGACCCCGAAAACATCCATGAGTTTTTGGAACTCCCTCCCAACAAATTGTGTACCGTTATCAGAGAGAATGCTCTCTGGTACTCCGTAAATCAGAAAAACTTCGTCTTTCAGGAACTTGACTACGTTTGCGGCTGTAGCCTTGCGTAGTGGTTTGATGAAGACAAATTTCGTTAGTCGATCTAACACTTTGACGATGTAGGCATTTCCGGATCTTGATCTTGGATACGGCCCGAGAAAGTCAACATATAAATGTTGAAACGGCCTGTCTACCTCGAAACTGTTTCCCATCTCAGCCCTTAACGTCATGTTAGCAGCCTTACTGGTCTTGCATGCTTCACACCGGTCTACGTATAGTTTTACCTTAGTTTACATACCAGGCCAATAGAATCTATCACGTAACTTGTATAATGTCTTCACCACTCCACCATGCGAAGCACGCGGTGGATTATGAGCCAATGAGATCAACGTCTCCGTCATCTCTGAGGGGACCCACAACTTCCAAGTTAGATCGTCGGCCAAGGGATTACCAACTGCATGTTTAGTGCGCTTGTAGATGTATCCTTCCGACACTTTGAGGTCAGGTAACCGTTCCTGTTCCTTCCTGATATGACTGATGATATTCAGATAACCTTCAGACTTAAAGGACGGATCCTCTAGATTGATGTGGAGTACCTCCAAGGCACCGATCTGTGGTAGACACGAAAGGAAAGCTGACACTGTCAACTCATCGTCTTCATACGCTCTTGATAAAGCATCTGGCACGACATTCAACGTACCTTTCCTATGCTCCACCACAAAATCAAAGCCTTGGAGTCGCATACTCCACCTCGCTAATCTTCCGGTTGGATCCTTCATAGTCATCAGCCATTTCAGGATGGAATGGTCTGTAATAACACGAAAATGGTATCCCTCAACGTAAGATCTAAATTTCTGGATACCTTCAAAAGCTGCTAAGCAATCGCGCTCTATCACCGAATAGTTTCTCTGTGCAGCATTCAGTTTCCGAGAGAAGTAGTTTATAGGCTGCTCCGCCCCGGATTCGTCCCTCTGACAGAGTACACATCCGAAGCCAGTCGCGGATGCATCGCAGAGAATGATGAATTTTTTGGAGAAGTCCGGGATGACTAATACAGGCGCTGAAGTCAAAGCTTGTTTGATTTGCAGGAATGCTTCAATAGCTTCTGGACTGAGCTTGAAGGCTTTTCCCTTTTTCAATGTATCGGTCAAGCGTACGGCTAGGGTGCTGAAATCCTTAACAAATCGTCGATACCAACCTGCCTTACCGAGAAATCGGCGAACTTGGCGAGTTGTGGTTGGCAAAGGAAAGCTAGTGATAGCTGCGATTTTATCTGGATCTGCTTTCAAGCAACCCTGACCGACCTTATAACCGAGATAGTGAAGCTCATCAAAACAAAACTTCGATTTCTCGACGTTAATCGTCAGTCCTGCCGTAGTCAAGCACTTTCCAACTATCTCCAGTTAATCCAGTGTTCGTCGAAATCCTTCGACACAACCAATAGATCGTCTAAGTAAACAAAGACTTGATCTCGTAATCCTGAGGAGATTACGCGACCCATCAGGTAACTCAAACTTTGTGCCGCATTACACAGACCGAAGGGCATGACCTTAAATTAATACAGTGGTCGCCCAGGTACCGTAAAAGCGGTCTTTTCCCTTGAACTTTGCTCCAGCGGTATCTGCCAAAACGCATCCTTCAGATCCACGCTAGAAATATAACGTGTCTCTGTCAGACGTGCTAGCAGCCCCGCTATATGTGCAATCGGACGAGCATCTTTCTTTGTTACTGAGTTCAACTTCCGAAAGTCCAGACACAATCGGTTCTTACCAGGTTTGCGTACAAGCACCACTGGGGAACTCCATGCGCTGGAACTTTCCTCGATGACTCTTAACGAAAGCATGCGGTCCAACTCCGCATACATAAGGGTTTGTATCGCTGGAGATACGGGATAGTACCTTTGCTTTATTGGTACGGCATCACCCGTATCTATGTAATGTTGCACTAGGTTCGTTTTCCCGAGTCCATTTCCTCTGGCCCACCGGTCGTAATTCCTGAAAGACCAGCAATTACGTTTGGTGCGATCTGGAATTTTTGTAAAAAGTCAACGCCTAAATATAGACGCTGGCTTAACGATGGCACGATATACAGATCTATATCTTTTGTCATTCCCTTATACTGAATTGGGGTAGTAACTACTCCCACTATGGATTGCTTGTGTCCATCGGCCGTGAACACGGTAGTCTCTACCTTCCTTACCGCAACGTTCTAGACTTTCAGATAGGGAAGTACGTCGGTGCCTAAGCAACTAATACTTGCCCCTGAATCGAGAAGACCTAAAAAGTTGTCTTCAAACAAACTGACCGTCACATAAGGACGAGGGTCATTCGATTCTCGGCCTAAGGTTGCCGACGCTATGTTACGGTAAGTAGTCTGCTTCCGATGGAAGCGATGGAAGGGTTGTTCCTCCTCTCGTTTCCCGCTAGACAGTTCGAACAGGACGGACTATACGCGTCTGCTAAACCGCAGCGGAAACAAAAGACTTTGTCAATAGGTTTCGTGCAATCGCGAAAACCATGGCCAAGAACTTGGCAATTCCAACATTTATGTACCTTACGATCCCTCTGGATCGCTTCAATATTAGTAGTGGGGAATGCCACAACTAGATCCTGACAAGGCTCTTCTGGGATTTCGTTAACGAAACGCCTTGCAGGTGGACGTGGTGCATTTGGCACGAAATTCGGACGGACGTTCTCGTATTGAGATTGAGCCTTTTCTATAGCTCGACAATAATAGGCTAGCTGTCTTAAGCTAGACGGACTGTAGGTTATGAGTAGTTCACCCATGCGCCTACGGACATTAGTTTTGATGATTTCTATGAGTTCCTTTTCTGGTCTAGGAACTCTCATCCTGGAGTTTAAATACTGAATGGCATCATAAAAGTCATTGAAAGACTCGCCGTTCATCATCTTGCGGTCAGACAATTTGCGGAACAACTCGGTGTCGCTTTCCAAACTGCGGTACTGTTCTACCAAAGCAGTTTTCAATTCGTCCCACGTCGTGTGTTTGTTGCCCTTTAGGTACACCCAGTACCATGATTCAACAGAACCTGACACGAAGTGGTAAAAGTTTGCGGTAATTTCATACCACGATACACCATAACTATTTCGAATACACCCTAGGCGGAACAAGAAGTCGTCGGCCGACATATTCCTCCCATCGAACCTTAATCCCCACTTGTGGAATGGATGAACACGGTTCATCGAAGTAGCGTTCGAGGGTGGTGGCCTAGGTGGCGACACAGCGGACTCGTCGTCGAAATTGAAGGCATTTACACGAGACATAAACTCGTCTAAGTTGGAGCCTAGAGGCATTTGGGCTGGATTGACATCCGACAAAGGTGGCACTCTAGTTGGCTCATAATGCGGTATGTGTAACGGTCTGCCAAATGGATTTCATCGATTGGTCTATACGCGGACTGGACATTTTAGTTAAAGACACGTGTAGTGTCTGGGTTGGCTAAGTTAACTTGCCGTGCGACTTGCTGCGTTGAAGTAGCAGTAGGCGGAACGAGTGGTCTTGTTGGGGGAGCAACTAGCTTAGGAGGGGCGACAGGCTGAGTTGCCTTGACAGTACGTTTTTGCAGTAGCAGGGCTACTTGGTCAAGCAAGCGTGTGTGACTTTTCTCGAACGCTTCCGCCATAAATTTCCTATCGTCGACCCTGTGTAGGTCAATAGTAGCGGAAACTACTTTCTGAATGTACGCTGAGTGGTCAGCAGCATCTTTACGCAATTGCTCTTCAGCTCTTGCCACTTCATCGTCGTCTACTACGACGCTTCTATCGACTGTGTTATCTCTCGGTAGACTCTCGGCTACGCTGTCTTCGTCCACGGAGTGATCCTCCACGACGGACGTCGTTTTGCATGTGGCCGGGTTTCGGTTTCGATCCTCCAGGGGCCATTATGTCGAAATCTTTGTACTACGTAAGGTAAGTACTCTTGACGGCTCGTCTCGGTCTCGAGCCGCTCATTCAATTGCAGCGAGAAGGGAATCGGTTAAACCACGCCAAACGCGTAAATTAAGGGTTCAAGCTAATTAAAAAAAAAATCTATATTGTAGCCCGTGAGAAACTCCTCAAACGGATACTACTCAAGCAGTATAACAAATAAAAAAAGAAAGTCAAAGGTAAGTGTGGGGAAAATCCCAAATATACCGTGAGCAGAACCTCGAACGGTTATTTGTGAATACAAATCAATGTAAGTGGCAAATCTGGTAAGTATAAAACAAATTCTCAAGTAGTCCGTATAAGTTCCTCAGCCGGATTCTACTTGTAGTAGCAAATGTTGTTTCCATTAAATCAAAAAGTGAAAATTCAACAATATTCCGCGAGCAACTGCTTCCCACGGATATTCGTTAATCAAGTAATTCAAAAGAAAATTTAAAGGGGTCAAAAAAAATTATATCTATCTATAAGTGCTTAATATTAAAGGTAAATATATAGATTATTCGTCTATCAAAAACAATACTTCAAAATGTTTTCGGAAATTCTATATTTAACTGGATACTTAGATGTAATCTTAAAAGATAATATAATATATGTTTACTTATATCAAAAAGGCAATTCGATTTTTGGAAGTTAATACCTAAATTGTATTTCAAAACTAATTTTATACTGTAAGATCTAAAAATCCTAAACTGTATTAAACAAAGGCAGGTACTATCCCAAACTATAATTAAAGGTGGGCACTATCCCAAACTGTAAACTGTAAACTGTAATACGGGCTCTATCCCAATGAATACTGACAAATTCTGGAACTATAAACGGGCACTATCCCAAAAGTCTAAATGGCGGGCACTATCAAAAACTACACGACAATCAAGAAGTTACGTCCCAACTTGATTGACGGAAACTCAAAAAAAAAATCGATACTTATCTAAATCAAAATCTCAAAAATACTTAAATGCTTATAAACTGTATGTAATAAAAAGATTCGGGAGAGGGTAACCCTCCTTTCTTCGGAGCAAGGTGTGCACATTTTACGGTTCTGCAACATAACCGACAAAAAAAAAAATTAATTATCAAAAAAAAAAAACTTAGAGTGTGTAGACTTTATGAACTTACGGCGTTCTATTGTAAGTGAAACGACAATCTCATCTAAACGAAAGTTGTTCCGGTACGCGAAGGCGACATTACGCTACTGCTGACGTACGTCGGGTATAAAAACTCCAACTACCGGTTAGCGCTTCATGTCTCAACGCGTATCGTCACTTCCTAACATCTATCAAAAATGACTATATCTTCCCATACAAAAACTAGATCGAATAACAATCAAAAAGAAGTGTTGAATAGTAGCTGACGTGAATTGGGTCGCAATTTGAGTGAGTGACCAGCTTCTGCAGCTGACGTGCGTTGGGCAAACAGCACCAACCACCGGTCAGAAGACCTGCTCATACTGCTCTCATACGACCTGGATCTCAGACATCACCTTTTAGACATATCGGCACCTCCACTACAGACGACCGAGCAAAAATTACTACTCAATCCGGACAGAGATCGACGATACCTACAAGTGACAAGAGGTGGAGGAGAAGAAGGTAGACCTAATGCAACAGACTGATTCGGGGATAATGTCACCAAATCACTGGACAAAATAGTGCCTACTCTACTAACCTCGATGGTATTCCTCTATCTAAGAAACATAATCATCTGCTAAACGACTTCAAATCGAAAATTGAAAAGTTTCAAAAAAACCATTTCGTGAGAAAAAAAATTCTCCAAAAAATTTCTAACTTTTTTCCTACCCTACTCAGGATCGACCTATCTTTCGTCAATTCTGGACTTATCTTTGCAAACTAATTCGGGCCCCACGTTGGGCGCCATCTGTAACGTAAGAAATTTAAATTGAAAGAAGAATGAAATTAGAATTAGAAAGAAGAAGAAGATTCTAACTATTACTCAACGCACAAACGGGGCCCGTGAGACTTAAAAACTTAGCCTCACGTTGGGCGCTAACTGATAAGTAAAATAAAAAATAAATAATAGAAATAGAATCCGCATAGGAATTTCTAAATTGGGAATAGAGATTGGCAATTATAAGCGAAGTCCGAAAACTCCCATAGAATCTTGAGATTTCATAAGAATCCACGACTCCCTTTATCATTGCTGATAAACACCCGACTTCTCCCCAAATACCCTATGGATACCTAAGACTCAACCTCGATGTCTACCAACAACGCAAACCAGAGAGGAAGCAGGAAGAGACAAGCGTCTATACCTCCTTGACTCCTATACCAAGGACCAGTATCTCCATCACCCCTTACTCGTGTATCGGTGCATCGCATACCCCTCATATAAGACATACTTACACTTCGCTAACACAATAACTCGCTCTCCCTACTCCTCTCTCCATTCCTCCAACTTATTAACCCTTCAATTCCATCACCATCCCCATCACAGAAGCGCAAGCCATCTGGCAGCTCACCCCAGGTACTGACTACAAAACACCGCAGAACAGCCTAAGGTATATCTGCCAGCATGCCTGCGCCTATCCACCACGAGTAATAGATGTTCTCCTCGTAGCCATATCTCGTTGTAGTTCACACCAAAAACCAGGGATTCTACTGTACCTTATACTCATAACTAGGATCGGAATGTAGCTTATATAGTGTATTACTTCTTTCCCAGAGGTTTCACTCCAGGTTGCACCTATCACCCTAGCTATGACTATCTACTCCTATCGCTGAAGGGATGGTATTGATCCTTTGCCGGCAACGCCCCCTTTCCTGTGAATTGTTCGTTAAAACAATCTACAGGAACGGCATGCGACAACGCAGAACCATGGTCGAGATCGACCGTCGCGGTGGCCGGCAGCACCCAAGCCTCAACTAGCTCAGCCAGCCGTGGGCACTTGCTTCGGGATCTACACAACCGGTGTTACCTCTTATTATCTTGCCGACCGTTGAGCTCAAGATGGGTGAGCTTTCAAAGAATTGATTTCAAAGAATCAACTCAACAATTGAACTGGATGATTTTAATCTACATGACCATCAGGAATAATTTGTTTAGACCACATCTGTCAGAATAAAAAGGCGGAAAATACTGAGACAAGAGATGTGATGACGTTTGTATCACCAATGAGACTATAACGGCATAATTCGTTGCCTAGATTCTTGATGTGAATCAAGAATTATGTCTTGCTCTGATCTGACACTTGTCGGGTGTGAATCATCGTTAACTCAGTGTTGACGTTTGTGTTAACAAAAAGAGTTGTTTTGACCATTAAATGTCATTATCTCTCCACTGATCCGGTTTTACGATATTTCCGTAAGAATGAAGGTGGAATAGACCTAATTTCTCTTAGGTGTTAAGAAATGTGACAGCACTTTGTATCTATTTATTTTGTCTTTATATTTAGAGCATTTAGTCTAATGCTCTTTTGAGTCACACTGACATGTGAATACTTTCTGAAAGTGACGTTAAGAAATCTTGAACTTGATGCTTCAATAACTTTAGAGATGATATATGCAAAAGTTCTCTCAATTGAAGAAAATCAAAATAATCACATAAATGCACTTCTTGCCAAAAATGATGAGTGCGAGAAAAGAATTAATTTTCTAGAGGCAAAGGTCAATAACCTCGAACAACAACTGCTAACAAACAGTATTGAAATATTCAACGTTCCTTCTATCAATTCCGATATGCCTTATACTGATGTAGCGCTTAAAGTGTTTCGTGACGGTTTAAATTTGAACGTGCATGAGGGAGACATAGACCAGTGATATTTGAAGAAAATAAAGTTAGCCAAACCAACAACAAATGGTAATACAAATACAACCACCAAAAATATTCTTCACGTAAGACTGGTTTCAAATCTATGTAAGGAGAAAATACTTAAAGCTAAGGGAGAAAAAAGAGAGCAATTAACAACGACCCTGCTCAATGCCGACGCATCTTTGGAAAAGATGTATATCAACGAGTGCTTAACATATGAAAACAGACGTTTATTTAAAACTGCAACATCAATGAAGACAACGAAGAAGTATAAATATGTATGGACGAGAAATGGGACTGTTTATATGCAAAGAGAAGAGGGTGACAACTGTGTAAGAATAAATTGTGCTGCTGATTTTTTTAAACTATGAGTGTAGTTAGATCAGATGCACCTTCTAATTTTACTGTATGTGAATACTCAGTCGATCTCGTTAATTCTGTAGATTATTGTTTTTGTTTACATCAAAACATTCGTAGCTTGAGAAAAAATGTTTCGATTTTTGTAGCTCATCTTGATTCGTTAATGATCTTACCTGCTGTTATAGTTTTAAGTGAAATTTGGATATATAAAAATGAATTAGATTTATATAATATACAGGGTTATACTCTTTTTGGTAATTGCAATGAGTCTTATTGTGCTGGAGGTGTAGCTGTTTATGTGAGGAATGGTTATATGTGTGATTGCTTTTGCCTTAATTTATCTAGCGCTGATGTATTACAATTATCACTTGTTTTTGAGAATATTGATTATACTTTGTTGTGCATTTATCGACTTCACGGTTTTTCTAAAAGTGTTTTCATTGATGAATTAAGCAACATACTTAGTGTGACTTTAGCCAAAAATTTAATTGTTCTAGGAGATATCAATATTGACATTCTTAATGAAATTAGCAAAGATTCTGAAAGTTACTTGTTTACTATGGCTTCAAATGGTCTTAAAAGTCTAATAAATGAACCTACCCGCTTGAAGAGTTGTATTGACCACATTTTCTTAAGATGTCATAAAAACAATAAAAATATTTTTATTGGCAAAGTTTATGATTTAAAACTTTCTGATCATAAGATGATTGCATTAAATTACTTCTCTGACAACCGTTCTGAAATCACTAAATTTGAGTCGGATTCTGTAAAATATTGTGTTGACTATATGTTATTGAAAGAATTATTGACATTCGAAAGTTGGGACCAAGTTTATTCCGAGGATAATCCCTCTATTGCATTTGACTTATTTATGAAAATTTTTAAAGAGCACATTAATTTAAGTACTTTCCAAAAAAAGCAATCATGTAAAAAGAAACATCTGAAACCTTGGATGACTAACTATCTCTTAAATAAGATAAGAAAAAAGAAGAAAATAAGTTTAAAATGTAAAAAACATAAAAATAATAATAAACTTAAAAAATACTATGAAACTTTGTGCAAAAGGATTAATAAGGAAATTGACGACACTCGTAATAACTTTTTTACTGATATGTTCTCTAGAGCTGAAGGTAATATTCGCGAAGAATGGAGAGTGTTTGATAGCATTTTAGGTAAAAATAGAAATTCTGTTAAAGTTGACTCTATTGAAATTGAGGGAGAAACGGAGTCCGATTCGTGGATAATTTCAAATACATTTAATGAGTTTTTTACTGAAATTTCAGAAAAACTAAAACCTGCTATCGTTCCCTGCCTTGATTGTGATTGTTCCATTTCTTCAGACATTTTTTTGGATGATACACAACCTAAAAGTTTTGTTTTTAATATGATAACACCGAGTGAAGTTAACAATGCTATTATGTCCTTAAAAAATAAAAATTCGTGTACGAGTGATGGTGTATCAAGTAAATTGTTGAAAAATGTTTCTTGGTATGTTGTTGATGTAGTGGCCTATGTATTTAACAAATGTGTTGAAGTTGGCTGTTTTCCTGAACATCTTAAATGTGCTGAAGTTATACCACTTTTTAAAAAAGGAAAGAGGGAAACTATTTCGAACTATAGGCCTATATCACTTCTTTCAACCTTTTCAAAAATTTTTGAGAAGTTACTAAAGGTTCGAATTGTTTCCTTCTTAGAAAAGTTTAATTTCTTCTGTAACAATCAATTTGGTTTTAGAGCAGGTTTGTCAACAGAAGATGCTACCTTAAAGGTGTGCAGTCAACTTTATGGAAGTTTAAACAACAACAAATCAACGATGGGTCTGTTTATTGATATGACTAAAGCTTTCGATCTGGTTAACCACGATATTTTGCTAACTAAACTTTATAACGCAGGTTTTCGCGGCAGTTTTTTCAATTTGCTAAATTCTTATTTTAACAACAGAACACAAAAAGTTAATATCAACGGAATCTGTAGTGAACCAAGACTGTTAAAGAACGGTGTTCCACAGGGATCTGTACTTGGCCCTTTGTTTTTCTTGATTTACATTAATTCTATTTTGAAACTCAAGTTAAATGGTACTTCAACAGCTTTTGCTGATGACATAGTTTTTACATATTTATCTGAGACTGTCTTTGAAAGTATTGCGAATATTGAAGAAGATCTTGAAATTTTAAGATTGTGGTTTAATTATCATAAATTGATTATCAGTGAAAAAACTAAATTGATGAGTTTTAAGGTATCTGGTAAGTCTTTATGATATTAAATTACGTTTTCACGGTCATGATTGTAAACAGTTTCCTTTACCTATTCATAAGAAGAAGGTAATTTTATATCCAATTTACAATGCACAGATAGTTGCTTTAAAATTGAAACAGTTCAACAGTTTAAATACTTAGGAGTATTAATTAATTTCAACCTAAATTGGAAAGATCATATTTAAATGATTAAAAAATATATGTTGTTGGTTACACGAAAAATGTATTTAATTAAACCTTTTTGCTCCCAAAAAGTTTTAAAAATCGTATATTATGGACTTGCAAAATCTAAGTTGCAATATGGGATAACAAGCGGGGGAGGTTCGTATGCTAATACTTTCAGACCGTTATTGATAGCACAGAAGCATTTAATACGACTTATTCTAAAAAAAAAATCGGTTTGCTGAAAGTTTGCCCTTATTTAAGGAATTGCAAATTCTACCAATGAGACATTTATATGTTTTTAAAGTATTAAGAGAGTTTTTCGGACAAAGTGGTAACATTCCTAGTAGGAATCATCAAATGTACAACCTACGTATAAACGATTTTAGTTTAGTCAATGTTCCTCTTGCTCATAGATCTCATTTCTCTCATTTTTATACATACACAGCCCCAAATATTTTCAATAAATTGCCTTTACCTATTAGAGAAACCCTTCGTTTTACTTGTTTTACTAAAAAGGTTAAGGACTGGTTATTCACTTTGAATTTTAATTGTATCGAATCATTAATTTAAAAATTTTTTTTTTCATCAGCACTAATATAAAATTAATGTAAACAAAAAAAACAATAATATTGAATTGTATAATAAATTATTAAGTATCTCATAATATTTATTCTATTTAGTTGCTATAGCAAGCTTTTCTTAATTCTCTTTTCTAATTTACACTGATTGTCACCCCACATCAGATACAAATGGATTTTCAATTTGATGTTTCATTCACCTCTAACTTCCTAGTTAAAGAATGAACACTATTATTCAACTTCTTTATTATTAAATTGTTATATTATTTTAAGTTTAAATGAATGAATACAAAATACAATACAATACAATACAATACAGCCGTACATTAACCGAGCTCGAGCAGAAGTACGCCGCCACCGAGAAGGAATGCTTTGCAATTTTGTGGGGCATACGGAAATGCGACCCTACCTCGAGGGCTACCATTTTAATGTAGTTACGGATCATCATTCGCTCAAGTGGTTGCATTTTTTTAGACAATCCTTCCGGCCAATTAGCCCGCTGGGCACTAGAATTGCAACAGTACGATTTCACCATCCTGTATCGCAAAGGGGCGATGAATGTAGTCGCTGACGCCTTGTCCCGAGACCCTTTACCGATAAACGAAACCGACATGCTAGCAGAATCCTGCGACGCAAGACCGGACTGGTTGCAGAAAAAGATCAGCCAGGTTAGACAAGTTTGTAGAATACCAGAGTTATGAAAGAAGATGTCCAGGGATTAACATAAAACGACCACGTTAAGTCAAGTACAAGTAAGAAGTATATTAAAAAATGTAAGTAAGTAAGGTTACAGGAAATTGGTGGTTTTAGACGTTTTAATGATTGATTGTATAAGGGGGCGTTGTGTGTAATTAGTGTTGACACTTATTTATTATTATATTTAACACACCCTCTCAACACTTAAGAATTTAAAACATTTAAATTTAAATAATTTTAAATATAAAAAAAAATTCATTAAATATTCAATAAATAAAAGCTAATAATTGTCATAAGTCATTCCAAGATTTTTAAAGCACAAACGATGTTTTGGGAATGGCGTACACTTCGTTAGAGCATCAGCTAACATCAGTTCTGTTTGCAGGTATTTGAGCTGAATAGTTCGCTCTGATATACATACCTTCCCTGACGTAGTGATATTTGATGTGAAGATGTTTTGTTCTGGATCGTTTTCCTTGATAGTGTACAATACTGAGCACTTTGACTGTCAGTATATACATCGATTGACTGCTCTTCACATAATATTCCAAGTTCTACTGGTAAAAGTTTGAAATATTTAGCCTTCTTAGCAGCAGATGTTAATGTGACATATTCGGCTTCAGCACTAGATGTTGTTATTATTGATTGTTTTCTTGATTCCCACTCGATAGGACCTCCAACCAACACGAAAACAATACCCGATTGAGACTTACGATAATTTATGTCTTCCGCCCAATTGGAATCAGAGTAAGCAGAAATCGGTTTTCCTGTTCTGGAATAGAGAATTTTTGAATTAATTGTTCCTTTTAAATATCTTAGGACAGATAAAGCTAAATTCCAGTGCTGCTGTCTTGGGTCTTGGTTAAATTGAGACAACATGTTTACATTACAAGAGATATCTGGGCGACTAAAAGTTGAAAGATGTAAAAGACTGCCGATGAGTTCCTGTTAAGATTGTTTATCAACGGACTGCCGTTCTTTGTCCTGTGAAGGCTGCTTCTCTATTTTAGTCTTAGGCGGCATTGGCAAAGTATTGGGCTTGCAATTCAAGAGGTTATATTTTATCAAGGAATTTCTTATATAAGAAGGTTGACTAATTGATAAAGTTCCTTTGGCACAGTCTCGGGATACTTCCAGTCCAACAGTTGATCGGGGTTCACCTAGATCTCGAATATCAAAGTTAGATTTTAAATGTGATTTAAGTTTCGAAAAAGTTAAGTTATCATTTGTTGCTACGATAAAATCATCTACATAAGCAGCTATGAAAGTAACTAAGTTTTTATTTCGTTTAAAATATATACATCTGTCATAGCTAGAATTAATAAAATTAACCTGTTTTAAAATAGTGTCTAATTTTTTATTCCACTGATGACCTGATTGTTTTAAGCCGTAAGTAGACTTTTTAAGCTTACAGACTTTACTTTTGTTTTGGGAAAAACCTTCCGGCAACTCCATGAAGATAGTTTCATCCAAGTCTCCATAGAGAAAAGCTGTAGAGACATCCAAGTCCTGCTCAGTAGCAATAGCGTATAAGAGTCTAATTGAACTAATTTCGGCAACGGGGGCAAACGTTTCGAAATAATCCACTCCATACTGTTGTGTATATATTTTGGCGACCAGTCTATTCTTCCTGCGTTCAACTGAGCCATCTGGGTTGAGTTTGGTCTTGAAGACCCATCTACAACCGACAATATTTGTACCTTTTGGTTGGTCTACAAGCTCCCATGTGCCGTTTTTTTTAAGAAGATCCATTTCTGTTTTCATCGCGTCTTTCCATTCATTAACATGTTGTGACATTTCTATATCTCTCATTGTTTTCGGGTCGGTGAAATTAACAAGATTTGCAGACTCATTGAGTGGCACATTGAAATTTTCATGAGCATCCTCAAAAGATTCCTTTTCCTCTTGTTTGTCCTGTACATTTTCTTCTGTTCCTTTTTTGATTTGCATGTCAGTTTCCGCGTCCGCCTCTTTCAAATCGTCCTGTTCTAAATTTTCATTATGTCTTAAATCGTAATTAATATACTTATTTTCATTTCGGCCACTACTTGCTTCAATAAAGACCACATCTCTGCTTTTGAATATTGAACGACTTCCACGCTTCCACAACCTATAGGCCTTTGCATCTTCACAGTAGCCGATTAAAACGTATTCCTCACTTTTTGGATCAAATTTACCACTTTTACCATCCTTGTTTAGAGCAAAAGCTTTCGAACCGATTTCACGAAAGTGAGACACATTTGGTATTTTTGAGGTCCACAATTCTTCTGGTGTTTTGTTATCATTCGGCTTAGTGGGGCATCGGTTACGAATATACGCAGAGGTATTAACTAGTTCGGCCCACAAAAACTTTGGCAGGTCGGCTTCAATCATTAGGCAACGTGACATTTTCAAGAGGGTTCTGTTCGCTCGTTCTGCAACAACGTTTTGCTGGAGGATATATGCGGACGTAAATTCTTGTTTTATTCCACTAGCTTTGCAAATTTCAGAAAAAGCTCTACTCGTGTATTCAGAACCATTGTCGGACCTTATTCTTTTAATTCTGAGGTTCGTTTGATTCTCGACATAATTCTTGAACTCAATAAATTTGTCCAATAGTTCAGATTTTTTACGACTAAAATAAACAAATATTTTCCGAGAATAATCGTCTTAAAATATAATGAAATAGAGTGACTTACTCAGGGATTTGGAGCGCATCGGTACGCATATGTCCGAGTGGACAAGTTCCAAGCACTGCGTAGTGGACTTTTCCAGCTTTTCCGTGAAAGGCAACCTAGTCTGCTTCCCACGTATGCATGATGTACACTTTAAGTACACTGAATTAAAATCCGGCAATCCAGTCACATAACGTAAAGGTTATGTAGCTGCTTCAGGGATTCAGAATTTAAATGACCCATTCTATTATGCCATATTTCAAAACTATTGTATTCTCGTGCAAAGTTGTAGTCCTTAATTCCGAATAATGTACCTCCTGTTGGATTAACGATGAAAAGACCATCCTGTTTCCTGACACTCAAAAGCACCTTCCCAAATTTGTTTGAGATCTTCGCAACTTCGCCTTCGAATGTAACTTGGCCTCCACAATTAGTTACTTTGTTAATGGAAATAAGATTTTCTTTTAGATCTGGAACGTAAAGAGTATTATAGAATGTGCACTTTTGAGGTTTTTTATCTATTTGATTAAAAATTGATACGGTGCCGATGCCCATAATTTGGATCTTTTTATCATTAGCTAATTTTACATACCCCATGTGGCTTTTTGACAAATTGGAAAATATTTTTTCATCAAAACACATGTGTGAGGTTGCCCCACTATCGACACACCACCGACTCTGATTACCTTTGCAAATTTCATCAACAACCTCTAATGCCTTGGATGACGTTGGTAGAGATAAAAACTCTTGAATGATGAACCCACTCTCGCTATCATCATAAACTTGTTTTGCTGCTTGTTGTTGACCATAGTTCCAGCACTCTTTTTTTTTTTTTTTTTTTTTTTTTTTTTTTTGTTATCACGAGAGTAGTTTGTGTAACGACGATTAAATTGACCTCGCACTCTGAGTGCGTTGTTTTCGCATGATTCTCGGTTTTTATCACCAACTTCCATTAATCTTATTCGAACAGTTTCTAACTTTGGACCTTTCTCTTGAGCATCGAAAGCGGCTTGCGCGCTTTTGTAGTTTTCATCTAGACTATCTAATACTAAAATAACGAGAAGATCATCATCTAATTTAGCATCTAGCTCTTGGAGCCGATTAATTATAGAAAAAAATCCTCGCAAATACTCATCCATTGATTGTGTTGGATTCATACGGATAGTTAGAAGTTTCCTAAACTCTTCCACTTTCTGCCGCACGCTCGTTCTGTTGTAGCTCGACTCCAGGAAGTCCCATACTTCTTTTGGAGTTTTAAATTTTTTAACCAGCGCTACAATATGTGGCTCCATTGCCAACAAAAGTTCGCTCCGCGCATCCAAGTCCTTGTCGTCCCATGACTCCTGTTTCTTAGCGTTTTCCTCCGGTCGAAGGTCTTTTCCTTGAACTATTTTCAAATACCTTGCTTTATGTAGGATCCCCTCCATCTGCACGCTTTAAGATGGATAATTCTCGCCATTGAAGAGATTTATACGACCATGTACCATGTTTAAGTTCGACATATCGAATCAATCAAAATATTTTCTTTGTTTAGAGAAATATTCGAAAAAATAGTTATTTAATTGCAAAGAACTTTTAATTTTCTACTTCTGGGCCCATTACCTGTAGAATACCAGAGTTATGAAAGAAGATGTCCAGGGATTAAAATAAAACGACCACGTTAAGTCAAGTACAAGTAAGAAGTATATTAAAAAATGTAAGTACGTAAGGTTACAGGAAATTCGTGGTTTTAGACGTTTTAATGATTGATTGTGTAAGGGGGCGTTGTGTGTAATTAGTGTTGACACTTATTTATTATTATATTTAGCAAAGATCCGACCAAATACCCCGATTATAACTTCGTGTAGAACCAGCTGTATAGAAAGTTCACACCGACCGAACCACTAGCAGCCTCTCAACCGCACGAATGGAAACTATGTGTCCCCGTAGCCGACCGAAATCGAATCTTACAGGAGAACCACGATGCCGTAGCCACCGGACATTTAGGGGTAGCCAAGACTACGGCCCGCATGGCCAGACGCTATTATTGGCCCGGCATGTTTCGCGACGTAAGTAAATACGTTCGGAAATGCGACGTGTGCAACCCTTATAAGACGTCTCAGCAAAAACTCAGCGGCCTCATGCATTCCACCCCCGTAAAGGAACCATGGGAAAACGTGTGTGCTGACTTCGTCGGTCCCTTACCCCGCTCCATGAAAGGACACACCATCATGTTGGTAATGACCGACCAGTTCACCAAATGGGTGGAAGCCATCCCCCTCAGAGCTGCCACGACCGCAAGTTTGATCCAAGCCGTAAGAGAAAGAATTTTCACCCGATTTGGTTTCCCTCGCCGTTTTATATCCGATAACGGAGCCCAGTTTACTAGCCACCAATTCAAAGAATTTTTGGAAGACTGGGGCGTCCAGCATCGGCTCACCGCTCCGTACACAGCTCAGGAAAATCCTACCGAGAGGGAAAACCGTGGACTTAAGACCATGATCGCTCAATACGTCCAGAGTAACCAACGTTATTGGGACGAGCACATCCTGGAATTGACTTTCGCTTTCAATTCCAGCCGTCACTAGTCCACTAGTTTCTCACGCGCCATGCTTAACTTCGATCGAGAACTTCGAACGCCAAATGAGTTCAACTCCCTTTTACCGTCACACACCTCCGCCGAAGATATAAACACCCGCAAGGAGTGCATTCAAGCTTTGTTTGAACTGGCTCGCGTGCATCTCCAAAAAGCTATCCAGACCCAAGCTAAATATTAGAATTCACGCCGCCGAGCCTGGCGTCCCAGCATAGGAGAGCAGGTGTACAAAAGGTCTCACGTCTTGTCTTCCGGTGTAAATTATTTTGCTGAAAACTGGCCCCCCTTTACGACGGCCCCTATGAGGTCGTTAGATTCATTTCCCCCGTCATTATGGTTCTTAAGCCTAAAGGAGCGATGGTGGCAAAGAGAAGAGAAACCCAAATCCGCGCTCACGTGCGAGATTTAAAAGGGTTTTTTTTTTTTTTTTACACTATCAGTTCTCGAGAGTAAGAAGCTTATATCAAGCATTAACTTACAATCAGAGATTAGCCAACACATATTATGTGCTCACTGGCTACATCATTTAGTGCAGGTGTTAGTTGTTAGTAAGCAAAATATACAAATAGCATAACACAAGCACAAAAAATAAAAAATTAATAAACACATACATTTATACAAAATAGATACAAAAACATTGAGAACATACAAAACATAAACTATGAGCGTGGTGCACTGGTTTTAAATGTTTTTTTTAGAGAGGATTTACTAATATTAAAATCAACAATACTTTTATTTGAGTTGAAAAGTTTGCACATGCGGGTAAGAGGTTCATTCATGCCATAATTAGTACGGTGTTGGGGACAATGCAATAGCTCTAATCTACGAAGATGATGAGCCCCTCCGCGATAGTTAAAACCTACACACGATAGAAGATCGGGTGAGTCCAAAGATCCCGTTAAAAGTTGGTGAATAAAAATAACATCATTGTTAATACGCCTTTGTGACAAAGTTTGAATCTGTAGAAGTTGAATCCGGTGTTCGTAAGGTGGGAGGTTGTATGGATCTGCCCAGGAGAGACCTTTTAAAGCAAATCGAATAAAATTACGCTGAACTGCCTCTATCCTAGACTTATGAACTTCGTAGAAAGGAGACCATACCTGTGATGCATATTCTAGATGGGGACGAACATGACAGTTATATAAAGCTAGGGTTACATAAGGATTTTGAAATTCCTTCGACCATCTTTTAACAAATCCCAACATGGAATTAGCTTTTTTAACAATAAAATTGATGTGTTCCGTGAAACTCAAGTCTGGGCTAAAGTTTACTCCCAGATCTTTAAAACTAAAAACGCGATGCAAAACTTGTTGTGAAATGTAATAGCCGTGTGTACTTGGTACCCGTTTCCTTGAAAAAGTCATTGTCTGACATTTCGCTGGATTCAGGCTTAAACAATTCTTGCTACACCAGATAGCAAATCTGTCGATGTCGGCTTGCAATTCTACGCGGTCATTAGCTGAGTTAATAGATTTGAAAATTTTCATATCATCAGCGAAAACAAGGATCTCACTAGAATGAATACACGAAGTTACGTCATTGATAGCTAGTATAAACAGTAACGGACCAAGATGGCTGCCTTGTGGGACTCCTGATTTTGCTGGGAAAGGGCTAGAAAACGAATTTCTGAACTTGACTATGTATGATCTGTTTCGGAGATATGAATATATTCAATTAACAAATCCTACAGGGAAACCTAGAGCTTTCAATTTGAAAATGATAATTTCATGTGAGAGTTGGTCAAAAGCTTTTGAGAAATCTGTGTAGATACAATCCAGCTCATGTCCACTCTCTAATGCCTTTGAGCACTTGTTCATAAAGGTTAATAAGTTTGTGACAGTAGACCGCTTCTGCATAAAGCCGTGTTGTTGATGGCAGATTAAATGTTTGCAGAAAAACGTTATACTATCACAAACTGCTTGTTCGAAAAGCTTTGGAATAGAGGACAGTTTAGAAATCGGTCTATAGTTGGTAATATCGGACTTATTACCCTTTTTGAAGACGGGAGTAATGAATGAATCTTTCCATACTTGAGGAAATTTATCGGACTTAAGGGATAGGTTGAAAAGGAATTGCAAGGGAGAAGCTAAAACGGAGGAACATTTTTTTAATATAATAGGAGGAATGCCATCAGGACCGGGAGAGTAATCATCTTTCAGCAATGAAAGATAATGCAAAACTTTATCATTATCAATTTGGATGTTGTTAAAAGTGGCTTGGGGGAAATCACGGGAGTAGTCAAAGAAATCAAAGTCTATATTGACGGGATTTTCAATAAAGGACTTACTGAAATGCTTTGCAAACGCATTGCATATCTCAGGTGAGCTTGTCAAAGCGGAATCTTTGTAAACAAAGTTCACTGGATACCCATCAGACTTTTTCTTTAAATTTACAAACTTCCAAAATTTCTTTGGATCAATCTTCAACGAAATTTCCATTTCCTTCACATATGCTGCATATAGGTTTCTGGAAAGTAAATTAAACTCTTCAAAAAGTGCAAGGAACACATTTTGATCAGAAATTGAAAGACTTTTAATGTAAGACTTCCAAGCCTTATTCCGTTTGTTGCGTAGACATTTAAGCTCTTTCGTGTACCACGGATGGCTGGAGTTGATATTTTTAGATATCTTAAGAGGAATTGAATTTATCAAGCAGCTATTGAAAATTTCGTAGAATTGAGTAACTGCGTCGTCAATGTTAGAGCAAACATGAATATTCGAAATATTAGAAGCACTCAAATTGTCGTAAAGTAATTGAAAGTCAGCTTTACGGAAATCAAGTGAATAAGAAGAGTCTTCGGCATTACTGTTATTAAGTAAATTGCTGCTCATATCAAAAAATATATCCAATGGGGGATGGTAGGAGTCTACGTTAGAAATGGCAGAGGTAGATTCTACCACTACCGTACTAACAGCGTCAGAAGAAAAGACTAAATCGAGAATTCGATTTCTACAATTATTAATACAGCTTACTTGCTGTAAGTCAGTAGAGGTTATGTTGTCCAAAAGAAGAAGTTCCTGTTGCGAAGAAGTCAAGGCAGCTTCTAAATAGGACTCGTCTTCAGAAGGGGTCCACGTAATGTTAGGTTAATTGAAGTCACCCAACAGTAAAATGTTGCTATTTGAACTGGCAATATCAATCATATGATCAAGAATTAACGATAGCTCGGCAAAAACTGACGCAGAACTTTTCGGTGGAATATAAACATTAATAATAAAAAGATCATATGATTGAAAAGAAACCTTAACACAAATGAGTTCAATTGAAACATTAAAGGGCAAAGAGACAAGGGAAGATGAGATGCAATTACGAACAGCAATCAATACACCACCGCCCACTTCCTTCGGCTTATCCACATGACGATCCTTTCTGAAAACAGAAAACTCATCGTCGAAAATTTCTGTGTCCAAAACTGAACTATTGAGCCATGTTTCTGTGAAAGCAAAGATATCATGTGGAAAAGCTTGAGAGTTTTTAAAAACTTCAGCAGTTTTGCTGCGTATCCCTCTTACATTTTGGTAGAAGAGGGTAATCCTATTAAGTTTTTTGGAGCCGATACTTTAGCAACTCGATTATTGAGATTTTTTGATCGAACTACAAATTCTTTGACAAGTGTACCGGGAGGCCAAAACTTATTGTCGCAGAGAGGACCGAAAAATGATGGAGGAGTAGTTATCCTGAACGATGACACGAAACTGTCAGGCTTACTGATTTTATTGCATTTTATAGCTGACGCACTCGAAATGCAGTTATTAGCAACAAGATGTTGAATTATGTCATTGGGTTGGAGTTCAGGGTCAAGTCGGGATACAAATACTAGTTTTGGCTTAGGAACAGATTCTATTTTTTTGGGAGGTTCCGAATCGTTGATGTTATTAGTATTAGTATTAGAACAACTTGATAATATTTTCGGTTCAGAGCAAGATGGGGTAGTGCTGGCTAATTCAATGGGAACCGCCACCGCCGGTGCATCGATATCGGCCCTAGAGCTGTTGACGGTGGTTAAATCTACTTCTTGAAGGGGAGGAGGCAGTGGTATACTTATTGGAATGACTCTCCTTGAATTTGGGCGCTTTGGGTCTGGGGAAGGAGTTTTGGATGACGATGATCCTTCACGACCCCTTTTCTTACCCTTTTTGAGAGCAGACTTGGTAAGTATAAAAGAGGAGGGGTTACTCGGGGGCAGGGATGAAGGATGAATAGAGTCAGGATCTAACGGCTCTGTTGACGTTGATTTGCTAACAGTTTTGATCGGGGAAGGAATTGAAACTACATTTGCTACAACTGAGTTAAAATTTTCATGTAAAACATCAAAGTTCTTAGCAATTTTTATAATATCATCCTTAAGAGACGACATTTTGAAAGAAATTTGCGATAAGGATATTTTGATACAGGTTTTGCAGTACCAAAAAGCAAATCTTGAAGAATTTATTTTATCAATAAAACTGTTAGTTGAGCCTAAGCATTTGGCGTGGAATAAATTCCCACAAGGGCCAAAGCAAGCAAAAAGAGGAGTTGAATTCGAGTGCTCTATACATTTCTCAGCTGAGCAGACCATTTTAGTATATATAGAAATGAATGAGGAAAGAAAAAAAAAACTAAAAAAAGGAAATTTTATCTTAATTAAAAAATTACGAATTTTGAAGTTGAATCCGGAATATAATATAAAAAAAAAAAAAAAAAAAAAAAAAAAAAAAAAAAAAGTTAAATGTTTGGACTCGGCTAGGATTCGAACCGCGGATTCTATTCTGATCAGACCAAGGACAACCCGAACGAGGGGAACCAAACAGCTGTTATAACCCCTTCGACCACCGAACAATAAAAAATAAATCAATCAGTCAGAAAGCAGACGTCAGCGAAAGCAGTCCTTCCACCACTAGTCGTACCAAATTGCTATCAACTACGAAAAATAAATTCAGTCAGCCATCAGCCGTAAACCAGGACAGTAGTCAGCAGTGCATACTGGAGCTAGCAATTCCCAGTCACAGAGGTGAGATAAATGTAATTTATAACCAGCCAGACATTCATGTATCATCCGTCTGCAGAATTGGACACCCAACCGAATCCGTTCCTCGACCAGTCAACTATTTGTTACCACTCCCGCTTCCCTACGACGAGGCTATGGACACCGAAAGCGACATATCGAAAAAGAGGAAGATCACCGTACCTCGCATGGGCGTGTGTCGGAGCCCGAGGTAGAAGCCACAGGAAAACCGGTCGACTAGTCCTAGGTTCCATCGGCTATCAGCACCTGAACGGGTAGCCCGTCTTTCTTTGGCACCGAAAGTACCTAATAAGGGAACGAAGCCCACAAAAACCGGGACCGAACCATGGCTAATGCAACCTACTTAGTTGGAGAAAATGAAGCCGCCAGCAAGAGAAGAGGAGCCTGCAGTATTACGCATAGAGACAAAGCGGCGAGTAAGCCAAGCGACTTTACACCACGACTTGGAAGCCGTCCGACCCATTCCACCGGGACCGCCGGCCACTTCCTGTTTGGAAAAAGTACGGGAGCAGCGTATTAAAGCCGAGGAAATCTGGTTTTCACTTAACCCGCCCGTAGATAAACCAGAACCTGAACCGTTGCCGAGTAGTAGCGCCCAGTCCGTCGGAATAGCTCGCCAATCCCTTCCTTTCCCGGCACCAACAGTTGGTGCAGCTCCTAGCACAGGCCCATTAGTCACTGTTCCTTTAACAGAGGCCAAACCGTTGCCGAGTTACAACCATCAGCACGTTGGACCCGCTCACCGCTCCTTTCCGCTACCGTCGACAGCAGTTGGTTCCGAACCGTTACCGAGTTGCAACCACCAGCACGTTGGACCCGCTCACCGCTCCTTCCCTCCACCGTCACAGGCAGTTGGTTCAGCACTTGGTACAGGTCCGCCAATCGTCACCCCTGGACGCATCTTTCCTTTGCCCCCTGCAGCAGATACGTTGCCTCAAGAAACCCCACGTTATGCGCTGCTGTCGGATGGGAACGGTAATGTGTGTTTCCCCGGGCGAGTCTCTTCTCCAGTTGCCGCGATAGAAATTTCCGAGCCATCTTTTGACCCTTTCCTGGGTATCAAGCTGCGGGGCGAAAAGCATCATATGGTCTTCGTTAATCAACACCCTTTGGGACCCATTCACGTTCGTATGAACAGGCGAGGAACCCGCGCCGGACTACGTTTCCGGAACCAGAGGAAGTTTATTGATATTAACGTAAAACCAAATTGAATGCTCCTGCAGACCGACCTAATTTGAATTTTTTTTTAGTTTTTTTTTGTATGTAAGAAGAAATGAACTGTTTAAGTTTTTTTTCAATAAAGAAAAGTTATATTTTTTATACTTTATAATTTAAATGGATTTAAAAAAAAAAAAAAAAATCATAAAAAAAACCTGCCGCCGATTACCTCGTCACACTAAGTAGAGGGGGAATGTAACGAAGTTTCAAATTTCCACTTTCTATCCGCCGCCCAATACTGGAAATCATCACAGTGCATCAACAATTTTAAGCATCGATTCATGAAACGACCGCCAACGACGAAGCCACTCCACATCACACCATACTCAATGACATCATCAATCACCATAAACCAAGTCATCCTACACCCCACCGCATACAGCGTCTTCATCAACCAACATAGACGAAGCCATTCCACATTCCACCGCACTCAACAAAAACAACCATCGACAACACCTGCCAACCCTGGGCCCCTTTGCCACCAAAATGGACCTCCAACCACTTGCAATAGCCATAACATTAGCAAGCGACAAAAGAACACAATATTGAAATATTTATAGGTAAATTTGCGTTTATCTTTCAATTCACACTGTGTCTTTTCAGAAATATACATAAGGAGGAGTGGAAAATACACTGAAAATCAGATTCGAAATCTCCGCCAGTGGTTTCGGTGCTAATCAAGCGCACCAAGGAATTCGTCTCTCACCTTAAGGCATACTGTATAGGAATACCAGTCAGCAGCTTTTAACTATTTTTTGGCATTTATACCGTAAAGAGCCCTGCTCACCGTTAATGTCGGCTTTTCTCTTCGCTGTTGGTCGTAGAGAATCGCTAGACAAGACCGGCCATTGGCCACCAGTTTATGTCGTGGATCGTTTGCTTTACAGAGTACACACCACAGACCCGTTTATGTCGCAGCTATTGCTTCTTTAAAGCAATACTGTAGACCGAGTTTATACTCACCTGTTTATGCCGTAGTCCCTTCGTTTAAGTAAGGAGGAATCACAGGCCGAGCTCTGCTTAACCCTTCATGTCGGCTTTTGTTGTTTGTCGTAGAGGATCGCTAGACCGGCAATAGGCCACCAGTTTATGTCGTGGATCATTTACTTTACACAGTACACGTCAAAGACCTGTTTATGTTTATGTCACAGACCGGCAATAGGCCACACGTTTATGTCGTGGACGTTTTCTTAGGAACTCCACAGACCTAGTCTTAAGTTGCGGTTTAAATTAAAATATATTATATGAAATAAATTGCTATTTTAATTTTGCTATTTAATGAATTTTGCTTGTTAAAAGGAAATGTTAAATTGAAGTATTATATGCAATACACTGTTAAGTTTAAGAAAAATAATAAATGATTTGGAGTTCGCAACTTCTAAAATCATAAGTTTTCGCTTTCTTTTTGATACACCCTGGACACCGACGAGCTAACCTCAGCCTCGACACAAAAAAGCATCACAAACTTCGTATTGGTAATGGTAGAACAGTGACAAAAACTGTAGTATTTGTTGCTTTAAGATAAAATGTGGATGTTTGGCCTAGATTGGGTTTTGAGAAATTGGATATATGATTTTTTAGTATTTTTTCTTCTGGGGTCTCTACTTTAAATTTTACTTTATTGTTAAGAAATATAGACTCTTTTTAGAATATTAAATTGTTTATAATTCGAGGTTCTTCTATTTGTATTTGATCTTCTTCAACTGTTTTGTCATTATTTTCATTGGTTTTTTTTTCAAGAATGCTTTTTTGATTTCTGGTGGTTACTAAAACTGTATTTTCGGTATTGCTTGCTATACGACTTAGCATCGGCATTGGTATTATATTTTCCTTTCTTGTGAACTATAGTATACTCCTACTCTTCCAGAAGAATTCTCCATCTTATTAGTCTGGATGTGGGGTCTTTACGTCCAATTAACCATTGTAACGAACTGTGGTTAGTTATAACGGTGAATTTTTTGACATAAATATATGGTCGAAGATGGTTCAGAGCGTAAATGATTGCGAGTAATACTTTTTCAGAGGTAGTATAACGAGTTTCTTCGTCGTTTAGAGTTCGACTAGCAAAGAAAAGGGGCTTATCGTGGTCGATAGGACCTTGCGATAAGACGGCTCCTAATGCAATATCACTTGCATCAGTCGTTACCAGAAATTCTTGACTGAAATCTGGGTATATGCAATATCACTGAAGGATTAATGATTTTTTCTTTCAAAGTCCTAAATGCTTCATCACAAAACGCTTTTCTTTAATAATCTAGTTAAAGGTTTTGCAAGTTCAGCGAAATTGGGTATACACTTTCTGTAGTATCCGACGAAACCTAGAAAAGATTTAATGTCTTTAGGTTTTTTTAGGTACTGGGAAAGTTTTCACAGCCTTAGTTTTTTTGGGGTTTGGTTTAATCCCATCCTCTGAGATGACATGTGACAGATAAGTAAGTTCTTTCCTAACAAAATGACATTTCTCCGGTTGGAGTTTAAGATTGTTTTCTCGAAGGTGATTTAAAACTTAAATGAGTCGAGTATTGTGATCCTTAAGATCATAACCATAAATGACTATGTCATCTACGTACACAAAACATTCAATACCTTGGAGTCCCATGAGCACATTATTCATAAGCCTTTGAAAAGTAGCAGGAGCGTTTTTGAGACCAAACGGCATACGATTGTATTCATAATGTCCAGTACCCCGTTTGGACATTATGAATACAATCGAATACCGTTGAACCCATAAGCCCAAATTTTAGAAATTTCAATCCCAGGCCCACTTGTTCAACATGTGGAAAACTTGGTCACACATCTGCCTCTTGCTTCCTCCGAAATGGTCAGAGCCGACAACCTATTTGCCAAACCTATGGTAAAACAGGTCACGTTTCATCAAGTTGCTACAGGAACAACAATCTTTCCAAATTTGCTCAACAACAAAATATTAAAAGGGAAGTACATTTCAATAGGTGCACATATTGCTATGGGATGAATCACTCCCAAAATAATTGTAGAACGCGGTGATTGAATTATCGCGTAGGAGACTGCCGCTTTGAGATCGGTGGCATTGTGTGCTTTTACTAGTAATTTCAAGTTTAAATTCCTCAGCCCGTCCTCAAATCAATGAACAGCCATAGTCTTGTTTTCGGTTATTTAGTAGTCTCTAACAGATTTATCTTCTTTTGAGCTACATGTTGCTGCGCCTAGGGCGAGAAGTAATTTACTACCCGGTTTCCATAGTCTTTCACTAATTCTTTTGGTGATTGCTTTGCAGATGGTCTAGGTTTGGTTTCTTTAAATTGCGATTCTAGTTCCGCTATAAGATCCTTCCACTTGGAAATGGTCTTATATTGAATAGAGTAAAATGCAGCACCTTGTATTCTTGTTTGGACCACTGACAGGAATAGTGCACGCACTCACTCACACTGTGTTTCAGCCGCGATGAAAGAAAACGATATTATTTATATCGCTTGGGCTTATTTTCGTTTAAATTTTAGGCGAGTCTTTTTCGTATAGTCGAAACGTGTGGTTTGAAAAAGGGTAGGGCTTGGAGTAGTATTAAAGTTTCTTGTTGTCGTGTAAGAATTTTTAGGCGTTTAAAAAAAAAAATCCAAAAACGGTTTTCAGTCGTGTTAAAGAAATAAATGAATAAATGTTTACACTAATTATAGTTTTTAAATTTTTCTTAATACAAACTCTATATACTGCATTGATAAAATAAAATAAAATCAACCAAGTAGCAGACTCAGCACTAATAATGGACTGTTGAATTATTGATTGAAAATAGCTTTTTATGGCCTTTAGTCCAACAAAAAATTGGCGTTTCATCAAAGAATCTCACTTTGGAATCATCAGTTGACATACAGTGAAAGAAACCTTGTCAATACGAAATTTTTAAATTTTTCTAGTACCTACAACTTACACAGAATTTTTGACAAAACCCCAATGTGAACTATATCCAACAAGATTAAGATTTTAATCATAAAGAAGTAAATTTAAGCCTGTGGCCTGGCTCAGAAGTAGTTTTTAAATTTTTCTTAATACAAACTCTATATACTGCATTGATAAAATAAAATAAAATCAACCTAGTAGAAGACTCAGAAATAATTCAACAGTCCATTATTAGTGCTGAGTCTTCTACTTGGTTGATTTTATTTTATTTTATCAATGCAGTATAGAGAGTTTGTATTAAGAAAAATTTAAAAACTACTTCTGAGCCAGGCCACGGGCTTAAATTAAAATCTTAATCTTGTTGGATATAGTTCACATTAGGGTTTTGTCAAAAATTCTACGCTAGTTGTACTACAAAATTTAAAAATTGCGTATTGACAAGGTTACTTTCACTGTAAGTCAACTGATGATTCCAAAGTGAGATTCCTGGATGAAACGTCAATTTTTTGTTGGATTTAAAGCCATAAAAAGCTATAACCTGAATAGCTGTCACAAGAAAAAGTCACAAAAATTTGATTGTCACATGTGACAATCACCTTAGCCAGACGAAATTTGGTTATTGTGACTATCACTTATCACAAATCACCTTAGCCGATTCCACCCCTGGTCTTTTTTAACTGCCTACTGTCTGCCAAATAGTAGTACCCCGTGGCGTAGTGGTTAGTGTGTCGGACTGCTACGCCGAAGGTTCAGGGTTCGATCCCTGACGTTGCCACCTTAAGTTTTTTTCCGGGGTACTGCCTCTTGCGAGGAAGTGACAAATCCTCCAAGAGTAATTAATGTCATGGAAAGTGCTTCTCTGTTAGCCGTTCGGATTCGGCGGTAAATTGTAGGTCCCTTCCATTCCTGCAGAATATCAACGCACACACAGGAGTGGTTGAGAGTGTAAGTCACAGGCCCCGGCCCCGCTTGGAGCTGTTGTGCCAACAATATATATATATATACTGTCTGCCAAATACTTAAGCTCTAGGTCTAACGCTCGTAGGTCTTCTAAACACGTTATCACTTTTTTTTAACATTTTAATTCTGGTGTATAGCCCCAGTACGCATCAAGAGAGAGATCTCTTGTTATGGTTTAGCAAACCCAAGGCTGCCACCACGGACCAAGAAGATACAGACCGCCAACTCACCATATAGTCTCTCTTTTTGCCACCAAGCTAAAAATCAGCTGATATGCCATTTATTTTGAGAGTGTGACGCTCTCCCTTGCTTTAAAACCCATTTAGCAAACACACATAAAAAATAAATGGCATACGCAGGTATAGTTGCCATTACAAAATGCACAGAGAGAGATGTACACGTATTCACAGACTGAAAAAAATATTTCGAGGGTGTTTCAGGCAAGAGGAGTACGAGTTGGCGGTCTGTGTATGGTCTGTGGCTGCCACCATGTAATAACCTACAAATTACCGTGGTTTCCTCGCGTTTAAGGAGAAGAGTAATTCGGCTCGAGAAATAGTAGATGAATTAAAACAGCAAGTTTGTATTTTTAAATTATTATATCGTTTATTAAACTTTGAGGCCTGCTGTCTCAATGCTAGGCTACGCCTTTCGAGTTTCGATGTAGTTATTTCTCTGACAGACAGACAGACAAAAATTTTAAAAATTGCGTCTTTGTTATAAGTACCGTATATACTTTCATACGCATTTAGTAAAAAACTGATATTTAGAAATTGCAAACAGACACTTAAATTTTATTTATGTGTATAGATTATACAAAAGTGCTTTAGCGTTTACAAATCTTTCCACAATTTTTTAAATCACTTTCTATGTACCTACATTAGCGAGAGCACTGCAAGTTTTTGATGTCTGAGTGTGGAGGGCAAGTAATTTTTACTCTTTTTAGTGCTGAAATAGACCTTTCGCCGCTGCAGTAATTGTCAAAAAAATTCTTTGTATTATCTCCAAATTCGTAATTTTGTAATTATTTGTTTCGAATACTAGGTTCTAGGAATTTTGTGGGTTAATTTTATTTGGTTGTATAGTTTAATGATTTCGGTGGTGATGCGTCAGCTTGTTCAGAAATCAGGGAATCTCAAGCGCATTTAGTTTTAGTGTTGTTGTGAAATCACTTTCGGTGGGAATTAACTTCATAAAAAAAAGAGAAATTAGTTCCCACCAGTGGTGAAGTTGATTCCCATGTGAAGGTAGTGCCCGTGAAGTAAGTTCCCTGCACCGGTGCAGGTGGGAACTAATTTCACTTATTTTTGATGAAGTTAATCCCACTGAAAGTGGCAATTAGTTTCACTATTGTGTGGGAATTGATTTCACTTTCGTGCGAAGTTATTTCGCACAGTGGGTGGGAGTGGGAGATGACTTCACTTCTTATTACAGTAAATGATATCGTTTTCGTTATTGCAAAGTTATGCAAGGATTAACTTTAGTTTTAGTTAAAACTTTGTGAGAAAACTAAAACATAAGTTAATCTTTGCAATTATTTTGCTTTTTTTTACAACTGATGTCTGAGTGTGGAGGGCAAGTAATTTTTACTCTTTTTAGTGCTGAAATAGACCTTTCGCCGCTGCAGTAATTGTCAAAAAAATTCTTTGTATTATCTCCAAATTCGTAATTTTGTAATTATTTGTTTCGAATACTAGGTTCTAGGAATTTTGTGGGTTAATTTTATTTGGTTGTATAGTTTAATGATTTCGGTGGTGATGCGTCACCTTGTTCAGAAATCAGGGAATCTCAAGCGCATTTAGTTTTAGTGTTGTTGTGAAATCACTTTCGGTGGGAATTAACTTCATAAAAAAAAGAGAAATTAGTTCCCACCAGTGGTGAAGTTGATTCCCATGTGAAGGTAGTGCCCGTGAAGTAAGTTCCCTGCACCGGTGCAGGTGGGAACTAATTTCACTTATTTTTGATGAAGTTAATCCCACTGAAAGTGGCAATTAGTTTCACTATTGTGTGGGAATTGATTTCACTTTCGTGCGAAGTTATTTCGCACAGTGGGTGGGAGTGGGAGATGACTTCACTTCTTATTACAGTAAATGATATCGTTTTCGTTATTGCAAAGTTATGCAAGGATTAACTTTAGTTTTAGTTAAAACTTTGTGAGAAAACTAAAACATAAGTTAATCTTTGCAATTATTTTGCTTTTTTTTACAACTTGTTTTATTTATAAGTAATTGTTTTAATGCAAACTTCATTTCCACAAAAATGGTATTTCGTTTTAGTAAAAAAAACTCGCGTGATTTGTATGCTAAAACGAAATACCTACCATTTTTTTGGAAATGTAGTTTGCATTAAAACAACTAGATATTTAGATATTTATTTATTGTTTGATTACTCTTGCACAGTAAGATATAATATCTTTTAAGGTTGTACAAGCTTTAGTGTTACAATAGGTTTATAAATAAAACAAGTTGTAAAAAAACAAAATGTTTGCAAGGATTAACTTTAGTTTTAGTTAAGGATTCGATCGAATTTTTAGCTCAAACTAAAGTACATATTTGCAAACATTTGTATTTTCGCTGCTAATGCAGTTTCAGTGCATTCTATAAATGCAATAATTTCTTTGAAAATATGAATAATGCATTAATATTTCTTTAATAGGTATATCCCTTTTTGAAAGTTTTTACCACTCATATGACTGAAGAACTATACCTACATCCATCTGTTGCAATTTGTGAACAGAAATTTGTTTGAATTTCAAATAATTGGTTTTGAAAATTTAATTTGACATTATATACATAAATTGATCATGCAATCCAATTCCCATAATTTTTGTTGTTAAAATATTTTATAATTTATTTAACTATTTAATTATTATAGGCTTTATAACTTCAACTTAACTAAAGTAGAGCACGTACAAAACTAAACTAACTTACAAAAACTGGCCATAAATTACTAAATGTCTAATCTCACGTATGTACATTGAGTGAATCACAAACTGTTGGTTTACATAATTCAACACTCCTCATTAAGAGGCCTTTCCCTATATTTGATGAAAATTCTTAAAAATGACTATATGGTTTGCAGTTTTGTGAAGTCATTTGAGCTTGTTTTAAAAAAATTTAAACGGCAAATGTAAGTACTATTTATTATCTTTAAAACTATGAAATTTTTTTTTTGATATTTGGAATATAACCCAAAATAATTAAATAAATGTATTGATGTATTTTCAAATTTTAGCTGAAACTGCTTATCGGTTCGCAACTTTTTACAACAACCACTTGTTGGATTTGATCAAATTTAATTTTATTTTAAAGTTAATAAAAGGATCTTTAAATTGTTGGAAAAATTATTTCAAAATACTGAAAGATTTAAGAATTACATTGATTTGAAAAACTGTAAAAATACTCAGTTTTAATTTGGATTTTCAGACATTTATTATTTGAATTTCTCTCCTGAAATGACGCATAAAAACAAATTGTTATTTCCAAATTAAAATTCAATCACTAGAATAAATCAATTTGCATATATTTTATATAAAACAATACATTTTAAACAACTCAGCAGAAAACAATATTTCACAATTTTAGTTCAGACACAAATCAGTGGATTGTATTCTTTCTCAAAGTGGCCGCTAGAGTGAGGAAAATAAAAAAAATCATTAGGATAGATTCAATTTGGCAGCAGACAGTACGGTAGGTATACCAAATCCATGCAATGTGGTAGATATATTAAATGTATGTAAATGGCTACTTACATGTGTTTGTGTGGTACGTGTTTTGTGACTATTTTGTTTGGTCATTTTTATGAACTGGTTCTAGGAATTGTGTGTTTATTTTATTTGATTGTGTTATTTTATGATTTCGGTGGTAATATGGTTTTTCTTATTCGAAATAAGATTTCAAGATTTGCGAAAAAAGTGTAAAATGAAATTACTTTCCCTAAATTTGGTTTGTTAGGATAAGTGGTAGTTTGGTATATTATGGGTGGAAGCATTTCATACGTAGGTAAAAATTAATAAAGCTGTAAGGCCCTGTTTTGTAAAAAAAAAATACAATACATAATTCCAAACAGTACCTATAGTTTATAAAAAATATAAAATACAAAATCCGTGGCCTGTGTGCGTTTCGCTCAAACATGAACGGTGGGCTCATCAGTTAGATACTCTTCTAAGACGCACTTTTGTTCGATAAAATCGACACTATATATAATTTTTAGTGCAAAACTACACTGAAAATTATATATTTTTAGGGAGCAACAACTTTTGTTGTTATTTTTTCTTTTAACTTTTTTTCAATTGAATATTTGTTCTTTGAATTTTTAATCAGTACCTATAGTGTTTCAAAATAAAAGGATTTCAAATTTAGGCAGAGCTTCTGCGTAAGATACTTTATTTTATACAATGAACAATTGTGAACACTTTACAAGGGTTTTTATAATTGTGTTTTGTTACTTCAGCAAAAATAAAGACATTGAACTTGAATATTTATGGGAAAAATAATGAAAGGTGATGTGAATAAAATAATCTGAAAATTATTATTTGAAGGATGGAAAATGTAATATGAGTTATGAGTTTTATGAATAAATCCTGAGTTTAACATTTTGTATGCATTTTGCATTTTTATATACAGGGTGATTCACGAGCGTTGTGCCAAAAAGCTAGAGCGTGTAGGATGGGTTGAGATAAGAAAAAAATCGTATGGGAGGGGGGGGGGTCTATTCCCCTCCGTTTAGCCGGGAGGGGCAATTTTCTAAAAACATGACCTTAATTTGAAAAAAAATTATTTAAAAATAACGGTAACTCTTACAAAGCCATGCTATACCTTTTTGTAAAGCCAAAAATTTACTTTTTTGTTGTAATTTTAAACAAAGTTCTTCTATTGAACCGTTTTCAAAATATTAATTTTCAAACTCAAAATTTTGAAAAAAAAATTAAAAAAAATAATTTTAAAACTAATTTTTTTCAAAATTTTACGTAATTAAGTATTATTTTTATTCTCAAAATTCAATGCTCCCATTAACTCTTAATCCAACACTGAAAACAGTACGGTTCTATGATTTTTTTGCCAAACTATTGAAAAATAACCAAACCTACTTCTTCACAAAAACACGAAAAAATTGTCTAAAGATCACTTGTGCCATCCCGTAAGGCTAGATTTTCTTGTTTTTGTGAAGAAGTAGGTTCGGTTATTTTTGAATACCTTGGCAACAAAAAGTCATAGAGCCATACGGTTTTCAGTGTTGGATTCAAAATTTATGAGAGCATTGAATTCTGAGAACAAAAATAATACTTAATTACGTAAAATTTTGAAAAAAATTGTTTTTAAAGTATTTTTTTTAATTTTTTTTTTCAAAATGTTGAGTTTGAAAGTTAATATTTTGAAAACGGTTCAATAGAATAACTTTATTTAAAATTACAATAAATAAGTCAGTTTTTGGCTTTACAAAAAGGTATAGCACGGCCTTGTAGGAGTTACCGTTATTTTTTAATAATTTTTTTTCAAATTAAGGTCATGTTTTTAGAAAATTACCCCTCCCGGCTAAACGGAGGGGAATAGACCCCCCCCCTCCCATACGATTTTTTTCTTGTCTCAACCCATCCTACACGCTCTAGTTTTTTGGCACAACGCTCATGAATCACCCTGTAGAATCAACCAACTTAGCAATAATTATGAACTTATTGAATTATTGATTCAAAGTAGGTTATAAAAACTATATAATAAAAATAAATAACAATATTTTGACACAACAGCTCCAAGGGTGACCTGGACCTGTGACTTACACTCTCAAAACCATTCCTGTCTACAGGAAGCGCAAAACCTTTTTCAGAATAAACCGTGCTCTTACTGGAAGAGATATTGACTCCATATTATAAATAGTATATAATCAAAGAAAATTACTTTAGTATGTACCTACATAAAATTACTTATGTATGTACAAATCAAATAATTATAACACCTACTTTTTTCAAAATTTTAGGTTCATTTCAAAACAACCATTGAAATATAGAGTTTTGAATTCAAACTACAATAAAATGGTGATGATTCCTGGCTACATGAAATTTGGCCCCAATGAAAAATGGCCAAAACAAAAAATGAAAAATGGCCCCAAAAATGGGGCCTTTTTTCATAATGAAAAGTGGCCCCAATTTTAAATGGAAAAATTACCCCAAAGTTTATGAAAGAAAGCCCCAAAATTTGAAAAAAAATCGAAGTGAAAATGAAAAATGGCCCCAAAAATATATAAACAAAGCAACAACAACAGCAATTGTTTTTTATTTCGACGGTTAAGGGTGATTTTTCATACATTGGGGCGTTTTTTCATTTCAAACTTTGGGGTGATTTTTCATTATGAAAAATCACCCGATTGCTTTGTTTTTTTCTCCATCAAAATGAAAAAAAATTGGAAATATCTAAAAAATAATGAAAAAAAAAACAATTCGATTAGAATTTGCCACCTGTACCATTATTTATGGAAAAAACCACACGCATTTTCTAAATAAATAATCGTACAAAAGCATCGTGCGATTTATTTCAGTAGCGAGATTTTCTCGTACGATTAGTAATTTAAAAATTCTTGTACGATTATTTATTTAGAAAATGAAACGAATTTCTTGAACGATTATTAATTAAAAAAATCGCGCGATTTTTTTTAATTAATAATCGTTTCATTTTCTAAATAAATAAAAAAGGCCCCAAATTTGTTGTTGCTGTTTGCATACAAATTATTGGGGCCATTTTTCATTTTCAATTTAAGAGTTTCTTATTCAACAGATTTGTTTGGGCCTTTTTTTCATTTCGTTTGGGGCTATATTTCCAATTTTAAATTGGGTCCATTTTTCATTATTTTAAGTTTGAAAATATTGGGGCCATTTTTCATTATGAAATTTGGCCCCAAAATTTTAAATGAAAAAAGGCCCCAATAAATGAAAAAATACGCCAATCCCACAAAATTTCATCGATTTTTGTTGTTTTTGTTTCCCATACAACTTTTTGGGGCCATTTTTCATTGGAGCCAAATTTCATGTAGCCATGATTCCTATTCTACCCTTTTTTATTCATAACACCTGTAAATTGACGACCTATATAAATTTTTTTTGCTATTGTATTCGACGGCGCCGCTTCGACGGGTCCTACCTGTTTTTTAACTTAAATACAATATATGTGTTACCTAAAGATAAATACATTACAAGAAAAGAAATTATATATCTTTAGGTAGCACACATTATTATTAATCCAGTACTTTGTTATTTTGTTGTATATACTTGTAAGTTCTTGGATATATAAAAACAATAAAACGAAGGTTAATCCTCTTATTCTTTAAAATTGTCACAAAAACTTAAAGAAAGGTTTTTCTTAAAAAAAAAAACTCGTATTCGTCATTTTTGATTTTCGCAAAAAGTACAAAAACAGCTGGTTTCCTGTTTTAGACTTTAAAATAATAAGAGCATTGAATTTTGGAAACAAAAAAATAGATAAGTAGGTATGTACTTAATTACGTTACATTTTAAAAAAAAGTTTGAATTTTTTTTTTTATAATGAGTTCACTTTTCACTGAAACAACTTTATTTAAAAATAAAATAAAAGAAGAAATGTTTTGCTTTACAAAAAGGTATATAACATGGCATTGTTACTGTTACCATTGTTTTTTGACTAAATAATTTTTAGTAAAACGCTGTCACATTTCAATAATTTTGGTTTTCACCCAAACCAATTTCAGATGTCTAATACGAAAAGTACAAAATTCTTTTATTCTGAAATTTTTCCATCTTCACATTATAAATCTCTTTAGGTACCTGCACGCGGCAGGCTGCAACCAACAACGACAACTACACTTAACCCATATCGAATACCAAACGCAACAACAATAAACGAGATACATTATTTGTATATACACAAATCCAAACAAAGGATAGATACACGGAAAGACGACAAAAAACAAGTTCTTCGATACACTAATACCTACAGCTACACTTCAAGAAAAGGGTGATTTTTTTGAGTTTTGTGGATTCCTTATTTGGAATCCACAATGGGTTGAGCCTTGGATTATGAATGGGTTCTACAAATAGTTCCCACATTCATGAAAAGGCCTCTTAAACCTACAGTTTGTTACTTGAACCTTTGTATTTTATACTACTTTTTTTTTTTTACTTTATCTTTAATAAATTTCAATAAACTGTTTATAGTTATAAACATATTTTTAAAAGGCCTTTTCGTTGATACATCTAAAATATTATCTTCTGAATTTACTTTAATTAAATCAATAATACCTTTTTCATAATTTTCGTTTACATAGTGATATTGTACTTCTATGTGCTTAGAATTTTTTGTGTGATTTCCATATTTTCCTTAATTGTCTTCATACAATTTTATTGATTCATTTAATTTTATACCAAAAGATTCATTTAAAATATTTTTTATAAAAATAACATCGGTTACTGCTTCTTACAATGATATATATTCTGCAAAAGTGGATGACTTAGTAACAAGGTTTTGTTTATGTGTTTTCCAAAAGATTACATTATTGAACATTCTAATTACATATCCAGTTGTGGACTTTTTGTCTACATTGTCGCCTGCCCAATCAGAGTCTAGGTATTGTCTAGAATTTTGTTTTCATTATTTTTCTTGTACGTTAATTTTAAATTTTTCGTTCTATATAAATATTTTCAGTGTAACAATTTTGAAATCTACTTAAATAATTAACGCTATATGCTATATCAGGCCTAGTACCAGAACTTATGTACATATAATAACTCACCAATTAAATTTCTATATTTAATTCTTGGATCTATTTCGAATGCAGGATCTACTTTTAAGTTTGTTTCCATAGGGATATCATGTAATTTACAAATTCTTAAGTTATATTTTATCGTAAGCGACACTTTTTTCGAAAATGCATTTTTATCGAAAATACTATTTTAAGCCATAACGGACCCACCATGTTGATAAATGTATCTCCAAAAAAACACCGTTATAAAGTTATAGCATGTGCCAAAATTATCGTGGCTACATTTACTTTCAATGCTTTAACGTAAGCGACAACAAGCATTTTTATCTTCGATATCACTATCTTTGATCGATTTAAATTCTGAGCAAATTACCAACCCACATGCACCATTACCTGTTACTTCACTTGTTGAATACAGTGATTCTGATACTGACAATTCTCACATTTTAATGGATTTAGATAACCAAAATACTTTAGGAAAGCCTACTATGCCAGTTTTCGTTGATAAATTAATACAGCCGAGCACCAGTTCACTGTTTTGCCAGCAAGAACAAAACGTGTCCAGGAAGTCCTTGAAGTCCCACAACAACAATGCCTGTATTGATAGTGAAGATTCATTGAAGCCAGCCTCATCGTCCAGTGATTCAGATGAAGATGAGTCAGCTCAAAAAATAGATGAAGAAACGAGTGTTGGTAAAAGAGGATACAGGAAAATAAAACCTTTACCAAAACGTCTTTTATCAAAAAAGAATCGTAAAGCTGCTGTAGGGAAATCTGTGCAACCTAACCCATGTATGAATAAAAGATGTGGTAGCTCATGTGCAATTAAATTGACTGAAGATGATCGGAATAATATTTTAGAAAACTATTGGAGATTAGGGTATGATAAAAGACAAAAGGATTTCCTGCTGTCATGTGCTAAAGAAAAACCGATTGGCAGAAAAAGAGCTAGTAGTGATGTTCGCAAAATATCATACAATTATTTTATAAGCTACAATGGCCAGAATATTAAAGTATGTCAACAATTTTAACTTAAGACCCTAAACATATCTCAAATATCTCAAATGTCTTTGAGATATAAGATCGAAAATTCCAATAAAATTCTGAATACCACTCGAGAAGGCAGAAAAACTCTTCATCTTCATAATAAATCTGACGAAGTATAAATCGCACAGTTAAAATCGTTCATTGAGATGTTGCCTGCTGTTCCATCCCATTATTGTCGCAATAAAAGCACTAAAGTGTATTTACCTCAAGAATTTCAGAACATATCGTTTTTGTATACACAGTATGTTGATCATTTCAAAGAAAAGAATTTAGAATCATCAATATTATCAAAAAGAGTATTTCGCAATATTTTCAAAACAGATTTTAATATTGGATTCTACTTGCCAAAAAAAGATAAATGTACTTTTTGTGAGAAGTGCAAAAATTTATCACCTGAGAACAAAAATATTTTCCAGCAAACCACTAAATATAAAGAAAAATGTAAGCAACTGTTTTAAGAAGACCAAAAACTTAGCAAGGTAGCTGATTCTAACTCCTTATGCGTTAGCTTTGATTTGCAAAAAGTTCTCAATACTCCACATGGTAAAAGTGTGCCTTATATTACTCGAGAAGATACGCATATTATAATGAAAGTATATATGAAAGTGGCATTGGGGTGAGTGTCAAGGAAAAAGGGGCTGTAATGAAATAGTTACAGTTGTCTTTAAGTATTTGAATATGTTAGACCAAAAAGATACCCATACTGTTGTTAATCTATATTCTGATAGCTGTGCTGGGCAAAATAGAAACCGTGCAATGATATCAATGTTAATTCTTTTCTTGAAAACAGCAACAACAATAACAGAAATAAAGGTCACTTATGTATGGATGTGTGTTTATTTAGCTTTTCAACTATTTGATTACAAATGATATAAATTTAAATTAATTTTTGTTACATATTATATGGAATGGAATAAGAGAGCTTTACATCAAATAAATAATTAAACAATTTTTATATAAACTTAATAATATAATTATGTATATGAATGTTTCTAGTAATTTAATTTACATTTATAGTGATACATTGCGTTGAGTTTTTATATGCGCTATAATTTTTCGTTTGAAAACGTTTAAATTTAATTCAGTCTTTAATTCACTTGGTAAGTCATTGAAAGCTTGAAGTCCTTTGTAAAAAATACTGTTCTGACTCGCAGTTGTTCTTGCCATAGGTAGTCTAAAATCTTGATTGTTTCTTAAATTAAAGGGTTGCATATTACCAACATAGTTTAACAAAAGTGACAAATAAATCGGCATGAGATTGTTTTTTATTTTGAAAACAAATACCAAAACATTCAAAAGGATCCTTTCTCTAACATTTAACCACATCAACACATCCAACATATGACATATGGGTGTATAAATATTGCACTTTAACATAATTCTCATGGCTTTGTTTTGAAGTTTTTGGAGTCTATTTAACATACTTTGATTCGACAAAAAAAGGACAGATGAACAATATTCAAAATGGAGTTTTATAATTACGTTAAATATTTGTATTGCACTTAATGTTGATATGTTTTTACGAATTCGTTTAAGTATATTTTTTTTTTTTTACAATTTTCTTTTCAATATAGTCAATATGTTTATTAAATGTCAACTTATTATCTATGACAACACCAAGATATTTTATATCTGTTACCACTTCAAGATTTTGACCATCAACTTTTATATTTACAGCAGAATCTCCTCTTAAATTATTACTTAAAATCATAATTTTGGTTTTAGCAACATTAAGCTTTAATCTATTTGCTCTGAGCCAAAAACTAAGGCTATCTATATCGAATTGCATTTTCATTACGCCATCTTCTAAGTCGTCACATTTTAAAAACAATAAACCATCATCTGCAAATAATGCACATTCACTATTTCTTAAAACTTTTGTAATATCATTTATATAGATGTTAAATAAAAATGTTCCTAAAATAGAACCTTGGGGAACGCCAATATTGATTGCAGCTTCTTCTGATAGTACATTATTCTGGTTTTCAATTATCAACTTATTATTTTCGAAAAATGATTCCAGTTGAATATATCGTCGTCGTTCTATTAAAACTCCCTAAGTCCATTATTTGTGTTTTGAGATATTTGCATTTAAAGCTAGTAATCAATATAAAAAATCGAAGAATTTTTTGGATTTCGGGAGTTTTAATACTATATAGTTTGATAATAGAGGAACGTCGAGCTTAGGGAGTTTTGATAGAACATAGATCTTGTCATTTAAATAAACTTGGCGTATTTATCTCATTTTTACTAAAAATGGACTTAGGGAGTTTTAATAGAACGACGACGATATGCAACTTTTTCGAGCACTTTTTCATAGAGAGGGAGGGCATTAATTGGTCTAAAGTCTTCGCATTTTTTTGAGTTTTTAACTTTCGGGATTGGAGTTATTTGAGACACTTTCCAAGAGTTCGGAAATTCACCATCACTAAAAGACTGGTTTATTATTTTTATTATTATTAATGGAGGACCAATCCAATTGATCATGTCTTTAAAAATCTTAATATTTATATAATTAGGATCTCGTTTGTTTTTAATTTTATCAAACACTTTTTTCAAATCAGCCAATTGTATTTCAGAAAAACTGAAAGCTATCGGGTTTCTTGTAATATAATTTACGAATGGGGCATTAGGGATGGAGTCACTGATTTCCGTTATACTTTCAACAAAATACTTATTGAACTTGTTAGCTATAATTGAATTGTCACTACACATTACATCTTCAAACACAATTTCAGAGATTAGCGATTGTTTTTCTTTAAGAACAAATTGTTTTATATTTCTCCACATTGATTTTTGATCAGTTGAACTAATTATTTTATTTTTAATAAAGTTACTTTTTGCTTTGTTTTTCTCGTATTTGTACTTATTTCTCAAATTTGTATAACTATACCAATCACTCGAATTATTTGTAAAACGGGCCTTATTATAAGTGGCAATTTTTTGATGTTTCAAGATTCGGAGTTGGTTACTAAACCATTCAAATCCATCTTCACGCACGTTTATAGTTTTCATAAATGAATTTGCAGTTTGTTCGATAATATTTTTAAATATCAAACCCATTTCATTCGCTTCATTTAGATAACAAATGTTATAGATGTTACTTGAATTTAAATGATATTCAAAATTTGCTCGATTATATTTCAGCACCGTTAATTTTTTCTTTTTAATTTCTTTTTTTATTTTTATATTAATATTGATTAAAACAGATTCATGATCATTATCTTTTACCTGGACACACCATGATGACTGTTGACTCGATTCATAGCACTATTGAAAGTTTCGTTCGTAATAAAACCGTATGGGCTCCTTCTGAATGGCCAACTTTGATTACTAATGCCAGACATAATCCAAAAAACTATATTGTCAATGTCTTAAAGTATAGAGACTTCATGGATTGGAAGTCCTATTCACAAGTTTTATTGCCAGTTAAATTTAAAATCAATTTTAATTCATTAAGAATTGTGCAAATTCATAAAAATAATCCTATTGTTAAATTTAAATACGGTTTTTTTGAAGACAGTGACAATTACGAAATTAATATGGATTTCATCATCAGATCGAGAGCAAACAGTGCTACGGTCCAAAAAGGACCCACACCTTTATACGTCGAAGAGCTCAAAATTTCAGCAGCTAAATACAAAGATTTACAGGAGCTATGCAATAAAAATATAATACCAAACAGATACCATCAAGAATATTTAGTTATGAGGCATGATGGAACCACACGTGATGCTTTAGCTGGAACGGACGAAGATGATTCGGATAGAGAAAATTAAAAATATTTTACTTTATTTTACATAATCTGATTGATCTCATTAATATTATTATTTTTCATTATTGTAATATTTTGTTTGAAAACCATGATGGAACAATACTTAGTGATAAGTTAAAACGGACGAAGATAATTCGTACCAGAAGAATTACCTACTTTATTTCATTTCATTATCTCAAATAAATATATTATGCAATTAAAATATGACTTTTTCATTTAAAACCCTTTTATAATGTCTATTTATTTATCAAATAAAATTTGTTGGACATACGAGTAGGGATGTTAAAAGATATTGTTATTGTAAACGTAAAAATAACCTTAGATTATGACAGCAAAAACAATGTAAGCGCCATAAATAGCTTAAATACTTATTATTTTTGTGTTTTTTCTAATCACATGTCTAAATATCTTAAAATCATTACCATATTTAAAATTTTAACTAAAGCTACCATTAGACGGTCCTTGTAAATGGTCCTTGCAAGGACAGTCTGACGTCACAGAAAATGTGTCCTTGTGCTGTCAGTAAATGGACATTCTTCACCGTGTCTTTGCTAGTAAGAATGTCCATTACACGAATGAAACAAATTTGGCATTCTTGTCCCAAAGTACAATGTCCACCAAAGTGGACATTGTTACATTTGCAATTCGGTGTCCTTGCAAGGACAAGCATAACAATGTCCATTACACGACATGACAATTTTGACAGTTGGTGGTGAATGAAACCGCGCTGAAGAATGCAATATTTTGCCGTGACCATTACACGACATTTATAAATTGGTCCTTATAAAAAGTAAATTTGACGTTTCGGGAACATTTATAAATTGAGTGACTATCGTATTTTTTTTTCTCTAGCAAATATTCACGAGAGGTATGTGTGTGAAGTTTTTCGATAAAATAATTCCAATTAAATATAATATAATACAATTATAGTTATAACAGGTAGGTATGTCATACTACAATCGAAAGTTGCAGGTGGCGATTCTCGTAGCACATATATTGGAGAGCAGCGACGACGACGAAAACAACCAAGGGCCAACACGAAGAGTTCGTTCTTTGTGGTCCAAAAGAAAGTTCAGAGTGGGAACAGAGCAAATGCACGCAAGGTTGTCAAACTCTGATGTCACTTTTTGAATTGAATTGAATTTGGCAGCTCATTGAAATTCAACAACAACAAATCCACCCTGAAAAGTGGACATTCCAAGCAACAATGTCCCGGCAGAAATTCGTGCTGTTGCATTGTTGGGACATGGTCTTTGCAAGGACCAGATGTCAAAAAATGTGTCCTTGTGTCCCATCAACAATGGAAGGACCATTACACGGTCCTTGTAATTTGTCTTTGCAAGGACACATGACATTGTGACATTGTGGTGGACATTGTGGTTGTCCTTGCAAGGACAGCATTTTACAATGTCCATTACACGACATGTCGATTTTAGGACAGATAAATACGTCATAATGACGTCAGACTGTCCTTGCAAGGACCATTACAAGGACCGTCTAATGGTAGCTTAACTGGCACATTTCTGTTAAAAAATATTTAAAAAAAACCTTCTCCTGTAAAATTTTATTTTTGTCGCTTAAGATAATATTGGGCTCGATATTTTCCCTGACTTAACGTTAGTTCATTTTCTTTCAAATTATTATTTATTTCAATGCCAATATAAATTTTTACTTTGCCCATATCTTTCATTTTAAATCTATTTATTAAATTTTGTTTTACATCATTAATTTCCCGTTTATTTTTACTACATATTAAATAAATAAAAAAAAATTATTAATAAATCATTAACAAACAAAAGTATATATGTGATTCGACTGACGTATAAACAATAATCAAAATCTAATTTTGTTATAAATTCATTAAAGCAAATATACCACGACCTTGGGCTCTCTCTTAAGCCATATAATGATTTCAACAATTTACACACCTTATGCCTGTCATTTGCATAACCTTCAGGCTGCTTAACATATAGCTACTTCGGAATTTATTTTGCCATTTAGAAACGTAGTCTCAATGCCCATTTGGTCTATTTTAAATCAATTTTGGCAACAGTTTGACAATAATAATTTTATTGTTTGCATGTTTACTGCCGGTGAATAAACGTTATCAATATATTGTTCTTGTTGAAATCCTCGCACGACTATTCTTATTCTTTTTCTTATATACCCATTTTACATCAATAAAATCTTTATATTTCGGTTTATCAACTAATTGCCAGGTTTGATTCTGAATTAAACTTTGAAACTCTGAATCCATAGCACTTTTCCAATTCCTTACTGCAAATTGCTTCATCAAAACTATTAGGCACATCACAATAATTTACATATATATAATTTGTTGCATTTTCCTCATAACCGTATCTAACTACTGAACTTTTGTTTCTATCTGATCTTCTTACTTCTAACTGTTCATTATCCTCACTCTCTTGACTTTTATTTTCCTCATAACTATTACTTACTTACTTAAGGTGGCGCAGACAGTCCATTGTGGACCACGGCCTCAACCAACAATCCTCGCCAGCTAGGCCGGTCCCTAGCCAGTGGCATCCAGTTGCGCACACCAAGTTGGTTGAGGTCGTTTACCACTTGATCGCGCCACCTTAGATGGGGTCTTCCAGAACTGCGTCGGCCCTCCGGGTTGGAAGTAAAGACTGGTCGGGCAGGATCGTTTTCGTCCATACGCTCCACATGGCCCAGATTTCTAAGCCGCTAAATGTTCAGCTTCTTAACCAAGTCAATGTCGCTGTATAGCCCGTACAGTTCGTCATTGAATCTTCTCCTCCATACTCCATTGATACATACAGGCCCGAACATCACCCGAAGAATCTTTCTCTCAAAGCACCCCAGCCTGTATTCATCCGATTGTGTCAGTGTCCACGCTTCTTCCCCATACAGCAGGACTGGGATGATAAGGGTCTTGTATAGTGTCTCCTTGGTCCTTTGAGAGAGGGCTTTACTACTAAGATGCCTTCTTAGCTCGAAGAAACAGCGATTGGCAAGAGTGATTCTTCGACTGATCTCTTCACTGATGTTGTTCTGAGAGGTTATAGTGGAACCCAAATAGACAAACTCGTTGACAACCTCAAAGTTATATCTGTCCATTGTGACGTTTTGTTCGAGCTTACGGTGATGATCTACTTCACCCGAGGACAGCATATACTTTGTTTTATCTTCATTTACAGCCAGACCCATTCGAGCCGCTTCCACTTCAATACTTGCGAATGCTAAACTGACAGCGCGCTTCGTTCTTCCAATAATGTCAATATCATCAGCATAGCCAAGTAATTGAACGGATCTAAAAAAAATCGTACCGCTGGTGTTGACATGCGAGTTGCGTACGATTGCCTAAAGAATGATGTTGAAGAGGTTACATGAAAGCGCGTCACCCTGTCGTAAGCCTTTCTCGACATTAAATGAGTCGGTGGTGTTCTTAGCAACCTTGACGGAGCAGCTAGAGTTCTCCAGTCATCCTGCACAATCGAACGAGTTTGGCAGGGATGCCAAGAAGCGACATGGCTCTGTATAGCTCGTTCCTGTTTACGCTGTCATAGGCGACTTTAAGATCGATAAAGAGGTGGTGAGTATCGATCTGGAATTCTTGGGTCTTTTCCAAAATCTGCCGAAGTGTGAAAATTTGGTCGACGGTTGACTTACCGGGTCTGAAACCACACTGATAGGGGCCAATCAGTTCACGTGCGAAAGGGTTCAGACGTTCACACAGAATGGCCGACAAGATTTTATAGGCGACATTTAGGAGACTTATACCTCTGTAGTTGTCGCAGCTTAGAGTATCTCCTTTCTTGTGGATAGGGCACAGAATGCTGAGGTTCCATTCGTCAGGCATACTTTCATCCGACCAGATTGTACAGATGAGTTGGTGTATGCTCCTCACCAAGTCATCTCCCGCTGCTTTGAAGAGTTCAGCCGTAAGGCCATCAGCTCCAGCAGCCTTGTTGGACTTAGTTTAGATATTGCTATCCGAACTTCTTCTTGGTCGGGAGGACGGAAATTTTGTTCATCATCATCCAAATCGAATGGATCATTCTGCCTGACAGCGATTAGTTGGTTGTCTTCGCCATTTAACAGTCTGCAGAAGTGTTCTTTCCAAATTCTCAGCACCGACTGTGCATCTACAACGACATTCCCACCCTCGTCTCTACATGTCCGCTCGGGCTTTGTAACCCTTGGACGAATGCTTTACCCTTTGGTAGAACTTTCGAACATTGCTTCTGCCGTAGCACCCCTCAATAGATTCAACCATTCGTTTTTTCAGTTCTCTTTTTTTTCTTCTGAAAAGCCGATGTTCCTCTTTCCTCTTTTGCTGGTATACCGCACGGGAAGTGCTCTTGGCAGCTCTAGTTCTGGCATTCAGAACTGCATGATAGGCTTCGTCTTTGGCCAAGTGTGCGAGCCTGCACTCATCATCGAACCAGGTGTTTCGTTGTGGTCGCCTAATGAAACCCAAAACATCCGTGGCAGCGGTTTTGATGGCCATTTTGCAATGATGCCACTGGGCCTCTGGGTTTGGCGCAGGCGCTGGGCTTGTCAAGAGATAAGAGGAGACATGATTGGCAAAGGTTGTGGCGGTCCCTTGCGATTGTAACTTCGCAACATCAAACTTTCTCACAGTGGATGTTCGATTCTGCGGTCTGGTTGCGATCCGCATTCGCACTTTAGCTACAACAAGGTAGTGGTCCGAGTCTATGTTGGCCCCTCGGAAAGTGCGGACATCCATGACATTGGAGGCATGTCTGCTATCAACCGCAATGTGATCAATTTGGTTGACGGTATTTTGATCAGGAGACCGCCAGGTCCCCTTGTGTATATTGAGGTGTGGGAAGTATGTGCTAGCTAAGATGACACTTCGCCCCGCAGCAAAGTCGATTAGCCTGTGTCCGTTACCGGAAGTGTTGTCGTGCAGGCTATGCTTTCCGACTGTCGAGCCAAAGTTACCCTCCTTTCCGATTTTGGCGTTGAAGTCACCAAGAATAAACTTAGTGTCGTACTTCGGGCATTCATCATACGTCTTCTCGAGAAGATCGTAGAATTCTTCTTTGGTCGTGTCATCTTTTTCCTCAGTGGGGGCGTGGACGCAGATCAGCGAGATGTTGCTGAATTTGGATTTAATGCGGATTGTGACAATGCGTTCGCTTATGCCACGAAACCCCAAGACTTTTTGCCTAAGCCTTCCTCTTATCACAAATCCGCATCCAAATAGCCGCTGGTTTCTTGTGCTGTAGCACTTGCCGTAGTAGATGTCACAGTTTTTCATCCTCCTTGTGCCTTCACCATCCCATCGCACTTCTTGGATGGCTGTGATGTCGGCTTTGACACCATCTAGGGCCTCCACTAATTGTTCGGCGGCACGTGGCCTGTTAAGGGTCCGGACATTCCACGTGCAGAACCGAAATGCGTTGTCCTTGTTTCGTTTGCTAGGGTCGTCATCAGTAGGGCCATCCATATCCGAGGCAATTGGTTGTTTCGGAACTATTGGTTTTTTTACGTGGTAGGGAAGTTACCCCGACGCACAACCCCCAACCTGGGGGACCAGACCCTATGCTGCTCTCCTTGGACAAATGGAGCTGGAGAAATCCAGAGTCAGTAACCCACTACGGGATGTGAGAGCTACCGTTGGTCCTATATGGGCTCATCCGCCACCTTCTCTATTTCACTACCCTGACTAATAGTAGTGAAAGAACCCAAGGACCTGAGCTCCGAATATGTCAAAGTAGCTCAATGGGGTGCCTACCATATTGTCTGTAAGCGTCGCCGTTGGTTCACTTAATTGGAAGCTCATCCGCCGCTCGCTTGCTTTCTGAGGTTTTCGTACAGAATAAACTGCTACCCAACAAGAGAAACAGAGGAGCTTTATGGCAGGGCAATTATAGTGTTGCTATTTTTCTGTGATCAACACTCGCGCTTATAAGTTCAGCAAGTCAAGTCCGGGTGGACAAGACCAGTACCCGATGGCTACCACTTGGAGGTAAAATAAGCATAATTGATGCGTATGAGACAGTTGCAACGCTGGGCATCGCCATGTTGATACCATACTCACTTGCTCACCAGTTCGAGTACTCACCAAATAATAACTTTCAATAAACAAATTTCTACTTACCGAAAACTTTGTCAATGACAGAATCTGTCATTAAAATAATTTCCTACCAGTTAACATGAAATATTCTCCTAAAACGAATCGCCACAGAATACACGAAACTTCTTTCGTTTTAAGAGTTTCTGTGTTTTGTGACGTCACGAATGCAAAGTTATTTAATAGAACGCACCCGATTTCTCGGAATGCGTGTTTGAATGATCGACGCCAGAGAGTAACCAAATCCGGTTGTTGTCCTATATGGACGCGATTTTCGGCAAACGGGTTGGCGTTAGTTCCTAGGAGGGCTTGCAACTTTATTTTGAAGAAAACCTTCATTGAAGCTAGACAAAAGTGACTTAAAAGTAAAAAGTAAATTAAAGTATTTTTGCTATTGTGAAAAATTGCAACACCAGGAATAAGGCCACTATCGTCGTTTGACGACAATTAGGTAAGAAAAAAATAGGGATTTTTCGGTGATGAAATTTTCTTTTTGAGGAAATCCAAAAATGATTTCTCTAGTACCTATATTTCCACGTGTAAATTAATTTGAGGTTTTCTTTTAATTATAGGCTACGAGGCCATATCTTTATCAGGATAATAACCCTGCGCCCCCAACGGTGAAAAAGGAGATGAGCTGCCCATTTTTTTGGAATTTATCCTACCAACATTTTTTTTTATGTATAATCAAATCCCACACAATTTTTTTTTATGTGAGGAATTTTATCTTACAACTCCCTTATAAAATCCAAGGAAATCGTATCAGATGCCCAGATCAAGTGGCCAGCATAGCATATCACGCAGTGCGTAGATTCGAAGCCACCCGGCAAGTCATAGTGCTTATTCGTTTTGCACCGCCAAGTGGTCACATCATATGTGAATCGTGCCAAGGCGGATACCAGTGAATTTTTGAGTGAATGCTGTGCAGGTATTCTGTGCCCTGCACCCACGAGGGACTAACGGAAACCCAGGGTCGATAAGGCTGAAGATCTCCAGAGGAGGTAGTGAACAATTAGTTATCTTGCTGTGCGGCAAAAGACAAGCGACTGCGGGTGATATTACCACCGATATCGGTTTGTACATCTACAAACTTTCTCCTGTGTATTAAGGAGCACTGAGGGAACTTATCCACTTCCATGGCCTCTGATTATGTCAAGCCTAGCGTTATGTTTGAATTTATAACAAGTAAAGCAACCTGTACCGAGTTTTTATAGAGACCATAAGGTAAAAGTTTTATAAATACATTTATCATATATGGGAGGTGTAGTTGTTCTCCATCTACTTAACGCAAGTCAGGCCAGTGTTCCTATCATCAACCATACCCACGGATGGTGGATGTAAGCCTGTATGAATTTATATATATATATAATAAGTTGTAGCCGCAGGTCCAAGCTCCTGCCCAACGATTTCTCGACCCGAAGACATCAGTAAATTACTTATTATTTATTTATTTATTTATTTATTCATCAATGGACATGTATCTGTTGATTACTTTAACAATGTTTTATATAATATTACATTTATTAATTAATATTTAAAATTCTCAAAACACTTAGTTTAAAAACATTTCTATTCATTTGAAGGTCGACTTCACAATTAATAGAATTAAAAAGCGTTAACGAACGAGTTAAAGGTTCATTCATTCCATAGTTTGTCCTGTGACTGGGAACGAGAAAGAGAACGTCTCTGCTTCTGAGATTTCTCTCTGGAACATAAAAAGGTACAAGATTCAATAACTCGGGTGAATTTAGTCTACCAATAGCAAGATCTTTTACAAAAAGTGTACACAGAGTTTCTCTACAGCTTTTTAAAGATTTGAGATCTATTAAGGCGCACCTTGACCTATAAGAGGGTAAACCTTCTGGCCAACTTAAGTTTCTCAATGCAAACCTTGTAAATCTCCTTTGGATGCTTTCGATCCTATCAGAAGAATTTTTATAAAAGGGAGACCATATAACACAGCAATATTCTAGTACAGGTATAATTAATGAAGTATAAATAGCTTTTAAGGTATAACTATCCTTAAAAACTAGAGTATTTCGCTTTAAAAAACCAAGAAGTGAATTTGCCTTGGATACGATGAAATTTATATGTGATGCAAAAGACAATTTGAAATCAAAAATAACGCCAAGGTCCTTAATTTCACTAACAGTGGATAAAATTTCGATACCAAGTCTATAATTATAAATTACTCTTGGTGTAGAGCGAAAGGCTCTAAATATTTTGCATTTGGAGATATTTAAATAGAGATGATTATATTCACACCAACGATATAATTTATCAATTTCTTTTTGAAAGTTTTCACAATCTTCATTTGTGGATATTTGATGGTATATTTTTATATCGTCTGCAAACATTAGACAATTTGTTAACTCAAAGAGATTCGGAATGTCATTAACGAAAAGGTTAAAAAGTAGGGGCCCCAGATGACTACCTTGCGGAAGACCTGACACTGCATCAATAAAAAAAGACTGATCACTTCCAATTTTTACAATCTGCTTTCTATTTGATAAATAAGATTCCAGCCATTTAAGAAAACTAAGATTGAAACCCAATTTCTCAAGTTTTCTAATAAGAAGCTTGTGATGAACTCTATCAAATGCTTTTATAAAATCTGTGTATAAAACATCTACCTGCATTTTATGCTCCAAGGAGTTGAGGCAAAAATTTGTAAAAAGGCATAAATTTGTAGTAGTGGACCGACCACTGCAGAAACCATGCTGTCTTGTTGTTATGATTCCTTTGACTGCAAAATTAAGCCTATCATAAACTAATTTTTCAAACAGTTTTGGTATGGCTGAAAGCTTAGATACTGGTCTATAATTCTTAATTAAATGTTTAAAGCCACTTTTGAAGATAGGACTAATCGAGGACAGTTTCCATTCTTGAAGGAAAACACCAGTATGAAGCGATTTATTGAAAATGAATTTCAAAATTTTAAAAAGCGAAAAAGCACATTTAGAAAGTAAAAGTGGGGGAATCGAATCCACGCCCGCTTTTTTGTTTAAATCAAGATGAATCAAACCATCTAAAACTTCTGGATCTGTGAAGGAAAAACAACCGAAATCGACTTGGCAATTGATTTCATTATACATATTAGTACAATTTTCTATAATGGCTAAATTATAATTGGATTTAAAATAATTTGCAAAAAGATCACACGTAGATTTATTATCATATGAGCATTCTTTATCCAGTTCCATAGAAGTTGGAAAATCAGAAACTTGACGTTTCGAATTCAAAAAAACCCAAAAAGATTTTGAGTTATATTTGATATTTCTTTCTGCCGAACCTATATACTGAGAATAAAGAAATCTGCTTAAGAAATCAAATTCTCTTCTTAACTGCATAAAATGATACCTATCTTCAGACTTTCCCGATGACTTATACTTTTTAAAAGCTTTATTTTTAACATTTTCTAAATTCTTAAGCCTTTTATTGAACCAGGGAGATTTGAAAGACGCTCTCTTACGAACCATAGGGACAAACTTTTGAACACCCTCAAATAAATAACTTTTAAAAATCGAGTACATTTTATCCAAAGACTGATCAGCTGGAACCAATTCCCAATTTATAGAATTATAATAATTGTTCAATGAGATGAAGTCGGCCTTCTTATAATTGAAAAAATAATTGTTGTTATCAATACTAACATTTTGAAAGTTATAAAATTCGAGAATAACCAAAATTGCTTTATGATGAATTTGATTTTTAACTAAGGGAAAGTTTGATTCAAAAACTTTAAATTTAATATCATTCAAAATGAAAACAAGATCAAGAAATCTATTTAAGCTATTTTTGACATGATTAATTTGAATTAATCCCAACGAGAAAAAATTGTCAACCAATTCAATTTCCACATCCCTAGTAACACCAAATGGCATTAGCAACTGATCATCTTCTTGATAACGCCAGTCAATGTCACCAAGATTAAAATCTCCAAAGATACATGGGTATTGATTGCATGACAAATTCTTTAATAAAGACTCAACATTTGATACTAGTTCAATATACAAATCCAAACTACTCTTAGGTCTTATGTAATTAACTATGAAAACATAATCAAATCTATTTAATTTATCAGTAACATTTTTTGAATAAACATGAACACATAATTGTTCAAAGTGAACTGAGATCGATTGAAAATTTATTTGTTTACTATTAAATGAAATGCGGACTGCAATTAATACCCCTCCTCCTCTAACCATTCCAGACTCATTAGTTCGATCCATTCGGTAGACTGCATATGACGAGTCAAACAACTCAGAAGAGAAGATATCAGGTTGCAGCCAGGTTTCCGTCAGAATTATTACGTCATAGTCGTGTGCAATTGAAGTTATAAAAACATCATTTGTTTTAGTGCGTAAGCCACCGGCATTTTGATAGAAAACCTTCAGTTGTGAAGGATGTAGGGAAGAAATTTTAGCACATGTCAATTTTCCGGGATTTCGTTCACAGCATTCTGGTTTTTTGATTTTTGGCGTTGAGTAAAATTTTTTATTCGTACACCCAAGGGCCAAAAAGAAGCGTTGAATACTTTTTCGAATAAAAACTCCGGAACACCGAGTTTAAAATTTATAAAATGAAGAGTTGAGACTTCAACATCCTTCTTAGTCAATCTCTTACAGAACAGCACATTTTCAGATAACTTGAGTTTTTGTGCTACGAAAGAAATTATGTTTTCCTCAGAAACTTCTGTTTGCAAACGAGAGAGGTGTAAGAATTTCATTTTTGGCACAGATGATAGAGACAATGTACTTGTGCTATCAAGACCAACACCAGTCCAGTTACCAGTGAGGGTTCGTTGGCCTGATGATATCTAATATATCAATCAGTTATTAGATATATTAGATATATTGAGAATCTTGTTACTATTATACCTTTTTTATATGCATTCATCTACGGTTATTTAGCCAAACACTTATATAAGATCATATAGATTTTGACTTTTTTTTACCGATTGAATTATTATCGAGGTTAATCTTAAAATAAGCATATAGCACTACATGCTTTTGAATTATTGTTTGTCTTGATTTGTCAGTTAAATGTAACATAATCATTTCATGCTACGAAATATCACTTTTATATAAAAATACTCACTCATTATCTTTTAATTTGCTCTTGCGAAAAGCAGGGCGTTACTACATTTTTCACCTTTCTTTTTTTTTACCTACCAGATACTCTGAAGGTACACTAATTGAATTTTAATTGTGTACACTAGATCGTGTATTGACAAACAGAGATCTGTTTCTCGTCACTTTACTTTCGGCTACAAACCACTTCTTACTTCTTGAGCGTAAGCTCACCCCATATATCCCCGTAGTGTTATCACTCCACAGTCTGTATTCACTGTTTTCGACTTTTTTTATTTCTTGTATATATCTGACTGTGCATTATTATTATTTTTTTTTAACTTTCCGTAATACGTGTAGTATAGTGTGCCAGACACACCGTAGCATCGTAGCAATTAATTTTTGAATATTTGTCGTGTTTAATGTTTCTTCGTTTCACTCGTCGCAAACTTCATTCATATGTCTGTCCCTGAAACCCATGATAGATCTTTACCATCAAAGAACACCCCTCAAACGAACTGTTTGAACTTTTTTTTTGTGAAGATTCCCTTAGCGAGGAATCCGTTAGTTTACGTAGAGGGTGGGTATATTACCAGTTAAATTTGAATTGAGAATCGGGTTTCGAATTAATTATACTTTTTGTTCGGAGTCGTATGGCGTTTTCATAGTTTTTTTTTGTACGTGGCAATCTTAAGTCGTTTTATTAGCTTTCGGGTAATCTACACAGATACATTATCCGGTTTGAGAGAAATAAGAGATACAAGTAGAGTAAACACTAGCACGGTCCCGTTATATTGAAAGGATTCGTGATTTTTTTATTGATTAGTGTACTCCCAAGGTAAATATAACTTCAAGGTTCCATGATTCGTAAAATTTAATCATATTTCTTCCATCTTCCTTCATTCTCTGTCTTTTTTTTAATTGATAAAAATAATAACAATTGAAGATATATATAATTTTTACTATAGGTAAGAGATTATAATAGCTCTCTAATTCATCGTATGTTCAGAATAATTACATATTTCCTTTTTTTTATGATATTATATTTCTGAGGTCTAGTTTTAAGAGAATATACAATTTGTTAGTTAGTAAGTTTCATAAAATTTAATAAATATTCCTTGATTTTGTAATGATTAAATAATTACATTCCTTCTTATTATTGGTATTATGGGTATTATAGGTTACTTTTTCAGTATGAGACAATAAGTAGCGACAGGGAATCGTTAACTAGTTAATGGTAAACAAGGGTGTGTGTGGTTATGTCCCCATTGGACACAGTATTTAGTATGACGTAAATTAGTTTGCAGAATATTCTTGATTATGGTTTTGCTCGAGTATTTTCGTTGGTGGAGATATAAAGTTTATGGTATTTTTCGTTTTTTTTATAAGGCTTTAGTTTCCTTTATTTTTATGTTTAGGGGTTTCCTATAATTTATAATAATCAACATTGGGTTGGTTCGGTCTTGTTAAACAACGGTCAGCAGGTAGGAGAGTTGATTTTTACCGCTGAATCGGGTGGGTTTTGAGACCAGATGGTTCAGTTGTCACCTTATGAACCCTCACACAGTTAAGCACCTCTTTTGCTATTTGCGTACATATCGTAGCGAGCGAATAGTGGAAAAGATTAAGCAGCCACAGCATGTATGAATATCGGTACTTCGCCTAAAGATTATCTTTACGGTTAACAAGCTTTCAGCGGATGTGTGTTGGTGGTTTCACTAGAGTTTCTAAGAGGATACTTAAGTTTAGTTTTGAGGTGGAAGTGTGAACTGTGACCTAGTTGTGTTCAAGAATCATGGTTCTTGTTAATGTTGTTATTCCTTGAACTCATTACTTTATATTATATATTTGCTTTCGTTGATTTATTTATATTCAATTCTGTTCCTTTGTGTTACTGTTAAAAAATTGCTTTATTTATTTTGTATCATCGATTTGTTCAACAAAATATTTGCTTCACCAGATCTGGTATTGTAAAATACTTTTAAACACCACTGTAGCTTTGAGAAGAAAACTAATATAATCAGTTATTCTCAGACAGCATCGGAACAGTTACAAAACCATATGTTAATTTCCGCTATATTTTAATTGCTCAAACATTAAAATGACGTGATTGGTCATCTTATGCTCTTTTCATGCTCTTCTAGCGGTCGGTTCGTGGTGAATTTCTGTTTTGATGTTGCTTTGAAGTATTATTTTTGCTATTTCTCGTTCACTTGGATTTTGGACGCTAAGCAGACAACACATATCGATTTGGTGATATTAAAATAAACAATAATTATCTTTGTGATACATAAATTGTGCTCGAACATCATCCTTGCGTTCTTTAACATAAAATTTACTGGTCGTTCTCAACCGGATTCGTTAAGAATCAATACAGTTTATGTAAGGAATTTTCTACTATTGAACAAATAAATCGTGATTTATTTACACTAAAAGAAAACTCTGGCAATACCTGAATCGCCAGGCGAATGTCATGGCCTATTGATGACAGCCATATACACCAAAGTGACACACCGCGTCATACAAATTCCACCAAGCTCAAAAATACCCTTGTCATATTTCATTTTTGGACAAATAAATTTGTCTGCCGCCAACGAGCAGTAGAAGCTCAAGACTCATACTACTAATTTAGTGCGACACGACCATTATGAAAGCATCCCAGAGCTTAGATAGTTTAACAGCTGAACACAAAATAGTAGAAAAGTGTTCCTCAAACTGTTAAAAATAAAAGATAGAGCTTCCAAGAATGGCCGCGGCTACCTCGAAATGATGGCGTTAGTGACGAGCATTTTTACCACAATTTCAATTCCAGTTTCACACCGAGTAACATGAAAACCTAAAAACTAGAAAGAAAAGAAGAAAAAAACATAAAATAAAATAGTTAAATAAAAAGGTGATAGTAATAAATAAGTGTAAAATTAATTAGGCAACAGAAGAAAAAGACCAAACCAACATTAATTTTCGAGGTAAGCGACATTCATTGCTTTTAAGAAAGTGCAAAAAAATTGCTGCAGAAGCCATGAGACAGAATGGGCGGTAGTTTTTTTTTATTAGAAGATATTACTTGTAAAACACCACTTAACATCTAATTTTCTCCCATTGCACAACTAGGTTAAATAGCGAGGTACCACATTCATTTAAAAATTACATCTGAGAAGAATAAGGAATTCTGTGATAGCACGAGGGATAATGTCTGAGAATACGCCACATGGTGGCCACCGTTTTGGTTGATTCATCGAAGTATCGCACCCAAGGAAGCGCAACATCCAATAGGATTCACCACTTATAAATTTATACTTAGAGGATTAATAAAACTGAAAAGAAACAAGTATTCATTGAATAAGGTAAAATCTGTTATATATATATATATATATATATATATATATATTCAGTGAAAGGAGGTTATTTGGATAAGCAGGACAAGACAGGGGTGGTTTGTAAAGTAAATAATAATGTTAAGAAATCAAAGAAAAGGAATAATTTGAAACCTCTACATCTCTCATTCATTTATCCATATCCCACACAAACAGAACCCACGAGACAGAAAACTTCTCGGTCCCGTATTGAACGTCATCCATTTGTGATAAGTAAATATAGAGGAACATATATTATATTCTATTCATTTCTCTGTATAATTGCCAGCAGACATCAACCTTCCTTCTCATAAACCCTATAGACAACTGAAAAGCAGACCCAATGCCTACCAACAACCACACTAACCAGAGAGGAAGTAGCAAGAGAGACAAGCATCCCAAATATCCTTGACTCCTATATCAAGGAACAGCAACTCCAACGTCCTTCATCTGTGTATCGGTGTATCTAGCAAATCGAGAAAAGAAGTACTTACACGTCGCTAACACTGCCTCCTGCTTCTTCTACTCCCCTCCCCGTTCCTTAATTTCTTATCCATCCCGTTCACAGAAGCGTGGACTATCCATCAGCCTACCATAGGTCCTGACTACAAAACCCCGTAGAACAGCCTAGAGGGTACCTGATGCCATGTCCACGCCTGTCCGCTACAAGTGCTAGATGTTCCGCTTGCTGCTGTACTATAATGTAGCCTACACCTGAAAACCATGAACCTTACAAATACTCCCATAACTATACCTAGACCACGAATGCTACCTCAAACTAACTCATCTTCATACCCAGAGACTTCACTCCGGTTTGCATCTAAATGTCTAACTACGGCTATTTGATTTTCGTGAATGGGATGAAAGTAAACTTTTGCCGGCAACGCCCTCTTTCTAGTTAATCACTCGTGAAGAATGGTCAACTAGAACGGCATGCGACAACGCAAGGTTATGGCCGAGATCGACCGTCGCGGTGGCCGGCAGTACCCTAGCCTCAGCTAGCTCAGCCAGGCCGTGGGCACTTGCTCCGGGATCTATACGACCGGTGTTACCTCTTTTTTTTTACACTGCCGACCGTTGAACTCTGGTGGTCGAGTTCGAATAATTATTTTTAGAAGCTTATTGGCCCTCATAACCGTTGAAGAATAGACTGAATTGAATTGATTTGAAAAGATAAATGATTCGATTGTGCACCTCATAATATTATGAGTGAACGTAGATGGAGAAGAAGGAATTTGGATGTATCATTACATCAACCCACAGAACATAATCCGTACATTGCACGATAAAAAGCTAACCATAGGTTGCCGTGGTTGCTATGGCTGACTAATACTGTCTACGCATTCGGCTGCCACGATGATGTGCCGAGCGCGGACGTAGAGGTGACTATCCTAATGGGGAGGGAGGATCTAAGATGGTTATCGATCCCCCTAGTCTCTTAACCCACCCAACTCGATGCCAAAAACCCTCTCTCTTGGCATCGACCTTGGTTGTCCGTAGACTTTTGAGTCCCCAAGACTCAATGAATATTATTGGGCAACCCCTAGTTCAGAAAAGCAAGCAAAAGGCTTGCCTGCTTACCTACTCGCTATACTACAGACATAGTATCTGAACGGGATACTATCTTCCTAAACTTCAACTCTGAACTCTTATCTCTAAGCTCTAAACCATAAAAAAAAGTGTACACGCCATAACCTGTTCCAAGATGAAGTGAGGGGTACCACCCTCCCTTGGTTAAACTTACTCCATAATTACAATAACTCAGTAACCTTTCTTGAGAAGAATTTTAAACATTCCTCAGGGAAATAAAGATGTATGAAACCAGAAATTTTTCGTAAAAACGTTATAAAATCTTGACTTTATTCAGAAAAAAAAGGAAATGGAATGTTAAATCTTAATAACTACTTAATATTAATTATCAATAGAAGAAAATAATTGCCAATGTCAAATTTAACAAATAATATCAAAGTTATTGGATCTTCCTTTATTAGTTTGGACCCTGAAAATGTCTATGACATCAAAATTTATCTTCAAGATTACTTTATATAAATGATTACTTATTCACACCTTCACAAAGGTGTATTTCACCAGAGATACAATTAAAGAAAATTTCAAGGATATTTTATGCTTAGGTCGATACTCAAAATTCGAATAAATACCTCTCTAAATTACAAGAATGTCGTTTGTGATATGAGAATATCCTTCAGGAAATTCAAGTGAATAAAAATAAAATAAAATTAAAACTAAAAGAAAAATGAAGTGATACAAGTAAAAACGTACTTAAAAAAAAACAACGAAAAAGAGTGAGATAAATGAATTTGAACCGAGTGTATTGATACTTTGAACGAAATTGCGACAACGCTTTACGCCGCGATAAGATACCAATGACAATTAAAATCGATAAAATTGAGGCGTATCAACATAACGTATTATAACCAAAAGTGATCTTAAAAAAAAGTTAAGTCACCTTGAGGATCTACTAGGTACGATCTATTTCGTATACCGAGAAACGTTAGACGTTCTTTTTGATAACCGCGAATAAAACTAATCTAATTGAAGATAACTCAAATGCAAAACCACTACTGTGGCTTGATATGAGAATCGGTCTCACAACGACAAAACCAAAACACGAATTTCTGAATTTATAAACAAAGATACCATATATATGAGATCGTAAATTCGCTTCCTCATATATATTCAACACAGCAATATGATCAGCAATATAATAAAGTAATATATATATGTAAAAAAAATATAGTGTAAAACAGTACAACACTGCCAATGGGGCAGTGAGGAATAAGGGTATCGTTTGTAGGGAAAACATTTCCACCAACGTCACACAAATTCAATTATCTGTGACAATTTGACACAACTGACGTCACAAATCCTATTTTCAACACAATCGACATAACATGGCGAATGAAGCGATGTACTCGCACTCCATGTATATGGATGGAAATCCATCTCCAAAATAATCATCAATTCAGTGACAGCACTTATTCATTCCTATATGGATATCCCATAAATTCCTTTTTGGCAGATAGCAGACTGCACCATACACGTCACTACCAAAAAAACCAATTTTATTATTCAAAATTTTTATTGAAATCCTGTAACTACAGACTTGTCATTCAATACCATGACATATTTTCAAGTAAACTAGCACTCTACGTGCGAATCTGTTCGAAAATTGACATTAATTTGTCAACATTCAGTCACGCCATCTCTTGCCATGTCCAAGAAAACTACAATTTGATCCCACATTAGGATCAACCTTCTGAGTATTTCTTCTATGAAAAGGAAATATCTAGAAGGGGATTTTTTTTTAGGAAATTTTGACAGGAAATTGGGCAACCTCGCATTTCCGATGACAAAACCTCGGTCATTCCAATCTCATCCACAGAGTAGTAAAAATCCAGACGTCTAAGAATAAAAGAAAAGATTTAAGGTGAACATAAAAGTAATAATTTAACATAAATAGTTTAAAGAAGTGTTAAGAAAACATAAAGAATTGAATAGTGAACATAATATAAAGAAAATGTGAGTAAAAAAAGTTGTAGATAAAACATAGGTTGAGCAATAGTATAATTTAGTTGAATTCTTAGTGAATCCCAGTGGAATTGCCGGAGACATATATATATATGGTTAGAATTCATGAAGAGCTGTGAAACAAAAAAGAACCAATTGGATTCAAGAAAAATCCACCTAAATCAACGAATATATTGAGACCTGTAAAATCTAAAGAAAAATTCAGACAAGACGTAAGTAATATCCTTTGGTTTTATAATATCATGTGTGCATGTGCTCATTTAAATCACGTGGCGAGACATAGTTCTGCCTAAGATTTTTGCCCAGCAATCCTTAATAATTTGTATCCATGCGATATACGAATAGTAAACTCCAAGAAAAACTACAACGAAGTTTCTTCTTTTTTTTTGTGCAGCATGTGGTCGAAACCCACGCCGCCTCGCACAAGTAGGAATTGCTATACATACACCGCCATACAGAAGTCAGTCCGCATGTACGAATCCAAGCTGCGACATCAATTGTGACGAGACATTAAGAAGGCACATTTTTCGGCGAAAACAATCAAAGCAAAAGCAGCAGAGAAACTCCACGAACGCGAGACGGCGTCAATTTTTTTTTACTTCCTTTTTATCGTATATTTTATATATATATACCTTTACATCTGTTTTTATTCCTCATTGATTCATATCTCTAATATAAAATTGATCCATAGTTATTTATGTTCAGATTAGACAGATTACAGATACAAAATCTAATATTTAAAGTACTTATAACTATCTGACCGAATCCAACCCTATTTAAAAGTATCTAAAGACATCATTACAGTATTTCTTTATTACATATCCTGAAATACGTAGATAATAGTGCAGGAAATACGTTTGTCGCAACCACGTGACTTGCAGTTCGAGAAGAAATCGTCGAACATTGCAATATCCACATAAAGATTCCTAATTAGAATTCACTTGACCAGCTCCCATTGAAAAAGCATCTACGATAGCAAAAGTGCCTAAATTTGAGTACATACCAACAGTGTTCAAATCGAAAAACGCTGAACCGGGTGACATTCTATCAAACACTAAATTTATACTTAGAGGAGAAATCAAAGAAAAGGAATAATATGAAACCTCTACATCTCTCATTCATTTATCCATATCCCACACAAACAGAACCCACGAGACAGAAAACTTCTCGGTCCCGTATTGAACGTCATCCATTTGTGATAAGTAAATATAGAGGAACATATATTATATTCTATTCATTTCTCTGTATAATTGCCAGCAGACATCAACCTTCCTTCTCATAAACCCTATAGACAACTGAAAAGCAGACCCAATGCCTACCAACAACCACACTAACCAGAGAGGAAGTAGCAAGAGAGACAAGCATCCCAAATATCCTTGACTCCTATATCAAGGAACAGCAACTCCAACGTCCTTCATCTGTGTATCGGTGTATCTAGCAAATCGAGAAAAGAAGTACTTACACGTCGCTAACACTGCCTCCTGCTTCTTCTACTCCCCTCCCCGTTCCTTAATTTCTTATCCATCCCGTTCACAGAAGCGTGGACTATCCATCAGCCTACCATAGGTCCTGACTACAAAACCCCGTAGAACAGCCTAGAGGGTACCTGATGCCATGTCCACGCCTGTCCGCTACAAGTGCTAGATGTTCCGCTTGCTGCTGTACTATAATGTAGCCTACACCTGAAAACCATGAACCTTACAAATACTCCCATAACTATACCTAGACCACGAATGCTACCTCAAACTAACTCATCTTCATACCCAGGGACTTCACTCCGGTTTGCATCTAAATGTCTAACTACGGCTATTTGATTTTCGTGAATGGGATGAAAGTAAACTTTTGCCGGCAACGCCCTCTTTCTAGTTAATCACTCGTGAAGAATGGTCAACTAGAACGGCATGCGACAACGCAAGGTTATGGCCGAGATCGACTGTCGCGGTGGCCGGCAGTACCCTAGCCTCAGCTAGCTCAGCCAGGCCGTGGGCACTTGCTCTGGGATCTATACGACCGGTGTTACCTCTTTTTTTTTACACTGCCGACCGTTGAACTCTGGTGGTCGAGTTCGAATAATTATTTTTAGAAGCTTATTGGCCCTCATAACCGTTGAAGAATAGACTGAATTGAATTGATTTGAAAAGATAAATGATTCGATTGTGCACCTCATAATATTATGAGTGAACGTAGACGGAGAAGAAGGAATTTGGATGTATCATTACCTCAACCCACAGAACATAATCCGTACATTGCACGATAAAAAGCTAACCATAGGTTGCCGTGGTTGCTATGGCTGACTAATACTGTCTACGCATTCGGCTGCCACGATGATGTGCCGAGCGCGGACGTAGAGGTGACTATCCTAATGGGGAGGGAGGATCTAAGATGGTTATCGATCCCCCTAGTCTCTTAACCCACCCAACTCGATGCCAAAAACCCTCTCTCTTGGCATCGACCTTGGTTGTCCGTAGACTTTTGAGTCCCGAAGACTCAATGAATATTATTGGGCAACCCCTAGTTCAGAAAAGCAAGCAAAAGGCTTGCCTGCTTACCTACTCGCTATACTACAGACATAGTATCTGAACGGGATACTATCTTCCTAAACTTCAACTCTGAACTCTTATCTCTAAGCTCTAAACCATAAAAAAAAGTGTACACGCCATAACCTGTTCCAAGATGAAGTGAGGGGTACCACCCTCCCTTGGTTAAACTTACTCCATAATTACAATAACTCAGTAACCTTTCTTGAGAAGAATTTTAAACATTCCTCAGGGAAATAAAGATGTATGAAACCAGAAATTTTTCGTAAAAACGTTATAAAATCTTGACTTTATTCAGAAAAAAAAGGAAATGGAATGTTAAATCTTAATAACTACTTAATATTACCTTATCAATAGAAGAAAATAATTGCCAATGTCAAATTTAACAAATAATATCAAAGTTATTGGATCTTCCTTTATTAGTTTGGACCCTGAAAATGTCTATGACATCAAAATTTATCTTCAAGATTACTTTATATAAATGATTACTTATTCACACCTTCACAAAGGTGTATTTCACCAGAGATACAATTAAAGAAAATTTCAAGGATATTTTATGCTTAGGTCGATACTCCAAATTCGAATAAATACCTCTCTAAATTACAAGAATGTCGTTTGTGATATGAGAATATCCTTCAGGAAATTCAAGTGAATAAAAATAAAATAAAATTAAAACTAAAAGAAAAATGAAGTGATACAAGTAAAAACGTACTTAAAAAAAAACAACGAAAAAGAGTGAGATAAATGAATTTGAACCGAGTGTATTGATACTTTGAACGAAATTGCGACAACGCTTTACGCCGCGATAAGATACCAATGACAATTAAAATCGATAAAATTGAGGCGTATCAACATAACGTATTATAACCAAAAGTGATCTTAAAAAAAAGTTAAGTCACCTTGAGGATCTACTAGGTACGATCTATTTCGTATACCGAGAAACGTTAGATGTTCTTTTTGATAACCGCGAATAAAACTAATCTAATTGAAGATAACTCAAATGCAAAACCACTACTGTGGCTTGATATGAGAATCGGTCTCACAACGACAAAACCAAAACACGAATTTCTGAATTTATAAACAAAGATACCATATATATGAGATCGTAAATTCGCTTCCTCATATATATTCAACACAGCAATATGATCAGCAATATAATAAAGTAATATATATATGTAAAAAAAATATAGTGTAAAACAGTACAACACTGCCAATGGGGCAGTGAGGAATAAGGGTATCGTTTGTATTGAAAACATTTCCACCAACGTCACACAAATTCAATTATCTGTGACAATTTGACACAACTGACGTCACAAATCCTATTTTCAACACAATCGACATAACATGGCGAATGAAGCGATGTACTCGCACTCCATGTATATGGATGGAAATCCATCTCCAAAATAATCATCAATTCAGTGACAGCTTTGTATATAGAACCTATAGTAGTATGGCCAACGAGTAACTATTTACGGGGTTTTGAGGCTATGGATGGCGCTGGTAGTGTCACATCAGCAAAATGTGCGAAAGAGAGCGCTACTGAAATTTAGAGAGCGACAACGATAATGAAATCATGTGTTATACGAATGTCAAACGTAGGCAATGACCGATTTAAGGTTGTTGGAAAGAGAATATTCAGTCTGACAACAACAATGATGATGAGGGAGAAAACCTTTTGCATAGACAAATAAAAGTTGCTTGTATGAAATAGAATTGAGTGGATTTCTTCCTATACATACAAACAAATGTTGCCCTCGGTAGCAAATTTTTTAGAGAAGTATCCGAATACGTCAAAGAGAAATGTAAAATGTTTTCGTATGGAAAACAAATAAAAATTTGTGATTTTTATATGCAAGAGCAATCGGGCTTCCATGAAAATATACGAAAAAAAATCTTGCTTTATAATTTAAAACAATTTTTTGTGAATAAACAATAGCTTAAATAGTGCCAAAGTGTTTTAAACAATTAATCTTTAAAAAAAACTTGTATTGTGCGTTTAAATACGGAATAAAAGTGCGACTTGTTTTGGCGCGATTTATTCACTTTCGGTGGATTGATTAATTAATAATTAAAAAATATATTTCAATAATATTTACTGTGTTTTAATTTATCGGGATACTTGTTGAATAAACACAATAAGTTTATTTCAACAAAATAATATAGTTTTATTGATTTCGTGCTGCCAAAATAGGTATTCAAACAAAGTTGGACATATTTTGCCGCAGTATTTTTTTTTCTTTCGTTTGCCGGATTCTCCAAAGAATTTTATTTTTCTTAATGCACAATACCTACAAGTTTTTTTTAAAGATTAATTGTTTAAAACACTTTGGCACTATTTAAGCTATTGTTTATTCACAAAAAATTGTTTTAAATTAGGTATAAAGCAAGATTTTTTTCGTTTATTTTCTTGGAAGTCCGATTGCTTTTGCATACAAAAATCACTGACGTATTCGGAAATTCGGATTGCACGACTGGGTCGCACGAACTTGCTCTAATGAGTGACAGTGGTTTAGGGGCTTGAGATTTTGATATAAATAAAATTTTCAAAATTCTTAAATAAATACTTAAACTAATTTGAGCTGAAAACAAAGTACGCCATTTTATTTTTTGGATAAATTTGAATTTATGAGAATAAATTTATAAAAATCTGTGGAGCAGTTTTTGAGAAAAAAAGTTTTTTTTGAAAAACTTTGAACAACATTTTCAAAAAAAATTCAAAAACGCCAGTTCATAGGTATTCAGCAAATACATTATTTAAAAATTTTAGAAAAAAATTTAATAAGCAGTTTTCAAAATATTAATTTTTTAAATTTAAAAAAAAAAATGCTTTTAAAAATACAAAAATTTTTTTTTCAAAAATATTGGTATGCAATACAAATTGAGCTACCTACAGCTATATGTATGTGAAATTTTGAAAGAATCGGTTGAGTCGTTTTCGAGTTAGTCGAAAGCAAAAAAAACGGTCCTATGGAAAGTACCGTTCTTAGCCATTTTTTAAAACTTTTTTTTCAGCCATATGATTGGTCGTACCTAAAAAGCAACACTGATTTTTTTAAAAAGAAATCGTTAGAGCGGTTTTTGAGAAAAATAAGCTTTAACGTAAAGGTTGTATGTTGTTACCTATACCGTTATTTTTTGAGCTAAAAAAAATTTCAATTTCCCCTCTGTACAATACCTAAAAAAGTCTATATACCAAGTTTGAAGCAATTCGGCCCACCCGTTTGGGCTGTAGGTCTCTATATATACAGACAGACATACAGACGGACAGAATTTTTAGACCATCTTTTTTCGTCTTCGCTATCATCGTAATGTCATGTTTGATTGTTATCTCAAAACTTTTTTTTTCGACGAATGCATAACTTGCCTTATGGTACCTATAATCGCAATATTTATTTTTGCTATAAGTCCAAAAAAAAAAAACGGTAAAAATCTTCTTGCAAGAATATCATACGTATACGAAAACAAGCTTGCCGCATGAGTAGATTCTTAATTTATTTCCAATAGTTTATTTAAACAATTTTTTTTTTTATGCAGTGCCCATAATGTATTTATATATTACATAAGGTACATACATAGGTATATACAGGGTGATTCATATTAATTTTCAAACTCAAAATTATGAAAAAAAAAATAAAAAAAATAATTTTAAAACTAATTTTTTTCAAAATTTTATGTGATTAAGTGCTAATTTTTTGCTCAAAATTCAATGCTCCCATTAATCTTAAATCTAACACTGAAAACCGTATGGTTCTATGACTTTTTGTTGCTAAGCTATTCAAAAGTAACCGAACCAACTTCTTCAAGTAGGTTCGGTTACTTTTGAATAGCTTGGCAATAAAAAGTCATAGAGCCATACGGTTTTCAGTGTTGGATTTAAAATTAAAGGGAACATTTAATTTTGAAAACAAAAATAGTAATATGAGTACATAGGTAGGTATCTAACTTAAAATAATTATGCAAGAAAAATGAAAAAATGTTTATCTTAATGCATAAGCAGCTTCGTAATTTAGTAAATTTAGTAACAACTTTAATCTCAATTTCATATTTTCATGTATTATTGGTACCTACCCAATACATTATCTAAGTATACCTACAATTAAAAAAAAAATTTCTGTCAACTAACAATATTTTCATTGGCAACCATGGGTGCAGAAAAATAATATCAAGTTTTCGTACATTTTCCCAAACCGTATGCATATCCATCAAATAAAAAAAACATTTATTCCAATACACAAACAACATCCTCGCAAGCTCAAATCCACTCAACCTAGAACCATCGTACGAAAAGAAAATATTCATTCTTACGTACACACTCTTACACCGCTGTCATAAAAACCATTAAAAATCAAATCCACTCAATATTTGTTTTGTACTGTGGCTTCTATCTAACACTCATTATTTTGTATAAAGCACTCTCGTTCTTGCATTTGAGTTTTTATCAAATAATTAAACCATCTGACCAATATTTTCTCTCCAAAACGAGAAATAAATAAAAAAGGTTTGGAGGCTCTAGGTGTCGCATCAGTCGATCCTGGTCTCCATATTACTATAGATTTAATATACAAGGGTGACAGCACTTATTCATTCCTATATGGATATCCCATAAATTCCTTTTTGGCAGATAGCAGACTGCACCATACACGTCACTACCAAAAAAACCAATTTTATTATTCAAAATTTTTATTGAAATCCTGTAACTACAGACTTGTCATTCAATACCATGACATATTTTCAAGTAAACTAGCACTCTACGTGCGAATCTGTTCGAAAATTGACATTAATTTGTCAACATTCAGTCACGCCATCTCTTGCCATGTCCAAGAAAACTACAATTTGATCCCACATTAGGATCAACCTTCTGAGTATTTCTTCTATGAAAAGGAAATATCTAGAAGGGGATTTTTTTTTAGGAAATTTTGACAGGAAATTGGGCAACCTCGCATTTCCGATGACAAAACCTCGGTCATTCCAATCTCATCCACAGAGTAGTAAAAATCCAGACGTCTAAGAATAAAAGAAAAGATTTAAGGTGAACATAAAAGTAATAATTTAACATAAATAGTTTAAAGAAGTGTTAAGAAAACATAAAGAATTGAATAGTGAACATAATATAAAGAAAATGTGAGTAAAAAAAGTTGTAGATAAAACATAGGTTGAGCAATAGTATAATTTAGTTGAATTCTTAGTGAATCCCAGTGGAATTGCCGGAGACATATATATATATGGTTAGAATTCATGAAGAGCTGTGAAACAAAAAAGAACCAATTGGATTCAAGAAAAATCCACCTAAATCAACGAATATATTGAGACCTGTAAAATCTAAAGAAAAATTCAGACAAGACGTAAGTAATATCCTTTGGTTTTATAATATCATGTGTGCATGTGCTCATTTAAATCACGTGGCGAGACATAGTTCTGCCTAAGATTTTTGCCCAGCAATCCTTAATAATTTGTATCCATGCGATATACGAATAGTAAACTCCAAGAAAAACTACAACGAAGTTTCTTCTTTTTTTTTTGTGCAGCATGTGGTCGAAACCCACGCCGCCTCGCACAAGTAGGAATTGCTATACATACACCGCCATACAGAAGTCAGTCCGCATGTACGAATCCAAGCTGCGACATCAATTGTGACGAGACATTAAGAAGGCACATTTTTCGGCGAAAACAATCAAAGCAAAAGCAGCAGAGAAACTCCACGAACGCGAGACGGCGTCAATTTTTTTTTACTTCCTTTTTATCGTATATTTTATATATATATACCTTTACATCTGTTTTTATTCCTCATTGATTCATATCTCTAATATAAAATTGATCCATAGTTATTTATGTTCAGATTAGACAGATTACAGATACAAAATCTAATATTTAAAGTACTTATAACTATCTGACCCAATCCAACCCTATTTAAAAGTATCTAAAGACATCATTACAGTATTTCTTTATTACATATCCTGAAATACGTAGATAATAGTGCAGGAAATACGTTTGTCGCAACCACGTGACTTGCAGTTCGAGAAGAAATCACATAAAGATTCCTAATTAGAATTCACTTGACCAGCTCCCATTGAAAAAGCATCTACGATAGCAAAAGTTTCTACATTTGAGTACATACCAACAGTGTTCAAATCGAAAAACGCTGAACCGGGTGACATTCTATCAAACACGCCACACGCGGCGATAGAACCGCGTGTCACACACATTAGTTGTTGTGAAACACAACACTAAATGAAAATATAATACTTCGAAGGTCTTACCCAAGGACCCACCGAATACGGCTACGGCTAAGAACTCTCATCGTGAGAGAAGACAAGTTCTTCTTCCATGGTGTAACCAGCGCAACAACAACACTACAGTGTAACATCGAGATCCTGATTCATACGAGTGAAACTACAAGTATTTATATATATATACGGATATCTCTTCAAGATAATCCAGTTCACATTCTCTTTCATTATTCAGCTTCATACAATTTGCTTTAGAAATCCAAATCATATTTTGTCTTTTTGCGAATTTTTCGCTTTAGTCAGTTGTTTAAGCCTGAATTAATAGAATTTTCTTGCTACACCCCTTCCAGGTATGAACATAAAATTTTCAAGAAGCACATAACCTAGCAAGTGATTATACCTAAGAATAGCGTCAAGAAATGAGATGAATTGAGAACCCTTGTGTGTTTTGTGTAAAGAAGATAATTCCCCATAACCCCCTCCCTCACAGCTCAGTCGAAGAGAGTCAACTAGAACATTTTCATACTTTCAATGAATCAATATATTTGGTGTTTTTCAACTAGCTGCATATCAACGGCACTCCCGAGTAAGTAACTCCGGAGGGTGCAGTCATCAATGCATTCAATAATAACATCTGTAAACAAGAACAACATCAAGAAACAATATACATCTTTAATTTGTTATGTAACACAAGCGTTACGCGTCATGTCAACTTGGAAACAGTGCACTGCCTCCGAGGGATTTGTACGGTGAGTCAATCATGACCTTTGATAAAAAACATTTGAAATATATTTTGAAAAATATTAGTTATATTGCATTTATCTGAAAGTACATAAACATAATATTTTTGAGCGACAGAGATCTTAGCTTACGAATTGCGAGCTATCCTCTCTTGATATTTAAAAGTACAGTCTGAGACATTTTTTTGAGATTCAGAATCATTTCTGACTAAAGACCTAAAATTTTCCCTATCCTTTCTTTTTTGAGTACCGTCTTTAAATGTAGTTAATTGTCCCCATCTTTTTCTTTATTAAAGATTAATTGAAAGAATCAATAAAGCCACTTCATCACATTAAATAAGAGAATAGAAATCCACTTCACATTTATGGATTCCAATTGTGATTAGAACTGTATACCAAAACATGAATTCACTGTCCCTTTAAAAGAAGAGAATAACATCATTGATTCTACGAAGATAAATAATCATTTGTGGCAACTAAGCATCTTTGATAGATGTTCTGAATACCTTAAGGTACCTTTATTATTTCATAGGACATTCTTAGAATTAAGGAATTTAGTTTATTAAGGACTTTAGATTTGTAAGATTACAGTTAGTTTGTATTTTTTGGTAAAGTTTAGTCTTAAGATCATTATATGAATAAAACTTTAAGAATTTCAATTTATAACGTAATTCAAAAAAATTCTTTTTCATTGAATAATTTTTTTTTGGTTTGACATATACTTTTTGAATTTCTTTATGGTTTACATAACGAAATTTTTGAGTAACAATTTCAGATTTGTAAGTATGTATCTTTAAGTTACAGGTTCGGTGGGGATTGGATTGGTCACCTCCCCTCTCTCTCTTGTCGGTCTATAGTAGGATGGGTTGTATAGATTTTGAGTTTAGTTTTAGATATAGATTTTGAGTTAAGTTTAGATTTGGTTATGGAATAGATATAGATATAGAGTCTTGAGTGAATGTGCTGAAATGTTGTTTGATATGATCCAAGAAGTTGAAGTATGATTTTCGTGTGAATGATTTATAGAGTAGTATTTTGGAGGATGGTTTAGAAATTAGATTTAGTTTAGAGGTATAGTTTTAGGATGAAGTGATGTTCTTTTGAACTTTACTTTTATCATGTTTAGGGGTTCTGAATCAATATTGATATAAGCACTATTCGGAACCAAGGATTGTTGTGGTTGGTAAACAGTAACAACAATAATGGGAGGGTTACGAGTGCTGGGGTGTCTATTAACACCTTGAGACACCCCCACTCAATTACAAGCCGCCGACACTCATCGCTGAAACTATTTGGATCCATTACGAGCGATGTCATGTAAGTGCAAGATGGATGCTACCACCTACATCCATCCTTAAGATGAAGCTACGGAGTTTATTAAGGCTTAGGTTAGAACATGTTTTGTTAGGTTTTGCTATCTCTATGTTCGGTGCAATTAAAGTAGAGAGTCGAAGATATTCATCACGAAAACTGCCTTAGCATTCTGTGTTTTGGTAGGCGTCTAACGCGTAGGATAGGTTTGTTGTAGAACGGGCCCCCATAAATAACTTGAACAATACAAGTGAACAACAACATAACTTGAAGGTAAGAAGGCAGATAATGAAAAAAAAACACATGTAACCAGCTGACACAAGATTGCAAGAACCCCACCACATATGCTCCTGGGTGAACCAGAGCCACAACTGCAGGCCGTCGCAAGTCTTGGTGGACAGCACCCTCAGTCCACGCCGTTTTAATGAGCATTCATACAGAGAAGCCACTCTAGTGTGGAAGTCAGTTAAAGGGGGTTCGTGTCTGAGGTTTATAACGCACTGTTAGGGATGAAGATTGGAAGAGGGAGGGGTATAGGATAGAGTATTGCTCGTGTTGAGTCTACTGGAAGAGTAGGTGCAGGGGTCGCAGGCTTTTGCTAATAGAATTTTGAAGACAGTATATTCGATCCGACTCTTCTCTTCTGAACGAGGACCGATCATGGTGTTGGTCACCCATCACACAGTTCTGAGATGGAGAGTTGAGGAAGCCCAAGGTAATAGTGGAACTTATGAGTCTATTTATAGTAGTTTAGTAAGGTCGATGTAATAGAAGGTGCTTTAGTGGACAATTTAGGGGGCTAAAGAATTCTTCTATCAGGGTGTGTGGGTTGGGAGACATCAAGGTTGATTGAAGGCAAACAATGTCACCTACGTTTGACCAATCCTTTGCTGATGATGGAGATGTGCATGAGTGCTGAACTATAGGGATCCACCTATAGAGAGGTGTGAACGCAGATTCCATCTGAAGTGTTTTCTGTGTGCGTTGAATGTTGTTCGAATATATGAGAAGTTGATGTTAGTATAATGGGATTTTATTATTCATATCAATCATTATCGTTTGTGCGGTGAGCAACAAGTAGAACCATTTTCATTCAATATTTCTTTCTTTATATTATTATTCATAACAATATTTAATTTTTGTTACAGAAATGGCGCCCAACGTGGGGCTCGAAAAGAAACCTAGTGATCCTATTTTTTTAGTTTGATATTTTCGAATGTTTAGTGAACCTCAAACATTCTGGTGTTTGAGAAATTTTTTTTTCTCACGTAATTTTTTTTTAGAGTTTGATTCTCTAACGAAGTCATTTCGTTAGGAGGGCCAACTTCTTGGGTTGGTCAGTGGATTCTACTTGTCGGGAGGGTTGGTGGACAGGTCCCCGACTCTCGTCTGTTGCGATAGGTCCACTTCCAAGTCTTTCCTCCTACGAGAATTGAGTTTGTCTAGTGTCGTTGTCCATATTGGACGTGGAAGTGTCCAATCGTCTGTTGCGAAGGCATTGACAATTTAATGAAGTATTAACGAAATAAAGTTTTTTTTTTGAGAGTTACAGTTAGTAGACTCTTCGACCGGTGGTGGGTGATCTCATTCCCTACGCACGTCTGCTGCGAAAGCTACGACCTGATCTCTTGAATACTTTACACTTTTTAGTGATTTTCAACTCTGATATTTATTTTTGAAACACATACAGGCCGAAACCTTTAGTTATTTTAGTTTAGTTAGTTTTGTAGGAGCGATTCTTTTAGGATTAGGATCCCTTATGAAACGTCGACCGGTGGTTAATGAACAAGTTCTTGACGCACGTCTGCAGCGACGTAATAAGATTCCTAACCCTGGGAAGAACTCCTTTGAAATTTCAGTTAAATCAATTAACTTTTGTTGAACACGTAGCGAAGACCACGTACACTAAATTTTTTTTTTATGACCCGAAGTTTGTAGCGAGGAGCGAGACTTCAAATTTTCTTACAGACCAAGAGGGGGAACCAATTCAATCCCCGAACCTTTATGATTTATGAGTATTTAGTATTTTCCAGTTATTTTTGATTAAGTATTTTTCTAGTATTTTTGCGATATTGATTATAGTATTTTTTTTGAGATTTAGCATTTTTCCAGTTTATAGTTAGACAGTCGGCTGATCGGATTGTCATAGTTTAGTATTTTTGAGATTTAGTTATGATATAGGCGATTGGCAGATAGTCAGGTGCTATACGGATTGCGGTATATCAGGTTTTGAGACCATTTTAGTTTTTTTTTTGATTTGGATGATCGGCAGGTAGTCAGGTGCTAACCGGGTTGTCGCATTTCAGGACACGATTGGCTGGCAAATTCTGCGTATTTGTCGGGTCGTGGGTTAAGTTTTGAATATAGTATTTTTGAGATTTAGTTTTTTTTTGAGATCCTTAAGTTTGAGATTTAAGTTTTTTTTCTTGAGACCATTTTTAAGTATTAAGACTTATAGAAGGTAAGCATTTCTATTTCCATTAAGTATCTATAGTATTAAGGCTTTTAGTTTATTAAGACTTCTTATATCAATAAGTATTCCAGTTATCTTATAATATCTTTTTTTTGAAAACTATTATATGAAAAGCTACCACAGATTATAAAACTGTTGTACAAATTTTCATAACCTTTTTAAACATTTATTTTGAAAATTATTTTGAAAATTTTTGAAAATTTTTGAAAATTCCTTTTTATTACGAAATTTTTACATTGATAAACATTTTACTATTTTTGAATTTTCTTTTGACTCTGAACTTCTGCAAGAGTATAAACAGCAGAACATCATTTGTGAACTTGCAATTTTTATGAAATTATTCTGTTTGTAACAATACTTGGTAATTTTGAGATCCGCGTATTTCTCGTTTAGGATCTGAAATTTCTTGAAGTAATTTTTTTTTGAATTTTGAAATTTTTCCATTTTTATTGACCCTTGTCTGACTAAGTGGACATCCTAGTAGATTCCATTTAGATTTCCATTATTTTCCGTCCGTTTATTGAATTCATTTTCGTACTGTACTACTACTTAGCATACGCGAGTTTTAACGACTCGAATCTTCCAATGACAGGAAGAGGAAGAAGATTCACGATTCAAAGCCCATATAACCCAGCTTATAGAGATATAGTTATAGCATCTCCAAGCATGTTAGCGCCACCAGTTGAAGACGATGAAGCTCACGGAAGCGATAGTTCTAATTCTAGAGCGAACCTTACCGGGGGTAGTCAAGGCGTACATCTCGAAGTGAGTGGAGGCAATACCACTGAGCACGAACCGCAAGAGCAGAGCATACAAGATGCTTTGAACCGTTCAGCCGGTATGCAAGAAATTGTTACCGCAACTGTCAATTTGCACAGGCTCGAGGATAGACAATTCTTTGTCGACTTACTTGCGGCAAGTCAAGAATCACTTCTAGCCAAAGTCACTGACATGATTAAAGGGCCAAATAACCCTACAACTTCCAACAGTCTTCCTCCGGCTAATAATCCTCTACCAGCTAACAATCAACCAGCTTTGAATAATCTTCTCACATCACAGATTTACACTCAACAACAACAGCAACCACACAATAACAACGGAACAACTAGATCAATTCCTCCCATAGGGACAAATTTTCCTACTGCTGAAGCGATGGCAAGAGATACCTTTCGCACTAATGCAGACCGTTTGGCAACGTTGCCAACTCCAGATCATAGACCACATAGCCAACCTTATGTTCCTACTGTGCACCCAGTAGACATGACTCAGGGGGCTAACGTCGATGATTTCCTTACGCGAATGAACGCGATTAATGTGGATGGATCGCCAGAAACCTCATCACCACACAGGCGAATTCCATCATGTAACTCCAATTCAAGTCGATATCCACTTTTTCACAAGTGGGGTATCATTTTCGACGAACATCCCTGTGGATGATTTTCTTTTCCGTCTCGACAGAGTTAGAGCAAGTTATGGCGTCTTGTGGGATGAGATTCTGGTGAATTTTCATCACTTTGTGACAGGAACCGCTGAGTCATGGTACTGGACACATATTAAGAGCAACAGACACTCTAGCTGGCTCTCATTTCAAGCTTCTTTCGTCGAACAGTTTCGAAGTCTGGAAACAGATTCGGAACTGTCTCGCAAAATTAATGACAGGAAGCAACAACCTAACGAAGCATTTAACGATTATTTAGATTCGATGATGAGCATGAACTCTCGAATGCGAGTTCCGAAATCCGAAAGAGAGATGATTGAGATCATTAAGCTCAACGTCAATCGACGCTTAGGACCGCATCTAATAACTTTCAATACTCATTGTCTGCGACAATTAGCATATACGTGCCGGAACATTGAGCGTTATTATGATCACAGACCGGAGAGCATGCGCTCAAACAATTTCGTACCTAATGGTCTAAAACCGCAAATGCCGCCAAGAAGATTCGTTAGCGAGGTTGAAGCTTCGTCATCGGAAGACCTAGCTGTAGCTATCCCTGGTACTGTGGAAGCTTTCCACAAGGATACTAAGCCATTCGTCTGCTGGAACTGCAAAAGTGTAGAACACATGTTCCGCGACTGTCCTCTCCAACCTCAACACATTTTCTGCTTCCGCTGTGGCAAAGAAGGAGCCTATTGCCCTAGTTGTCCAAGGTGTGCGGGAAACCCGAAAAGGAACAATCCACCATCCGGGGGGATTCGTTCCGTGAAACAGAACCCGGAGTTGTAGGCCCAAATAAAGATATTCCACCTACCACTCCCATAAAGATTTTAAAACCGAATAAAAGCAATGCAATCTCCAACGAAAAACAAGAACCATATATGAATTTAAGAAATGAAAACAATGTGAATTTTAACAATTTAAATAACGTAAGCAACAAGTATGAAATTTTCAAGAAACCTTTTCACGAGAGGCTACGAAATTACTATGAAGTAAGAAAGAAAATCGTAACCTTTCCTGAACTGTCGAGACGTATTCGCCGAACGCGACAACGTTTCCATCAGAAGCGGGCTGTGTATCGCAATGTCGCTTCTGCTACTTTAGGTAGAGAGTCCAACGATCCTCGTCCGTATGTGACGGTGGAAATTTTTGGAGACAAGTTCCTTGGTCTCTTAGATTCAGGGGCTTCCATTAGTTGTCTGGGTACAGACATTTTGCCATATTTAAGGGAGAAGCGCATTGCGATACAAAGGGTAGAGACTACCATGTCCACTGCTGATGGACAACGGCAGGCGATAGTAGGTTTGGTTACGACCAAAGTCAAATATAACAACATTTTGCAAGACATGCAATTTTATATTGTACCGTCATTAGCTCAACGGCTATATCTTGGCGTTGACTTCTGGCGGAAGTTTAAAATAGCACCACACATTATTTCTAGTATTTCGGGAATTTCACCGGATGGAATTCCCAATGTCCAATGTAGACTGAGTCCCGAAGAGTCCATCAGACTCCGTGAGGTGATTCAGAGTTTTCCTTCGTTCGCGAGTAAGGGGCTCGGGAAAACTCACTTGGTAGAGCATTACATAGATACGGGTGATGCTGTGCCAATCAAACAAAGGTACTACCCCGTCTCACCAGCGATACAATCCTTGATGTACGAGGAATTGGATCGCATGCTGTCTTTGGGTGTCATCGAAGAAAGCACCAGCGCATGGAGTTCCCCAGTTGTGTTAGTACGCAAACCTGGTAAGAACCGATTGTGTCTGGACTTTCGGAAGGTGAACAGTGTGACAAAGAAGGATGCGAGACCAATTGCTCATATAGAAGGACTGCTAGCCCGCCTTTCAGACACACACTACATTTCTAGTGTGGATCTGAAAGACGCATTCTGGCAGATACCGCTGGAGATGACGTCTAGGGAGAAAACGGCGTTTACGGTACCGGGGCGACCTTTGTACCATTTTAAGGTTATGCCATTCGGGCTATGTAATGCTGCGCAGAGTCTGAGCTATCTTATGAGTAAGGTAGTTCCGACAGAGCTGCGCGATCAGGTGTTTGTTTATCTCGACGACCTCTTAGTCGTGTCGAAGACATTCGATGAACACCTCAAGATTTTGAATATGGTGAGTCGAAGATTGGCTAATGCAGGACTGACAATCAACGTGGAGAAGTCCAAGTTCTGTTTCGATGAACTTCAATACTTAGGCTATCGGGTCGGACAAGGCTGTTTAAAGGCCGATCCCGACAAAATTGCGGCAATCACGAAATTCCCAGTGCCAACAACTACACGCAAAGTTAGGCGATTTTTAGGCATGACCGGTTGGTACCGGAGATTCGTGAAAGATTTCTCAACACTTGCCTCCCCGTTAACCGATGTATTGAAGAAGGGCAAAGCGTTCGAACTTAGCCAGGAAGCTCTAGAAGCTTTCTCCAACATCAAACAGGCGTTGACCTCAGCCCCTGTGTTAGTGAATCCCGACTTTACAAAGGAATTCGTGATCGTATGCGATGCATCCGCGACCGGAATCGGTTGTGTTCTTTGCCAATGTGACGAAGAAGGAGCTGAACGCCCCATATATTACTTCTCACAAAAGCTCAATGCTGCGCAAAGGAATTACTCCGTTTCCGAGCGCGAATGCCTCGCTGCGTTTCTCGGGATACAGAAGTTTAGATCTTACGTGGAGGGGTATCATTTCCGCGTTATCACGGACCATTCCAGCTTGAAGTGGCTGATGACCCTCAAGGATCCTAATGGCAGATTGGCTAGGTGGAGTATGCGACTCCAAGGATTCGATTTTGAGATAGAGCATCGAAAGGGTACATTAAATGTAGTACCTGACGCGCTCTCGCGCATTTATGAGGATGACGAATTAACCGTCGAAGCATACCTTTCATGCCTAACTCAGGTCGAATCCGAAGAGGTGCTCCACCTGGACTTAGAAGATCCGTCATTCCAGTCCAAGGGATACTTGGAGATCATCGACCGCATCAAGCAGGAATAGGATCGGCTTCCCGATCTGAAAGTCTCCGAAGGTTTCGTGTATAAACGTACGAAACACTCCAAAGGTAACCCTCTCGCGGATGATCTAGCTTGGAAATTGTGGATTCCATCCGAGTTGACTGACTCGCTAGTCTCGTTAGCTCACAATCCACCGAGAGCATCACACGGTGGTGTGGCAAAAACACTCTACAGATTAAGGCAAAGGTTCTACTGGCCAAAAATGTTCACCCAAGTGAAGAATTTTGTGGTTAGGTGTGAGGTCTGTAAGACCACCACAGCTTCCAATATGGTACTACGAACTGAAATGGGCAAGAGCTTCGAAGTGGAGAGGCCGTTCCAACATTTATATGTTGACTTCCTCGGGCCCTATCCACGCTCACGAAGTGGAAATTCGTATATCATCATTGTGTTAGACCAGTTGACGAAGTTCGTCTTCATTAAGCCTCTGAGGAAAGCCACGTCCGCCAACGTGATCAAATTTTTGAGAGATGAGATATTTTTAGCTTACGGTGTGCCTGAGAGTATTCTCTCAGACAATGGCACGCAGTTTATTGGTAACGATATCCAGAAACTGTTAAATATTTACGGCATTAAACACTACAGAACTGCAGTTTACTCACCACAGGCCAACGCAAGTGAAAGAGTAAACCGATCAATTCTCGCAGCGATCCGCTCCTATGTGAACCCCAAACAAACCAACTGGGATACTCATTTGTCGGCGATAAGCAGCGCGTTACGTACGTCAGTGCACTCCGCACTTACCATGTCACCATATGAAACTCTATATGGGCAAAGGATGATTGAGCATGGGGCTGATTACCGTTTGCTTAGGGAGTTGGGTGGTTTAAATAATTCGGAAATTGATTGGCTACCGAAAACTGCGAAAATGAACATTCTTCACTCGTACCTAAAGTCCGCTTTAGAAAAAGCACATGAAGAATACGAAAAGAAGTATAACTTGCGAAGTCGCAAAATCAATTACAAAGTAGACGACGAATTGTATAAACGAAATATTGTTCTGAGTGACTCAACAAAACATTTTAATGCCAAATTGAGTCCTAAATTCATTAAAGTTCGAGTATGCAGAGTAATCGGTGATAACCTTTATGAGGTTGTGGACAATAAAGGCCACGTAACAAGGTGTCATACTAAAGACCTGAAAAGATAATAACAAAATAAAAATCTTCTGTGATAGCTACCCATATAATAGTGTAGGTAGATTATGAATTCAATATGTATTATTATATCTGATGCCCGGCTCACTCAGCTGTGCATGAGACCCTTTTTATTTATTTAAGTATTACTATATACATTAGTTATGTATCATATTAAATGTAACTCTATATTTGTATTCCTTTATTTCTCAGGGAGAGACAGAATATACGAAATGCAGGTATCGAGAAACCCAGTCCGTTTCCTTTTTCTTACATGTTTGAGTTAACTGTGACTCATCTCAAACATGCAAGTTGTGTAGGGAAAACATTTCCACCAACGTCACACAAATTCAATTATCTGTGACAATTTGACACAACTGGCGTCACAAATCCTATTTTCAACACAATCGACATAACATGGCGAATGAAGCGATGTACTCGCACTCCATGTATATGGATGGAAATCCATCTCCAAAATAATCATCAATTCAGTGACAGCACTTATTCATTCCTATATGGATATCCCATAAATTCCTTTTTGGCAGATAGCAGACTGCACCATACACGTCACTACCAAAAAAAACCAATTTTATTATTCAAAATTTTTATTGAAATCCTGTAACTACAGACTTGTCATTCAATACCATGACATATTTTCAAGTAAACTAGCACTCTACGTGCGAATCTGTTCGAAAATTGACATTAATTTGTCAACATTCAGTCACGCCATCTCTTGCCATGTCCAAGAAAACTACAATTTGATCCCACATTAGGATCAACCTTCTGAGTATTTCTTCTATGAAAAGGAAATATCTAGAAGGGGATTTTTTTTCAGGAAATTTTGACAGGAAATTGGGCAACCTCGCATTTCCGATGACAAAACCTCGGTCATTCCAATCTCATCCACAGAGTAGTAAAAATCCAGACGTCTAAGAATAAAAGAAAAGATTTAAGGTGAACATAAAAGTAATAATTTAACATAAATAGTTTAAGAAAGTGTTAAGAAAACATAAAGAATTGAATAGTGAACATAATATAAAGAAAATGTGAGTAAAAAAAGTTGTAGATAAAACATAGGTTGAGCAATAGTATAATTTAGTTGAATTCTTAGTGAATCCCAGTGGAATTGCCGGAGACATATATATATATGGTTAGAATTCATGAAGAGCTGTGAAACAAAAAAGAACCAATTGGATTCAAGAAAAATCCACCTAAATCAACGAATATATTGAGACCTGTAAAATCTAAAGAAAAATTCAGACAAGACGTAAGTAATATCCTTTGGTTTTATAATATCATGTGTGCATGTGCTCATTTAAATCACGTGGCGAGACATAGTTCTGCCTAAGATTTTGCCCAGCAATCCTTAATAATTTGTATCCATGCGATATACGAATAGTAAACTCCAAGAAAAACTACAACGAAGTTTCTTCTTTTTTTTTGTGCAGCATGTGGTCGAAACCCACGCCGCCTCGCACAAGTAGGAATTGCTATACATACACCGCCATACAGAAGTCAGTCCGCATGTACGAATCCAAGCTGCGACATCAATTGTGACGAGACATTAAGAAGGCACATTTTTCGGCGAAAACAATCAAAGCAAAAGCAGCAGAGAAACTCCACGTACGCGAGACGGCGTCAATTTTTTTTTACTTCCTTTTTATCGTATATTTTATATATATATACCTTTACATCTGTTTTTATTCCTCATTGATTCATATCTCTAATATAAAATTGATCCATAGTTATTTATGTTCAGATTAGACAGATTACAGATACAAAATCTAATATTTAAAGTACTTATAACTATCTGACCGAATCCAACCCTATTTAAAAGTATCTAAAGACATCATTACAGTATTTCTTTATTACATATCCTGAAATACGTAGATAATAGTGCAGGAAATACGTTTGTCGCAACCACGTGACTTGCAGTTCGAGAAGAAATCGTCGAACATTGCAATATCCACATAAAGATTCCTAATTAGAATTCACTTGACCAGCTCCCATTGAAAAAGCATCTACGATAGCAAAAGTGCCTACATTTGAGTACATACCAACAGTGTTCAAATCGGAAAACGCTGAACCGGGTGACATTCTATCAAACACGCCACACGCGGCGATAGAACCGCGTGTCACACACATTAGTTGTTGTGAAACACAACACTAAATGAAAATATAATACTTCGAAGGTCTTACCCAAGGACCCACCGAATACGGCTACGGCTAAGAACTCTCATCGTGAGAGAAGACAAGTTCTTCTTCCATGGTGTAACCAGCGCAACAACAACACTACAGTGTAACATCGAGATCCTGATTCATACGAGTGAAACTACAAGTATTTATATATATATACGGATATCTCTTCAAGATAATCAAGTTCACATTCTCTTTCATTATTCAGCTTCATACAATTTGCTTTAGAAATCCAAATCATATTTTGTCTTTTTGCGAATTTTTCGCTTTAGTCAGTTGTTTAAGCCTGAATTAATAGAATTTTCTTGCTACACCCCTTCCAGGTATGAACATAAAATTTTCAAGAAGCACATAACCTAGCAAGGGATTATACCTCAGAATAGCGTCAAGAAATGAGATGAATTGAGAACCCTTGTGTGTTTTGTGTAAAGAAGATAATTCCCCATAACCCCCTCCCTCACAGCTCAGTCGAAGAGAGTCAACTAGAACATTTTCATACTTTCAATGAATCAATATATTTGGTGTTTTTCAACTAGCTGCATATCAACGGCACTCCCGAGTAAGTAACTCCGGAGGGTGCAGTCATCAATGCATTCAATAATAACATCTGTAAACAAGAACAACATCAAGAAACAATATACATCTTTAATTTGTTATGTAACACAAGCGTTACGCGTCATGTCAACTTGGAAACAGTGCACTGCCTCCGAGGGATTTGTACGGTGAGTCAATCATGACCTTTGATAAAAAACATTTGAAATATATTTTGAAAAATATTAGTTATATTGCATTTATCTGAAAGTACATAAACATAATATTTTTGAGCGACAGAGATCTTAGCTTACGAATTGCGAGCTATCCTCTCTTGATATTTAAAAGTACAGTCTGAGACATTTTTTTGAGATTCAGAATCATTTCTGACTAAAGACCTAAAATTTTCCCTATCCTTTCTTTTTTGAGTACCGTCTTTAAATGTAGTTAATTGTCCCCATCTTTTTCTTTATTAAAGATTAATTGAAAGAATCAATAAAGCCACTTCATCACATTAAATAAGAGAATAGAAATCCACTTCACATTTATGGATTCCAATTGTGATTAGAACTGTATACCAAAACATGAATTCACTGTCCCTTTAAAAGAAGAGAATAACATCATTGATTCTACGAAGATAAATAATCATTTGTGGCAACTAAGCATCTTTGATAGATGGTCTGAATACATTTAGGTACCTTTATTATTTCATAGGACATTCTTAGAATTAAGGAATTTAGTTTATTAAGGACTTTAGATTTGTAAGATTACAGTTAGTTTGTATTTTTTGGTAAAGTTTAGTCTTAAGATCATTATATGAATAAAACTTTAAGAATTTCAATTTATAACGTAATTCAAAAAAATTCTTTTTCATTGAATAATTTTTTTTTGGTTTGACATATACTTTTTGAATTTCTTTATGGTTTACATAACGAAATTTTTGAGTAACAATTTCAGATTTGTAAGTTTGTATCTTTAAGTTACAGGTTCGGTGGGGATTGGATTGGTCACCTCCCCTCTCTCTCTTGTCGGTCTATAGTAGGATGGGTTGTATAGATTTTGAGTTTAGTTTTAGATATAGATTTTGAGTTAAGTTTAGATTTGGTTATGGAATAGATATAGATATAGAGTCTTGAGTGAATGTGCTGAAATGTTGTTTGATATGATCCAAGAAGTTGAAGTATGATTTTCGTGTGAATGATTTATAGAGTAGTATTTTGGAGGATGGTTTTAGAAATTAGATTTAGTTTAGAGGTATAGTTTTAGGATGAAGTGATGTTCTTTTGAACTTTACTTTTATCATGTTTAGGGGTTCTGAATCAATATTGATATAAGCACTATTCGGAACCAAGGATTGTTGTGGTTGGTAAACAGTAACAACAATAATGGGAGGGTTACGAGTGCTGGGGTGTCTATTAACACCTTGAGACACCCCCACACAATTACAAGCCGCCGACACTCATCGCTGAAACTATTTGGATCCATTACGAGCGATGTCATCATAAGTGCAAGATGGATGCTACCACCTACATCCATCCTTAAGATGAAGCTACGGAGTTTATCAAGGCTTAGGTTAGAACATGTTTTGTTAGGTTTTGCTATCTCTATGTTTCGGTGCAATTAAAGTAGAGAGTCGAAGATATTCATCACGAAAACTGCCTTAGCATTCTGTGTTTTGGTAGGCGTCTAACGCGTAGGATAGGTTTGTTGTAGAACGGGCCCCCATAAATAACTTGAACAATACAAGTGAACAACAACATAACTTGAAGGTCTGCAGATAATGAGAAAAAACACATGTAACCAGCTGACACAAGATTGCAAGAACCCCACCCCATATGCTCCTGGGTGAACCAGAGCCACATGTTGCAGGCCGTCGCATGTCTTGGTGGACAGCACCCTCAGTCCACGCTGTTTTAATGAGCATTCATACAGAGAAGCCACTCTAGTGTGGAAGTCAGTTAAAGGGGGTTCGTGTCTGAGGTTTATAACGCACTGTTAGGGATGAAGATTGGAAGAGGGAGGGGTATAGGATAGAGTATTACTCGTGTTGAGTCTACTGGAAGAGTAGGTGCAGGGGTCGCAGGCTTTTGCTAATAGAATTTTGAAGACAGTATATTCGATCCGACTCTTCTCTTCTGAACGAGGACCGATCATGGTGTTAGTCACCCATCACACAGTTCTGAGATGGAGAGTTGAGGAAGCCCAAGGTAATAGTGGAACTTATGAGTCTATTTATAGTAGTTTAGTAAGGTCGATGTAATAGAAGGTGTTTTAGTGGACTATTTAGGGGGCTAAAGAATTCTTCTATCAGGGTGTGTGGGTTGGGAGACATCAAGGTTGATTGAAGGCAAACAATGTCACCTACGTTTGACCAATCCTTTGCTGATGATGGAGATGTGCATGAGTGCTGAACTATAGGGATCCACCTATAGAGAGGTGTGAACGCAGATTCCATCTGAAGTGTTTTCTGTGTGCGTTGAATGTTGTTCGAATATATGAGAAGTTGATGTTAGTGGAATGGGATTTTATTATTCATATCAATCATTATCGTTTGTGCGGTGAGCAACAAGTAGGACCATTTTCATTCAATATTTCTTTCTTTATATTATTATTCGTAACAATATTTAATTTTTGTTACACGTTAACGTAGCCCCGGAAGTGCACTCCAGTAAGCTGTAAACTAAAAGAGATTAATCTATACTACTATCTACTAAATTTATCCACACTAGCAAATTCGATAGATGGATCTCAGGAGTTATCAATGCTTGCTTTCATATGTTGCTTGACTTCGCTTAACCGTAACAAGGTAATCGAAGGCGGATATCTTTTTATAATGTAATTCAGATAGCTACAAGCGCGACGAAGACGGTCAACTATACATGAGGACGAGGGTAGCAGTATGTTTAGTGTACATAAACGGTTCCCACATCGGATATAGATCAATGAGAGAAAATTAAAGTTTTAATCTGCGTAGACGCGAGTGAAAAACAAAAAAAAATATAAAATCAAATTAAGTAATCAGCCAAGGGCTAAGTGAATAATTAATAAACGTACACGACGTTTAATCGCTATGCGATGGGTCGCTACCGACACGAAACAGTATAAACAAAAAGGGTGTCTCGAAGACCAAGTGCAAAAAAAATTCAAAAATGTTTGTAATCAGGTATATCGAAAGAAAATCTTTCACCATTTGTTTTCATGTTACTAGAACGCGGATAAGTTATGAGCACGGGCTCTTATACAAAGTATGCTCCAATAAAAGAAAGCGATCTAAACGCACGTGAGATCTGTTGAGTTTCCGGAACTGATTAGATGTCGTGTGTAATTAAAGAAATAAAAGATCTTTGATTCACTAATAATTATGATCTTAATATAAGGATAACTTAAGCTTAATTAGATTGATAATACAATGAATGGCGATTAGCGTCGTGCTAATGAATATTAGTCTTCCGTGATAGAACTGTTTCTGCCGTACCACCGTCCGTGGTAGCTGGTGTCGTATGCCAACTTCGAGTGTAGTATATGAGACAATCTATGCACTCGTCAATGACAATCTTGGTGGACGTCAGATTTTCGACGCTCCCAAAGGGAAACACACAGTAATGAATAGCAAATTGATTACCTGGACATTTGATGCACACGTATGTGTAATATTTTTCTTTATCAATACAATAATTCTCAGGAACTGCTGCTAACTGTTGAGATGTAAGGTGAGAACTCCTTCGTCCCTTGATGCTTTGTAAATTCGGCGTGACTTTTAGAGGTGATATGTTGGCAGACCGGCATCTGTAACTAATCACACGCCAGACGTCTGATTAGGTATTCCCACGATGAAAAATAGAATCTTTACTCCTACGTTGGGGCCTTCAGCCTGTCGTGACTGGGTACCACTGGTGTTCTGAGAGTAAATATACGGTACTGTCCGCTGAAACAGCCAGGACAAAACGGAATGTCCTCAATGTTGCGCCGAGAGGGCGGTGAGGAAAAATGCCAAATGATTGTGCCTCAGCAGGGCACTTCAGAGCGGCGCAAATTAGGACGTGGTGGTGATCGTCGACGAGCCGACATGCGGATCAACGTCAGGTGATCACACTGTTACGTCTTATCTGCCTCAAGAAAAAGGTGGCAGTAGCTATGTGCGTATCGCCAATTATCGCGATCGGTATATTGCCTGAGCTAGGACTTATCTTAACATCAGCCTCCGAATAAAGAGAAGTAACTCGTGAGTTGTTGCTTCGCATAAATTTGCGCAACTACATATGTTGATATATATACAATATATAAAAAGCCTGGAGGCCTGGGGCGTTGGCTCACAACATGTACAAAAAAAAATTTTTTTGCAGACGAGAGTCCTCCTTCAATCACAAAAAAATGACGGAGTGGATGATTAATTCTCATCACTTGTTGATTGTAAATCCCTGCAGCCTCGTCTGCGCGTCCTGGTGTCTACAATCCTGTCTGAATTGCGGGTTGGTAATCCTACAATATGAAACGAAACAATTTCAGAACGTCTGCCATGTGACGCCACCTAAGATTTCTCATTGAAGCAAAGCAAATATCATTTACTTTACTTTAATGAATGATAAATTGCAACACTCACCTTAATTATAGTAAAAGTCCAATTTTAACAAATAATTTCTCCAATTTCTATGGCAATTGGATGGATTCTCACAGAGAAACCAAAAATCTGGAGAAAATGGACGCGGATCGGCTGCTTAAAGAAAAAACTCGTTCTGTAGAAGAGATGTTTTGCGGTTGGCGTCTGGCTTCGAAATGAAGTCCACAGACAACCTTCTCGCTTATATTTCCCCGCGCTTTCCAGGTAGCCGTACGCCATATTGATTTTTCCTACTTCCTCTTTTCCATTACTCGTTCCAATACAAGTATCGAGTTAGATGGAGGAGAGTAGCGAATCCTTATGGGTAGTGCTCACTGTACTACATTGAAAAGTGTAACTTTGCGCTGGGCATTAAGTATGTCAGGTTGTTCTGGTATATGAGAATTCTACACAAATTAAATGTCAGGTGTATCGAATAATATGATTCTGCCTTCGTGCAAACCTACGACGGTTGAGAAATGACAATCTTCGGATACTTTTACTAGTGTGGCTGAAAATAATTCTGTCAAGGTATTACATAAATGTTGTCGTTTAGACTACAGATCGACTTATGCTTCTCGGTCGATGTTTTCTTCGCAAGGCTTGACATTATTAATCCCGTGTTTGTTACACAAGTGACATATCGCGATTCTTCAACGTTTTGTAAATCATTGTATTGCAGAATCAGTGAAGATAAACGAAATTAGGTTTTGACAGGTTCCATACAATGAGTTAGCAGGTTATTGCCACTGATCTCTATATTACACTGGACTGGATTTCTTATCCTTTCAACGATGGAGCCAAAGCTTTTCTTGAAGTTCATCCGGAAGATGCCTTATTAACAATAGCTTTGGATTAATCCGACTCAATTAAAAAAAAAACACGAGACTGCAAACTTAGCTATTTTTTAAAAGATATGAGATTTGTTAACAAAGTGTGACAAGTGATTTCACTTAATTTATTTAAGAATGATTGAATGTGTAATTATATATAAATTTTTTTTAATTATTTTTAAACTTAACAATAAAACACAAAAAGTAGACGTTACATTTTTGTTTTTTTTTCACTCAGTTTATTATTTTTTTCTTTAATATCTTTTTCTTGAAAGGCAATGGTTTCTTAATATTTTTAGATTTTGAAGCGACCGTTTTTATCGTTTCACTATTCTTCTTCTTTTGATCTTTATTGGTGCTTCTTTTAGGTTTTCAAAACGTTCTGTTTCAATGGATTTGAAACGATCATCTTGGATTAAAACAGGTTCCTTTGAAGCCATTTCTTTTTGATACTCCTTTCGTTTTCTTCGAATGTCTTTCAATTTGTCCTTTTGTTTCTTGCGGTATCTAAAAACGAATAATTGGAATTTTATTAAAATTATTAAATTATTAGGTTTGTAGTTTGTTAGATGCCCTTTTTTTTTTTTTTTTTTTTTTTTTTATAATATTTTTTTAAGTTATATTATGTACAAAATGGTTCCCGAGATTTACAACGAGAAACGAAATTTCCACTCTTTTACATGAAGGCACGAATAATTTAAGAAATTATTCAAAAGTTCAGCTTTTTTTATCAACATGTGACTTACCTTTCTTCCATTTCATCGGGGTCTTGCCCTTCCATAATCCATTTCTTTCGTCTATAGTTTTGAGCTCGATCGTCGAAATCATTATTATCGAGATTTATTTCCTGCTCACGCCTTGCAACATTAACTTGCATAAATATTCTTTCCACCATTCGTTCTGTAAAAGCACGGACAATTTTATTAAAGAATAATAAAAATATTAATAAAGTACTTACGGTCAACCGGGTGCTCTGTAAGCTTAGTATTAATTGCTGTTTCTATTTCTGCCAGTAGTTCTAAGTCCCGAGGAAACCTAAATATCGAAATGGCTAATCCTTTTCGTCCAGCACGTGCAGTTCGACCAACTCTTTAATATTTAAAGATTGAATTTAACTGCATTTAAATGTTTAAAAAGACAAATTCTTGACTAACCTGTGAATATATTCTTTTGGAGTTCTCGGCAATCGATGATTCATAACCAATTGAACACTTGGTATGTCCAGACCTCTGGCAGCAACATCTGTTGCGATCAAAGTGCGCACATGGTTTGACTTAAACTTGTTTAAGGCACCTACCCGTTCTTTTTGTCGCATAAAACCATGCAGACATACGTTCTCGATTCCCGTATTGTTTAGGGTCATTGAAAGCAGTTGGCAGTAACTGGTGGAAAAAAAAAACAGTTTAAAATTAGGAAATGTCTGACTTCTCCACACGATTAATAACTAACTTTTTTGTATTTGTAAATATCATAACGTTAGCGTTTTCATTTTCTTCTTTGTACTTGCGTAAGGCTTCAATTAGTACCATATCACGATCATAGTCAGCACATAGAATGTACCTCTGATCCAGAGTATCCAATGTTGCCACGTTGAATTCTTCGGACCACTCAAACGCTTAAAATCAAAAAAAAACTTGGTTTCATACTCTTTCTATAAATTGAAATCATCTTCTTACTTTGTCTGAAATAGGAAATATACTAGATTCTTTGATAAAATTCTTCATAGTTGCAGAAAAGAACAAGTTCTGGCGTTCTTTTGGAAGGCACCTTTCAATGACACCCAAACTTTCATCGAAATCTCCATTTAGCATTCGATCGGCTTCATCAACGACGAGGAATTTTAATGAATCAAAAGAGAATGTGTCACATCCAGTCAAATGATCCGCCAGGCGCCCAGGCATGGCTACAACAATGTGGGGACGCGCCATTAGCTTCTGACTTTCGATCATTTGGTCAGTTCCACCAGCAACTACACATACACGAACACCAAGTGGCTGTCCAGCAACTTGGAATTGTTCTGAAATCTTTACAAAACTTAAATGTGCTCCTTATACGACAGTTTACTAAGCTAGGTACATACCTGGTATGCAAGTTCATGAGTTGGTGTTAAAATTAAGGCAAAATGATTGACAGGTTCTTCGCTGAGCTTTTTTAGAATGGGTAAGGCAAAGGCAAATGTTTTTCTAGATCCAGTTTTGGCTGCTCCAATGCAATCAGCTCCAGCAAGAATTTGTGGAATACAATTTTGCTGAATGGGTGTCGCTTGTTTGATTCCTAAATAATAACAATTTGTACGTGTCTTGTGTAAGTGAATTTTAAATATAGTTTACCTAATTTTTGGACCAGCTTTGTCACCCATTGTTTTAATCCTAGAACTGCAAAAGGATTTGTGTCTTTTTTGGACATTTTTATTTCTTTTCAAATGATAAAATAACCAACCAAATTTTACAAAACCGTCGCAAAAATTTGTAAACAGATTTTGACCACTGATCTCTATACCTTCACCTTCTAATAATCACTTTTTCTAGTAATAAGAAGTTTCAAATAGGTTTGACGTCTATGACAAACCCCACTTTGCTTATAAAATGTCATGTTCAAATGGGAACACAAAAACTGTTATACCTTATATGGGATACGCTATCCAGTGTAATATAGAGATCAGTGGTTATTGCCCACTTGCTGAATATTTCAGAATTCAATCTGTTTTATACTTAGAACTACTCCTAAGAAAAATCTGATCCAACATATGTTCACAGAGTGGAACAAGAGCAAATAAATCAATATCTTTGCTGGGTCACTTGTTATGATTCTCTTGACATATACTGGGCGTTATTTACCAAAACACTGTCTATGCGAGCGAATGACATTCGTCGCGAATTTTACGTGTACCATTAGTCCGAACCAATCTATCCAGTAGTGTGAACTACAGATTATCACAGATATTTTAATTTACTCTACATTCCCATCCTTCGATTTTCACTCTGATTATCTGACACTTTCTTATCAATAATTTACTGTTGTGTCAGCTCTCGCACATTGAAAATCTACCTTCTCTTGAATTTGCCAACAGTGCGGATGTCCTGCATTTACATTCCGTGTGAACGAGGCTTAAATACAGAAATAGCGAGTAGCCGCTTACTCGCCATTTTTTGTATTTCCAGAAAATAATGGAACATATACAAAATGGAAAGAAGACAGAAATTGGAAGGCCATTCTGGAAATGGCATTTTTGTCTGGGTGGATTCTATTTGTGGAATCCTTATAGGAGTGGGGTAAAATGACTGTGTTTAGGGTAGAGTGAGTCTATGAATGGTTTCGCTGGTAGATGGCATTGGTAGGAAATCTATTTGCGTGCCAATCTGCGAAAAGTTTTCCCTACAGGTTACAAGAAAATTGTGTGGCTCCATCGAATTAAAAAGCAATTGCGCATTCAACACTATTGTCGCGGACGGCGACCAGTTGAATTTTGCGTCGACGAGTTATCAGTGACGACACATGTAAATGCCAGTCCCTGCGACACCTGAAAGAAAAAGATAAAAAGATTGTGCAAGTGAAGTGCGTTTTGTGAACTACGTTTTGCTTCCGCTATAGGGGAATCTGCTCATCAGTTTTTTTTTATCTCTAAAAACTTAACGCAAAAACTCCACAGCAACATTGGAATACAGTTCTAAGATTTTACCGCTATATTCCGCTATATAACTGCCACCACAGGCGGTCATGACACACCATAAACGAAGTTAAGTTAAACTTTTTATAAAATACCTACTGCTATCATATGGTGGTGACGTATTTAACCACTAAAAACATACAAAGCACACAACTGAAAGAAAAAGAAAAACAAAAACAATCATCGAAATACAGACCCAAAGTCTGCCATTCAAGATAGAAGATACGTACATCCGCACAGCCCAACTTTAATCGTCGTACCCAAACAGTTGCCACAACCTCTTTTTATAATTATGTTATAGAACCTCATTATATTATCAAGTATAGTAGTTTAGATTATTATTCCATTTAATCAATATATATATCCATTATACCTATATAGCTATATATATTACTTGATTTCCATTGGTACTATCAGTTTTTTTTGAGCGATTTCATAATTACACGTTTCAGTTTTACTCGCGGTAACGTATCTTCATTTCCCTTTACCTTCTTTTTACGATCGCAAATCGCATAAGAAGACGAGATTCGAATCGAGTTCCGAAGCACGACATACGGTCCTAAGAACCAAAACGAAAAAGTAAAGATACAACGTTTAGCATAACCATAGACATTTCCACCACCTTTTTGCCCAAGGGATTGGAAATAGTTTTTTTTCTTGTTACAACAGATATCAACGAATAGTGTACGGATTACAATACAGATACTCGAGACAGGTCAGCGCGAATTCGATGAAAAACGCATATCGGTTTTTAATAACATTTTTATCGACATTCCGAGTCCAAAGCTCATACAACTTGTGGAAGTTCAAGAACGGTGTAAAGTACCGTTAGCTTTTTACAGTTTCGTGTATCGACTTTGCAAATTCATTAACGGGAACTAAGGGCTAAGTGAATAATTAATAAACGTACACGACGTTTAATCGCTATGCGATGGGTCGCTACCGACACGAAACAGTATAAACAAAAAGGGTGTCTCGAAGACCAAGTGCAAAAAAAATTCAAAAATGTTTGTAATCAGGTATATCGAAAGAAAATCTTTCAGCGGTTATGTCGCTCACCATTTGTTTTCATGTTACTAGAACGCGGATAAGTTATGAGCACGGGCTCTTATACAAAGTATGCTCCAATAAAAGAAAGCGATCTAAACGCACGTGAGATCTGTTGAGTTTCCGGAACTGATTAGATGTCGTGTGTAATTAAAGAAATAAAAGATCTTTGATTCACTAATAATTATGATCTTAATATAAGGATAACTTAAGCTTAATTAGATTGATAATACAATGAATGGCGATTAGCGTCGTGCTAATGAATATTAGTCTTCCGTGATAGAACTGTTTCTGCCGTACCACCGTCCGTGGTAGCTGGTGTCGTATGCCAACTTCGAGTGTAGTATATGAGACAATCTATGCACTCGTCAATGACAATCTTGGTGGACGTCAGATTTTCGACGCTCCCAAAGGGAAACACACAGTAATGAATAGCAAATTGATTACCTGGACATTTGATGCACACGTATGTGTAATATTTTTCTTTATCAATACAATAATTCTCAGGAACTGTTGCTAACTGTTGAGATGTAAGGTGAGAACTCCTTCGTCCCTTGATGCTTTGTAAATTCGGCGTGACTTTTAGAGGTGATATGTTGGCAGACCGGCATCTGTAACTAATCACACGCCAGACGTCTGATTAGGTATTCCCACGATGAAAAATAGAATCTTTACTCCTACGTTGGGGCCTTCAGCCTGTCGTGACTGGGTACCACTGGTGTTCTGAGAGTAAATATACGGTACTGTCCGCTGAAACAGCCAGGACAAAACGGAATGTCCTCAATGTTGCGCCGAGAGGGCGGTGAGGAAAAATGCCAAATGATTGTGCCTCAGCAGGGCACTTCAGAGCGGCGCAAATTAGGACGTGGTGGTGATCGTCGACGAGCCGACATGCGGATCAACGTCAGGTGATCACACTGTTACGTCTTATCTGCCTCAAGAAAAAGGTGGCAGTAGCTATGTGCGTATCGCCAATTATCGCGATCGGTATATTGCCTGAGCTAGGACTTATCTTAACATCAGCCTCCGAATAAAGAGAAGTAACTCGTGAGTTGTTGCTTCGCATAAATTTGCGCAACTACATATGTTGATATATATACAATATATAAAAAGCCTGGAGGCCTGGGGCGTTGGCTCACAACATGTACAAACAAAATTTTTTTTGCAGACGAGAGTCCTCCTTCAATCACAAAAAAATGACGGAGTGGATGATTAATTCTCATCACTTGTTGATTGTAAATCCCTGCAGCCTCGTCTGCGCGTCCTGGTGTCTACAATCCTGTCTGAATTGCGGGTTGGTAATCCTACAATATGAAACGAAACAATTTCAGAACGTCTGCCATGTGACGCCACCTAAGATTTCTCATTGAAGCAAAGCAAATATCATTTACTTTACTTTAATGAATGATAAATTGCAACACTCACCTTAATTATAGTAAAAGTCCAATTTTAACAAATAATTTCTCCAATTGCTATGGCAATTGGATGGATTCTCACAGAGAAACCAAAAATCTGGAGAAAATGGACGCGGATCGGCTGCTTAAAGAAAAAACTCGTTCTGTAGAAGAGATGTTTTGCGGTTGGCGTCTGGCTTCGAAATGAAGTCCACAGACAACCTTCTCGCTTATATTTCCCCGCGCTTTCCAGGTAGCCGTACGCCATATTGATTTTTCCTACTTCCTCTTTTCCATTACTCGTTCCAATACAAGTATCGAGTTAGATGGAGGAGAGTAGCGAATCCTTATGGGTAGTGCTCACTGTACTACATTGAAAAGTGTAACTTTGCGCTGGGCATTAAGTATGTCAGGTTGTTCTGGTATATGAGAATTCTACACAAATTAAATGTCAGGTGTATCGAATAATATGATTCTGCCTTCGTGCAAACCTACGACGGTTGAGAAATGACAATCTTCGGATACTTTTACTAGTGTGGCTGAAAATAATTCTGTCAAGGTATTACATAAATGTTGTCGTTTAGACTACAGATCGACTTATGCTTCTCGGTCGATGTTTTCTTCGCAAGGCTTGACATTATTAATCCCGTGTTTGTTACACAAGTGATATATCGCGATTCTTCAACGTTTTGTAAATCATTGTATTGCAGAATCAGTGAAGATAAACGAAATTAGGTTTTGACAGGTTCCATACAATGAGTTAGCAGGTTATTGCCACTGATCTCTATATTACACTGGACTGGATTTCTTATCCTTTCAACGATGGAGCCAAAGCTTTGCTTGAAGTTCATCCGGAAGATGCCTTATTAACAATAGCTTTGGATTAATCCGACTCAATTAAAAAAAAACACGAGACTGCAAACTTAGCTATTTTTTAAAAGATATGAGATTTGTTAACAAAGTGTGACAAGTGATTTCACTTAATTTATTTAAGAATGATTGAATGTGTAATTATATATAAATTTTTTTTAATTATTTTTAAACTTAACAATAAAACACAAAAAGTAGACGTTACATTTTTGTTTTTTTTTTCACTCAGTTTATTGTTTTTTTCTTTAATATCTTTTTCTTGAAAGGCAATGGTTTCTTAATATTTTTAGATTTTGAAGCGACCGTTTTTATCGTTTCACTATTCTTCTTCTTTTGATCTTTATTGGTGCTTCTTTTAGGCTTTTCAAAACGTTCTGTTTCAATGGATTTGAAACGATCATCTTGGATTAAAACAGGTTCCTTTGAAGCCATTTCTTTTTGATACTCCTTTCGTTTTCTTCGAATGTCTTTCAATTTGTCCTTTTGTTTCTTGCGGTATCTGAAAACGAATAATTGGAATTTTATTAAAATTATTAAATTATTAGGTTTGTAGTTTGTTAGATGCCCTATTTTTTTTTTTTTTTTTTTTTTTTTTATAATATTTTTTTAAGTTATATTATGTACAAAATGGTTCCCGAGATTTACAACGAGAAACGAAATTTCCACTCTTTTACATGAAGGCACGAATAATTTAAGAAATTATTCAAAAGTTCAGCTTTTTTTATCAACATGTGACTTACCTTTCTTCCATTTCATCGGGGTCTTGCCCTTCCATAATCCATTTCTTTCGTCTATAGTTTTGAGCTCGATCGTCGAAATCATTATTATCGAGATTTATTTCCTGCTCACGCCTTGCAACATTAACTTGCATAAATATTCTTTCCACCATTCGTTCTGTAAAAGCACGGACAATTTTATTAAAGAATAATAAAAATATTAATAAAGTACTTACGGTCAACCGGGTGCTCTGTAAGCTTAGTATTAATTGCTGTTTCTATTTCTGCCAGTAGTTCTAAGTCCCGAGGAAACCTAAATATCGAAATGGCTAATCCTTTTCGTCCAGCACGTGCAGTTCGACCAACTCTTTAATATTTAAAGATTGAATTTAACTGCATTTAAATGTTTAAAAAGACAAATTCTTGACTAACCTGTGAATATATTCTTTTGGAGTTCTCGGCAATCGATGATTCATAACCAATTGAACACTTGGTATGTCCAGACCTCTGGCAGCAACATCTGTTGCGATCAAAGTGCGCACATGGTTTGACTTAAACTTGTTTAAGGCACCTACCCGTTCTTTTTGTCGCATAAAACCAAGCAGACATACGTTCTCGATTCCCGTATTGTTTAGGGTCATTGAAAGCAGTTGGCAGTATCTGGTGGAAAAAAAAAACAGTTTAAAATTAGGAAATGTCTGACTTCTCCACACGATTAATAACTAACTTTTTTGTATTTGTAAATATCATAACGTTAGCGTTTTCATTTTCTTCTTTGTACTTGCGTAAGGCTTCAATTAGTACCATATCACGATCATAGTCAGCACATAGAATGTACCTCTGATCCAGAGTATCCAATGTTGCCACGTTGAATTCTTCGGACCACTCAAACGCTTAAAATCAAAAAAAAAAACTTGGTTTCATACTCTTTCTATAAATTGAAATCATCTTCTTACTTTGTCTGAAATAGGAAATATACTAGATTCTTTGATAAAATTCTTCATAGTTGCAGAAAAGAACAAGTTCTGGCGTTCTTTTGGAAGGCACCTTTCAATGACACCCAAACTTTCATCGAAATCTCCATTTAGCATTCGATCGGCTTCATCAACGACGAGGAATTTTAATGAATCAAAAGAGAATGTGTCACATCCAGTCAAATGATCCGCCAGGCGCCCAGGCATGGCTACAACAATGTGGGGACGCGCCATTAGCTTCTGACTTTCGATCATTTGGTCAGTTCCACCAGCAACTACACATACACGAACACCAAGTGGCTGTCCAGCAACTTGGAATTGTTCTGAAATCTTTACAAAACTTAAATGTACTCCTTATACGACAGTTTACTAAGCTAGGTACATACCTGGTATGCAAGTTCATGAGTTGGTGTTAAAATTAAGGCAAAATGATTGACAGGTTCTTCGCTGAGCTTTTGTAGAATGGGTAAGGCAAAGGCAAATGTTTTTCTAGATCCAGTTTTGGCTGCTCCAATGCAATCAGCTCCAGCAAGAATTTGTGGAATACAATTTTGCTGAATGGGTGTCGCTTGTTTGATTCCTAAATAATAACAATTTGTACGTGTCTTGTGTAAGTGAATTTTAAATATAGTTTACCTAATTTTTGGACCAGCTTTGTCACCCATTGTTTTAATCCTAGAACTGCAAAAGGATTTGTGTCTTTTTTGGACATTTTTATTTCTTTTCAAATGATAAAATAACCAACCAAAATTTACAAAACCGTCGCAAAAATTTGTAAACAGATTTTGACCACTGATCTCTATACCTTCACCTTCTAATAATCACTTTTTCTAGTAATAAGAAGTTTCAAATAGGTTTGACGTCTATGACAAACCCCACTTTGCTTATAAAATGTCATGTTCAAATGGGAACACAAAAACTGTTATACCTTATATGGGATACGCTATCCAGTGTAATATAGAGATCAGTGGTTATTGCCCACTTGCTGAATATTTCAGAATTCAATCTGTTTTATACTTAGAACTACTCCTAAGAAAAATCTGATCCAACATATGTTCACAGAGTGGAACAAGAGCAAATAAATCAATATCTTTAGGCGTTTTTCTTTTTTAGTTCACAGCAGAGCCTGAGTTGTCAAAAAAAAATTAGTGTTTCTTTTTTGCTTCAGAGTGTTCAGAGCTAAAAATTCGTATTTCTTTTTTCCTTCAGAGTGCGTTCAGAGTGCGCTCTACGAGCTCCAAATAAATAGATGGGGCAGACTGAGCAAAAGCTGAACAAAAATATAAACGTCACAAGTGAGACGCTTCCAAACCAATTCAATTGATGAAAAGAACTTTTTAGCGGCGGCTGAAATTAAAAACAATTAAAATGGCCGCCGAAGGTATTTTAAATGTTAAAAAAAAATTGTTTTCAGGTTTTTCAAGTGGCATGAGAAGAGGAAATTAATGGAAAATTAAATTCGTTTCATTAATAGTTTAGAGCGCTCTGAACACAATTTGTTCAGAGGACGTTCAGAACGAGCTCGATATACTCGAACTCTGTTCAGAGCTCGTTTCTGAATGAAAAAAGAAAAACGCCTTTTGCTGGGTCACTTGTTATGATTCTCTTGACATATACTGGGCGTTATTTACCAAAACACTGTCTATGCGAGCGAATGACATTCGTCGCGAATTTTACGTGTACCATTAGTCCGAACCAATCTATCCAGTAGTGTGAACTACAGATTATCACAGATATTTTAATTTACTCTACATTCCCATCCTTTGATTTTCACTCTGATTATCTGACACTTTCTTATCAATAATTTACTGTTGTGTCAGCTCTCGCACATTGAAAATCTACCTTCTCTTGAATTTGCCAACAGTGCGGATGTCCTGCATTTACATTCCGTGTGAACGAGGCTTAAATACAGAAATAGCGAGTAGCCGCTTACTCGCCATTTTTTGTATTTCCAGAAAATAATGGAACATATACAAAATGGAAAGCAGACAGAAATTGGAAACGCATTGGAAGGCCATTCTGGAAATGGCATTTTTGTCTGAGTGGATTCTATTTGTGGAATCCTTATAGGAGTGGGGTAAAATGACTGTGTTTAGGGTAGAGTGAGTCTATGAATGGTTTCGCTGGTAGATGGCATTGGTAGGAAATCTATTTGCGTGCCAATCTGCGAAAAGTTTTCCCTACAGGTTACAAGAAAATTGTGTGGCTCCATCGAATTAAAAAGCAATTGCGCATTCAACACTATTGTCGCAGACGGCGACCAGTTGAATTTTGCGTCGACGAGTTATCAGTGACGACACATGTAAATGCCAGTCCCTGCGACACCTGAAAGAAAAAGATAAAAAGATTGTGCAAGTGAAGTGCGTTTTGTGAACTACGTTTTGCTTCCGCTATAGGGGATTCTGCGCATCAGTTTTTTTTTATCTCTAAAAACTTAACGCAAAAACTCCACAGCAACATTGGAATACAGTTCTAAGATTTTACCGCTATATTCCGCTATATAACTGCCACCACAGGCGGTCATGACACACCATAAACGAAGTTAAGTTAAACTTTTTATAAAATACCTACTGCTATCATATGGTGGTGACGTATTTAACCACTAAAAACATACAAAGCACACAACTGAAAGAAAAAGAAAAACAAAAACAATCATCGAAATACAGACCCAAAGTCTGCCATTCAAGATAGAAGATACGTACATCCGCACAGCCCAACTTTAATCGTCGTACCCAAACAGTTGCCACACCCTCTTTTTATAATTATGTTATAGAACCTCATTATATTATCAAGTATAGTAGTTTAGATTATTATTCCATTTAATCAATATATATATCCATTATACCTATATAGCTATATATATTACTTGATTTCCATTGGTACTATCAGTTTTTTTTGAGCGATTTCATAATTACACGTTTCAGTTTTACTCGCGGTAACGTATCTTCATTTCCCTTTACCTTCTTTTTACGATCGCAAATCGCATAAGAAGACGAGATTCGAATCGAGTTCCGAAGCACGACATACGGTCCTAAGAACCAAAACGAAAAAGTAAAGATACAACGTTTAGCATAACCATAGACATTTCCACCACCTTTTTGCCCAAGGGATTGGAAATAGTTTTTTTTCTTGTTACAACAGATATCAACGAATAGTGTACGGATTACAATACAGATACTCGAGACAGGTCAGCGCGAATTCGATGAAAAACGCATATCGGTTTTTAATAACATTTTTATCGACATTCCGAGTCCAAAGCTCATACAACTTGTGGAAGTTCAAGAACGGTGTAAAGTACCGTTAGCTTTTTACAGTTTCGTGTATCGACTTTGCAAATTCATTAACGGGAACTAGTATACTACCGATATTCGGAAATAAACGGTATAATATACGCAATTAAGATTTTGTTTCATGAGCCATAGTACAGTTTCGTCGGGTTTAGTTTTTAATGATTTTGTTCGATCACGGAAAAAGTCAATGCATTAATTAAGAAGAAAAGATAAAGAAGTTTTGAGAAACTTAAAGATCAATAAACTATTGGAGCCTTCAGCTTGTGCTTCGAGGATATAAGGAAATATACGTTTATGAAAATAGGTTAGGATAATATAACTTTTGTTTCATAGGTCGTATAGGAGAGCTCTGCTGCGTCGGCGTCAATAAAGGTGATTCTTTAGAATCATTCTTAAGGCACCGTATTGGTGGTAAAATTTAATTCATTTACTTTTTTTATCTATTTCACATAAACATATATTTACTTTTATAATATATTTGAACTATATAATCTGGCAAGCGAATTGTTTGTCGGCCCTCCCTGAATTGGCCTCCATCTCGTTCTCAATAGTCTTTCTTCTTTTGTTGATAACGTTTTCGCAATTTTAAGATTAGCTTTGAGTAATACGAAATATTTTGGTGAGTAACGATTTGAAGTTTTAGTTAGTTTGGTATCAAATTTCGCGAATAATATTTGCGTATCGTATCGAAAGTTAGAAGTTAGTTTTTGTCAATGAATGGAGAATTCGGTCTTCTTTTTCAACAATTGAACGGTGTTAATTTTGATTTCAATAACTGAAGTAACTTTTTGGAAATTTCTAGTTAAATGCGCACGCACTTGTTATCAATGGTAGGTTTTTCTTATCCAACAAAAGAAATTGGAAGAAAAGTTAGGGACATTTATTTTTGTATTGTGAAGTTTACTTTAAAGTTTTAATGTAATAGAGTCATTTTACTTACGTGCGATAATCAGAAGTTTTTTTTTTAAGGTTAAGAAACTTTAATTCTAAAGTTAGTTTGAGAGTCAGGATTTATAAAATAAAATGAAATTTTGTTAAATTTTAAGCTACATCAATAAAATTTTATAACGTGATATGAAAAATTTGATGTTTTCATATTTCAATACGGCATTCATAGGAATCATGAATTCCTGAATTTGTTGCGATAGGGAGTGGAGGCATCTCACTCTTTCTTGATCATGAACAATGGAGAGGTAAAGTACAAGTGATGACATGAGTGTAGGATAAAGATGGTGTAGTGAGTTTAGTTTTTGTTCAGGTGATTTTTATCACCTGTTTTTGATTTCAGGGGATCTTTCCGTAGTATTTTGTTTCAGGTCCACGAAAGATCCACGGCATGAAGCATCAGAGAGATGATTTTGAACTTCATGATGGGTGGGTTGAGAGATCCGGGGGTTGCGTTTTTCCACCTTAGCATACCCCGCCTTTTTGTTAGACACCTTTCTCCAGCCTTAGGAAAAAGTGTCGGAAGTTTTAAGGTTTTATTATTGAAGTGCTTATTCCCCGAAGTACATACGTCCATCTATATGTGCCTGATGGTTGAATAAGCGTTTTAGGAGAGCGTTGTTGTAGGTTTAGTCAATTTGTCTTCATAGTCTCATACGGACGGCGACGCCGCAGGGGCAGTTAGCTTCATAGTTTGATGGTTAGAAGGTGCAACCATATCTTCCTCTACTAAAGTTAGGTGCGTTTCTGTTTCCTCTCTTCATTAATTGTATACGGGCCCTGGCTATTAACATTTTCTTTTTATTATGAGTTCAATGTCAACAGAACTCACCGACTTGCAGGGTAATAATTGTAACACGGTCGACGATCCCGGAGCAAGAATTCACGCCCTGTGACTGAACTACTAGGAGGGCAAATGCTGCAAGTCAAAGGCGACGGTTGATCTCGACAACTGCGGTTCACTCCACTGAGGCATCTCGAACTAGATGCCGTAAACATCTTGAGCGAATGCCCTAGTGAGGGATGAACAACTTCTTCCAATCTCATATCGAGTTTTTTTTTTGGCGGAGTATCGATAAAGTTAAGGGTTTAGTAGAGGTTTTGTGGTTTTGTGTGTTGTGTACAGAGAAGGTCTACATGTCACCCAAGTAGATCGAAGGATAGATGTGATGACAGAGGTGGTAAGGGGTCTTGCCTTAAAGTTAGGATGATAAAGAAGAAAGGGGATCTCCGGATTTAGTCGGTCATCACATTCCTGTGAGGAAGAGAGTAGGGAGAAGGGGTTAAGAGTGGTTTAATATAGAGGGAAGGTTTAAGGATGACGAGGAATGGAAGGGCCTCGCTGCCATCCTACCCCAATCTTTGGTTCACGCAAAGAAGTAACCACTCAGACCTTTTGTTATATTCCTTTTATTTTCGTTACAGGTGGCGCTAAAACGGCATACGTTTAATATATCCTACGGGCTCCATTTGTGCGAAAAGAAAGGAATATTTCCGTAACAGGTTGCACCCAACGTGGGGCCTAAGCTTTAAGGTCTCTGGCCCGCTTTTGTGCGAATAGTGAATCTCAGTATTTCCGTTACAGGTGGCGACCAACGTGAGGCCCGAATGAAGGGAAGACGGATTCACACAGTAGAAGAAGACGTATGAAGTTGAAGAAAAAGTTTGAGTAAATTTTGGGTTAAGAAATTTTTTTTTACGGTTTTTAGTAATTTGATTTTTCTTTTTGGGAAGACAGTTCAGTTTTTTTTTGAATTTTTTCTCCCGAGTGATTTTACATCGAAGTCAGTGCAGTGGATTCTATTTTGTCCGGAAGTTTGGTGACGTTGTCCTAAACTTCGTCTGTTGCATTAGGTCCACTCACAGATTCTTCATCTCTCTTCAGGTTGCTTAGATTCTTTATTGACTTTTGTCCGGATTGGGGGACTTTATCTCAATCGTCAGTAGCAGAAGTAATAAAAATCCGACAATGTTTTCACGGAAAGAGGTTTTTCCCAAGGTGAATGAACTTGTTCTTCGACCGGTGGTTGGTGACAATTCCTAACGCACGTCAGTTGCGAAGACGAGACACTCACTTTTTGGACACCTCACATTTCTAATTTCTGGTTCTGATTTTTCTTTAGGTCCATTTAGGATAAAGTCGAAATCCCACAACACTCTTTGGTAGAAGTTAGTCTAGGAAGTTCTTTCAGGTTGAAGTTACAGGTTTAGCTGTATGAGGCGCTAGCCGGTAATGGGTGATATTCAGTCCCTATGTACGTCTGTAGTAGCGTAAATATAGTTTGGTCGTGACGGAAACAAGTTGTTCGATTTATTTTTATAATCAGTAAGTCCAGTTTGAGGTTACTCACTGCTTACAAATTTTTTTTGTTTTTTGTCACTTGAATATATAATTTTAAGATCAAAGTGCATTTATCAGTTTGCATATCAAGGTCTGATGCGAAGAAGAAGAAATCGTAAGGTTATTATACCTAAGACAGACAAGACAAGTCACACGGAAGTTATCATAATGTCGCCCAAACCTCAACGGAACGGCGAAGGTTCCAGCGAGAACGTAGATGTGGAGGCAGACTCCAAGACAGGATCCAACCACATGGAGATTGAAGAAGTAGAGAATTTAGAAGAGAATTCACAGGCCATTCAACGCGAAAGAGAAGCGGTTGAAAATGCCAATTACTTGCAAGAGCTAGTGGCGGCCACAGTCGAGTCGTACAGACAAGAGGACAGGCGTCTTCTTAAAGAGGAGTTAGCAAACACTCAAGCAGAGCTGCAAGCCTCAACAGAGCTTCGACATTTCAGAATACTGTTTCCAAACCAACACATTTTCCTCCTCCAATCTCCGATAAAAGAGCCAGTTCCAAAACGGGAACCAATACCAATGCTACACGTTCGGTTAAGATTTATATCCCGACTGGTAATATCTCAAGCGTCTGTAACAATCATGCAATACTGGCACAGACTATGCCCGAACTAGTAAAGTTTCCTACTCCAAACGGAGGGTCAGACCAAGAGCACCATTTACCAGAGGTACATCCCTCGAACATGGTACTCGGAGCGAACCTGGATGAATTCATGACTCAGATGAATGCGTTCAACCTGGACGATTCACCTGCGAATTCACCACTTCCTCCAGCAACTTCTTCGGTCGGCACTTCTCTCAATAGGAATATCCATTATCACAAATGGGGAATTCGTTTCGACGGAGAAAACATGTCCGTCGACGATTTCTTATTTAGGTTAGATTGCGTACGATTCAGTAAAAATGATTCCTGGGAAGACGGTACAATTAATTTTTACCATTTTGTAACAGGCCCAGCGGAACAATTGTACTGGATGTATCTCAAAGGCAATAAGCATCCATCCTGGTTGTCACTTAAGACTGCCCTAGTTGAACAGTACAGGAGTCTAGATACTGACACTGATTTGTTCAAGAAATTATCTGATCGTAAGATGCAGAGCAACGAGACGTTTACAGAATTTTATAATGCAATCCTTAAAATTAATTCCAGTATGAGAATACCACGTACCAAAAAGGAGTTAATTGAAATAATAAAGACAAATGTGAGAAAACGCATGAGCGAGCTACTCATAACTTATAGCACTTCTAGTTTACAACAACTAGCCTTTTCTTGCAAAGCTATCGAGAAAGCTCACGCTCTACATGAACCCGTTCGAACTTTGTGCCTTTAGCACACAGACCACCGACAAGAGGCGTGCACTTCCACAGGCCGTATGTCTTGCCCACAGTCGTCTGCCATAATCTCAAGGTACCATCTTCAGAGCCGCTTGCATATAACTCGCCGTCAGGACTGAATTTCACTGAGTGCACCGGCCCAAAGTGCACCTTGAAAGATTCTAAAAGAAAATTAAAAAAATCAGAAACATCAAAACAGAAGTAATTTTTTTTTTCTTAACAACATACCGATTTCATTTCCTGTTATATAGTCAAACTTGTAAATTTTAAAATCTTCACCACCACAAACAAAGACACGTTTGTCTGGATGCAAGCTAGCCGACGCCACATTAGTTGGCATTTTGATCTCCTTCAGTTTCTTGAGGGTATCAACTTCCCAGAAACTAATACTCGAACCATGGGTAACTGTGAGAATATGATTATCTGATGATATTTCCAAACTATTGGGATTATTTGGGAAATTGAGACGTTGCACTTCATTGCCAGTTAAACGATCCCATAATCTAACAGTCTTGTCTTCGGCTGCACTAATGATGCACTTTTCATCACGGCAGAATAATGCTCTTTTAACTGCGCCCGTATGGCCAGCATATAATTTAGCATCGGCGGTAGGACTTTGCAAACTAAAAACCCGTACAAGTTTCTCATTACTGCCGGTGACGATATTTTCGGACGTTTGATCGAATGCAACTGTCTTGACGATATGTTTGTGTTGGAAACTATGAATTTCGCCGCCAGTTACAGCATTCCATACTTTTCCGGTGAAATCTGCTGCCCCTGATGCAGCTAGGGTGGCACTTTAGTTTAGAGCTACGCCCCAAAAGGCGCCCTTGTGACCTTCGAATGTACCAATCCAATCCCCGGTGTCGCCTTGTCGGAGCATAGGGCTTTAGTATTATTTAGTAAAGGCATCATAGTTTTCGGTGGTTTCTTGTTGGAATTCTTCGTGATGGTCGGTTTCATAAGAATTATTCTTATCAACAGTCACATTCCCCGCTAGAGAGAACTCAGCACGTAATAGCGACTTTCTAGACTGCTGGATTATTCCCACAGGGAGTCTTTTTAAAATGATGCCCGGAACTTGAATTGAGATGAATTTCGTATAAATAAAGCATGATTATAATTTTTACTCGCAATTGTAGTAGGTGCTTTGGACACTTACTTAAAAAAAATATCTGAAATCTGAATTAAAATTAAAATTCGAAAATAAAAGAAAAATAACACCAAATTTTATTTACTCTAAATTCACTTTGGCAGAAGTCTTTTGACATTTGTCATTTCTTCTTTGCACTTTATAAAAATGACAATAGATGTCCCTGTTTGATACTGTCTATTCGCAAGCATTCTTTTAATAGTTTCGACAGTATGACTCTAACAGCATTGTGGAATAAAGATTTTTATTACTTTTGCGTAGTCAGTCCCACGCACGCAACATTCTACCTGCACTACGCGTATGTCCAGTTATATAATTTTGTATTGAAAGGTGAAAAAAAAATTTTCAATCACATCACACATCTTATTGGCTACGTATGAATAGACACATCTAAGGATTTTGTTATACTTTCGGCAAGTGGCAATAGATGTCGCTAAATGTTTTGGAAAATATAATTACAACTTTTGCCGCTTTTGAGTCAGTGGAAGCACTTGTACCGGAGTAAATTTTTCCAAGCGATTTGTATGAAAATGACATTTCACTGTATAGTATGTCAATGGTCAGCACATACCCACGCTCTTATATATTAAGGAAGGGGGAGAAGGTGTTAATATTACCCCATTTGGCATCTAAACCCACCCATGAGGAAACATTCCATCATCTCGGAACATCTTCCACCATCGATCAACTGTGCCAAGTAGATATAAACAATCTACCATAGAAAAATATCTAGGATCCCCTAAAATGATATTCAGTAAAAAAAAGACTGAACTACCTATACCACTACAACATTATATCGACCTATTCACTACCGGAACACTCGACCAAAAACCTTCACTACACTGGGATAGAGACAAACTATCATCTCTCACCCCTTTATGACAACACCATTATGTTACCAATGAATCCACCTGCACACGAGTGAAGTGTCCACCCCTCTCTACGTACTTACTCGAAAATCATCTTATCTAAAGAAGAAATCTGAAAAGTCCAAAAACTTGATAATACCACTGTCTGAAAGACAGCATTAAAAACGCTACCAAGTTCTTTCACCATAAACGTTATAAAAATTTTGTCTTTTATTAAATCTTCTTAAAACTAAACAATCTTAATTATGTGAAATCTGAGCTAAAATGGTTGGACCTATTAATCTTAAATTTATTAATGAAGTTAAATGTTTCTTAACTAAATCTAAAGTGACTCGAGAAAAGTTAAATTCTTACTCAAATACTAAATCGCGTTACCGAAATGTTCAACGGTACGTGAAGCTACTTCTTGGCTTCATACAATCTTGATTATTATTTATCTTAATATCAAAAAAAAGTAATACGCCGAAGAGAAATGTACTTCAAGTATCATTAAACTTGGCTCGCTTTTTCACACCCTTTGAGTGGATTCAAAAAAAAGTTGTTTTTCGCGATTGCTTTTAAAATTCTTTTCAAGTTTTGCTTCTGATAGAATCTATCTCAGAAGTTATTGTCATCAAATAATGATGAACTCGGATAAACCAAGTCACAAAACGACACAAAAGGAACTAAATTCACAGACGGATATATACAAAACTAGTCGAAGATAAAGTATATTCTGACGAACCCAAATTAAAACAAAATCATGGGACGTTAGCCCAAAGGTTTATGCTTTAGAAGGAGACAGGGAGATAGTAAGAGAGATAGATAAAAATAGTATATAAATATGATTAATAATATGGTTTATCAAATGTCAATAAAAAAATCAAAATATCAATCAATAGTGAGATGGCTGGGTGCTGTATGAATAGGGTAGACCCTGATTGGTATCAACATGGCGATGCCCAGCGTTGCAACTGCCTCATACGCATCAATTATGCTTATTTTACCTCCAAGTGGTAGCCATCGGGTACTGGTCTTGTCCACCCGGACTTGACTTGCTGAACTTATAAGCGCGAGTGTTGATCACAGAAAAATAGCAACACTATAATTGCCCTGCCATAAAGCTCCTCTGTTTCTCTTGTTGGGTAGCAGTTTATTCTGTACGAAAACCTCAGAAAGCAAGCGAGCGGCGGATGAGCTTCCAATTAAGTGAACCAACGGCGACGCTTACAGACAATATGGTAGGCACCCCATTGAGCTACTTTGACATATTCGGAGCTCAGGTCCTTGGGTTCTTTCACTACTATTAGTCAGGGTAGTGAAATAGAGAAGGTGGCGGATGAGCCCATATAGGACCAACGGTAGCTCTCACATCCCGTAGTGGGTTACTGACTCTGGATTTCTCCAGCTCCATTTGTCCAAGGAGAGCAGCATAGGGTCTGGTCCCCCAGGTTGGGGGTTGTGCGTCGGGGTAACTTCCCTACCACGTAAAAAAACCAATAGTTCCGAAACAACCAATTGCCTCGGATATGGATGGCCCTACTGATGACGACCCTAGCAAACGAAACAAGGACAACGCATTTCGGTTCTGCACGTGGAATGTCCGGACCCTTAACAGGCCACGTGCCGCCGAACAATTAGTGGAGGCCCTAGATGGTGTCAAAGCCGACATCACAGCCATCCAAGAAGTGCGATGGGATGGTGAAGGCACAAGGAGGATGAAAAACTGTGACATCTACTACGGCAAGTGCTACAGCACAAGAAACCAGCGGCTATTTGGATGCGGATTTGTGATAAGAGGAAGGCTTAGGCAAAAAGTCTTGGGGTTTCGTGGCATAAGCGAACGCATTGTCACAATCCGCATTAAATCCAAATTCAGCAACATCTCGCTGATCTGCGTCCACGCCCCCACGGAGGAAAAAGATGACACGACCAAAGAAGAGTTCTACGATCTTCTCGAGAAGACGTATGATGAATGCCCGAAGTACGACACTTAGTTTATTCTTGGTGACTTCAACGCCAAAATCGGAAAGGAGGGTAACTTTGGCTCGACAGTCGGAAAGCATAGCCTGTACGACAACACTTCCGGTAACGGGCACAGGCTTATCGACTTTGCTGCGGGGCGAAGTGTCATCTTAGCTAGCACATACTTCCCACACCTCAATATACACAAGGGGACCTGGCGGTCTCCTGATCAAAATACCATCAACCAAATTGATCACATTGCGATTGATAGCAGACATGCGTCCAGTGTCATGGATGTCCGCACTTTCCGAGGGGCCAACATAGACTCGGACCACTACCTTGTTGATTCAATTCAATTTCAATTTCAATTTATTATTATTTTGGTGTACAAATAAGACATAGTCTTTTATAGTACCTAATGATAAGGTCAGAGCTTATAGTTATTATGAATAATATTTATAAGGAATAATGATGATAAAAGTTTTAATATTTATATAATTTTTTTTTTTTTTTTTTTTTATTATTATTATTATTATTACCTATAGATATTCAAATTTTGAAGTTGCTGTACTTACAAGATATTATTGAAAGTTTTGAAATATTGCTTTCTTAAATGTATGAATTCCTACTATTTGTTTAATTGTTGTGGGCAAAGAGTTCCAAAGTCTAATAGCATGAATAAAGAAAAGTCTGGATGAATTTAAATAATTACGGGAATGTGCAACAAGATTCATGGTTCGGGCGGACTGCACGAAGCGAAGCTTTTCAAATAGATATGGTGGCATTGTACTATGAATAATCTTATGTAAGAATATGAAGCATCTAGCATCAAGGAATTGTTCAAACGTGCAACCTAGGATAAGTTGATGGTATTGTGAGACATGATCAAACCTACGCAAGCCAAAGACGAATCTTGCCATATCATTGAAAGCAACAAGCAGTTTGTGAAAAGAATGAGAGTCCGGATTACAGTAAACTACTGCGGCATAATCAATAATAGGCAACAACAATGACTTAACGAGTCGAAGCTTAGTGTCAACTGGCGTAAAATTGGAAAAAATGTTTAGTTTTCGTAAACCACCATAGATTTTGCCAACAGAAATATTTATGTGATCATTTGCAGAAAGTGAGCGATTAATTTTAAATCCCAAACTTGTAACAGTATCCACAAACTTAAGCTGAAATCGGGATACAAAAATTGGTGAAAGGTTTGTGGTGTCAAATTTCTTTTTCGAGATTGCAATTACTTGTGATTTTTCAGGGTTTAGAGTCAAACCATTGCACAAAGCCCAGTTATAGATCCCAAGCAGATCTTCATTCACTCTACATATCAAGTCCTCCGACAAATTGAATGGTTGAGAAAGGTATATTTGTACGTCATCTGCATAAGGATGCAGCATGACACTTTGGCATACTTGAGGTAACTCATTGATAAACATGCAGAAAAGGATAGGACCTTAAACTGAACCCTGTGGAACACCTTCACACACATTTATTGACTCAGAAAAACAATCTCCTATCTTCACTCTTTGGCTACGGTGGTCTAAGTAGTTTTGAATAAGTCGAAGCGACCTTCTACTGAATCCAAAATACAGATCTAGCTTTTTTAGTAAAACCTCATGATTTACTCTATCAAAGGCCTTTGAAAAATCCAGCAAACACAGTATTGTCAATTTATCTTGATCATATTGCATTCTAATGTCATCGAGAACTTTAACCATTGCTGTTGAGCAAATGTGTTCAGCGCGAAAACCAGATTGCACTGGTGAAAACAGGTTATGCTGCCTGATGTGGCTTGTTATTTGGTTTGCTAGAACTTTTTCAAAGACCTTTGATAAGCAAGGAAGTATACTTATAGGACGAAAATCGGAACTTAATGAAGGAAGAGGCTTTTTTAGAACAGGTGTAACCTTGGCAAGCTTCCAAATATCAGGAAATGATGTTGTAGCTAAGGTGCAAATGCGGATCTTCACCAGACCGCAGAATCGAACATCCACTGTGAGAAAGTTTGATGTTGCGAAGTTACAATCGCAAGAGACCGCCACAACCTTTGCCAATCATGTTTCCTCTTACCTCTTGACAAGCCCGGCGCCTGCGCCAAACCCAGAGGTCCAGTGGCAACATTGCAAAATGGCCATAAAAACCGCTGCCACGGATGTTTTGGGTTTCATTAGGCGACCACATAACGAAACACATGGTTTGATGATGAGTGCAGGCTCGCACACTTGGCCAAAGACGAAGCCTATGCAGTTCTGAATGCCAGAACTAGAGCTGCCAAGAGCGCTTCCCGTGCGGTTTACCAGCAAAAGAGGAAAGAGGAACATCGGCTTTTCAGAAGAAAAAAAAAGAGAACTGGAAAAACGAATGGTTGAATCTATTGAGGGGTGCTACGGCAGAAGCAATGTTCGAAAGTTCTACCAAAGGGTAAAGCATTCGTCCAAGGATTACAAAGCCCGAGCAGAAGCATGTAGAGACGAGGGTGGGAATGTCGTTGTAGACACACAGTCGGTGCTGAGAATTTGGAAAGAACACTTCTGCAGACTGTTAAATGGCGAAGACAACCAACTAATCGCTGTCAGGCAGAATGATCCATTCGATTTGGATGATGAAGAACAAAATTTCCGTCCTCCCGACCAAGAAGAAGTTCGGATAGCAATATCTAAACTAAAGTCCAACAAGGCTGCTGGAGCTGATGGCCTTACGGCTGAACTCTTCAAAGCAGCGGGAGATGACTTGGTGAGGAGCATACACCAACTCATCTGTACAATCTGGTCGGATGAAAGTATGCCTGACGAATGGAAACTCAGCATTGTGTGCCCTATCCACAAGAAAGGAGATACTCTAAGCTGCGCCAACTACAGAGGTATAAGTCTCCCAAATGTCGCCTATAAAATCTTGTCGGCCATTCTGTGTGAACGTCTGAACGCTTTCGCACGTGAACTGATTGGCCCCTATCAGTGTGGTTTCAGGCCCGGTAAGTCAACCGTTGACCAAATTTTCACACTTCGGCAGATTTTGGAAAAGACCCAAGAATTCCAGATCGATACTCACCACCGCTTTATCGATTTTAAAGTCGCCTATGACAGCGTAAACAGGAACGAGCTATACAGAGCCATGTCACTTCTTGGCATCCCTGCCAAACTCGTTCGATTGTGCAGGATGACTATGGAGAACTCGCGCTGCTCCGTCAAGGTTGGTAAGAACACCACCGACTCATTTAATGTCGAGAAAGGCTTACAACAGGGTGACGCGCTGTCATGTAACCTCTTCAACATCATTCTTGAGGCAATCGTACGCAACTTGCATGTCAACACCAGCGGTACGATTTTTTTTAGATTCGTTCAATTACTTGGCTATGCTGATGATATTGACATTATTGGAAGAACGAAGCGCGTTGTCAGTGGAGCATTCGCAAGTATTGAAGTGGAAGCGGCTCGAATGGGTCTGGCTGTAAATGAAGATAAAACAAAGTATATGCTGTCCTCGGGTGAAGTAGATCATCACCGTAGGCTCGGACAAAACGTCACAATGGACAGATATAACTTTGAGGTTGTCAAAGAGTTTGTCTATTTGGGTTCCACTATAACCTCTCAGAACAACATCAGTGAAGAGATCAGTCGAAGAATCACTCTTGCCAATCGCTGTTTCTTCGGGCTAAGAAGGCATCTTAGTAGTAAAGCCCTCTCTCAAAGGACCAAGGAGACACTATACAAGACCCTTATCATCCCAGTCCTGCTGTATGGGGAAGAAGCGTGGACACTGACACAATCGGATGAATACAGGCTGGGGTGCTTTGAGAGAAAGATCCTTCGGGTGATATTCGGGCCTGTATGTATCAATGGAGTATGGAGGAGAAGATTCAATGACGAACTGTACGGGCTTTACAGCGACATTGACTTGGTTAAGAAGCTGAAAATTCAGCGGCTTAGAAGTCTGGGCCATGTGGAGCGTATGGACGAAAACGCTCCTGCCCGACCAGTCTTTAATTCCAACCCGGAGGGCTGACGCAGTTCTGGAAGACCCTATCTAAGGTGGCGCGATCAAGTGGTAAACGACCTCAACCAACTTGGTGTGCGCAACTGGAGGCCAATGGCTAGGGACCGGCCTAGCTGGCGAGGATTGTTGGTTGAGGCCGTGGTCCACAATGGACTGTCTGCGCCACCTTAAGTAAGTAAGTTTTAAAATTCTTTTCAAGTTTTGCTTCTGATAGAATCTATCTCAGAAGTTATTCTCATCAAATAATGATGAACTCGGATAAACCAAGTCACAAAACGACACAAAAGGAACTAAATTCACAGACGGATATATACAACACTAGTCGAAGATAAAGTATATCCTGACGAAGCCAAATTAAAACAAAATCATGGGACGTTAGCCCAAAGGTTTATGCTTTAGAAGGAGACAGGGAGATAGTAAGAGAGATAGATAAAAATAGTATATAAATATGATTAATAATATGGTTTATCAAATGTCAATAAAAAAATCAAAATATCAATATTATCCAGGCGTAATGGATCGGGAGTGCACTCTGGAACCAGACGCTGAAAAGTAAAAAGTTATTAAGAAAATGATTAGATCCTAACAAACAACCATATGAACAATCATTTATACCATCTGTCTATTCTAAAATTATAGGATACGATATCCTTATATAAGTCTCTTTAGGTTTCTTTAAGCTTGTTAGATACTTTCACTGATGTTCAAGTGTATCTTGTGATTGAGTGACTTATATAAATGTCACACCACTAACGTAATTGAATATCTTCGGGAATATCCGGGACGACAAAAGTTAAACGCATACAAATAACACGTAAATGACTGAAGCAGTAGGTCTTCGTATATAAGAACTCTATCTCTATGACGAGAAAAAGTAACTCAGTAATAAGTTCTTTATAATAAGACTTCAAAGTCTTCCAGGTAGATACGGAACAAGCAGGGACTCAAAAGTGAGTCAAGATAATAGTGCGTGAACTAAAAGTTCGAATTAAAAGTGTCTAAACAAATCTGAAAAGATTGCTAGACGAGTGTAAACTAAAAAAAAACTATGGAAGCAGGAAAAAAGTGGTATCGTATAGGCACCGATACAAAATAGCACAGAATAAAGTTGAGTTTGAAGAGAGATCCCTAAGGATAGTGTGGGTGGTAACCAAGTACCAAATATAATAAGAAAAGATAGATGTTATACGTTAAGTATCGACAAAGTGGGTATCTAGAACCTTATTCGTCTAGTAACGAAGTATAATTCAAGTGTGAGTAATAACTCCGGTGTGGATAGAGAGTCTACCATGGACAAGATCCTGGAATCTATATTCGATTCAATTGGAGGATCACAATCGTAAGTAAAAATAGCAAAAGATAATTGAGGATATATGTGAGTTCAAATGAAACTCAAGTAAAAAAAAGGAGAAGAAGTTAAGTCTCCTCTATCAAGTCACTGTATGAACTAACGGACACAAAATTACACAGAAAAAACACATATAATATTTAAATTTCACTTTTATGGTGTTAAGTAAATTTTCAATTAAATATTTCAGTAATAATAGTATAATAACTATATATGTTTATATATATAAAGATAATAAAAAATCTTAAAGGTATGAAGATGCAGGATGCTTCACAGTATATGAAGTGTGCACGGCTCCACCGTCCGTGGGCGTTCTAACGTCGCGTCGGGTTTGTGCAACAACAATCTTGTGCTTCATGCACGAATAATGGAAGCGTTATTAAAAGGCTTCTAAAATTTTCTCAGCGCTGTGGAGTCTCTTTATTTCATTGAGACTTTTCTCTGGACATTCATATTTCAAGAAGTAATATAAAGAATTGTTACCTGGTGTTTCCAAAATAAATCATTTGATTAACCCAAATCATGTGGTTTCTTTCTTTCTTAAAATGTTCTCGTAGGAACGACGATAAAAAGGTGATTTCGTACAAGAGATACCACTAAATCAACGGCCATGTGGTTCTGCGTCCTTGACCAGAAAACCATGTGCCTCGCCAAGGAAAGAATGTTGAGTCCCTCGTTGACGGTAAATGCTTCGGACGCGCAACGTAACTGATGCGCTCCTACTTCACTTCAACCGTATAGATGGCTAAAGTTAAACGTTGAATGCTTAATCAGGACTTAATGTTGTGTTCCAACGAGATTCATGCTACCTGATGTGTGCATTTTCCACGCCGCCATGACTCAGATTGTCATGTGATAAAAATCTCAAAGATATGGGCCAACTCCTTGCCCCAGACTGAAACCCTAGTGAATAAGAAATAAAATCTAGTGATAGTTTTAATAAGAATAACTTGTGGTACGTTCTTTGAGAACAAAGAAACGTGTCCATGAAAAGTAGAAATTCTGGTGGGGCACATGAAATATGGCCGACCGAAGAAAAGAAAAAATATTTTACCTACCTTAATAAAGGGAGAATTTCTTGCTCGGGATATAATTGATTTGCTTTAAGCAAATTGATTTTATCAAATTTATGATAAAAAGTATTAATAAAGCACACGCGAGCAAGTAAATTTTAAGAAATATAAAAAAAAATTATCTCTGCTGCATAAAAGAAATACTAAATTCTTTACTTTATTACAAACGATGTTATGCGGTTGAGGGTTGAAAATTTAATGGTCGAGACACAGACAATTCTTTGAAGCCACGCCTCTGCCTGGTTTCCAATGGAAAGATATTACCGCGTTCTTTTTAGTTAACAATAGAGTAGCGTTCTGTTTTGTTAACAATACGATGTGTGTTTAGTGTTTGGTAGCATTATAAGGCTACTTCACACTGACAGATATAAAAATGAATAAAACATGTCAAATGACGAAACCTATTATGCTCTGTAACTTTATTTTGGTCCTACAATGTATAATGGAAGTTATTAAGTAATTTTGTGTCATCTTTTCAACAGTATGTGACTATTTTTGTTCACGTCAAATTTTGACATTTGACGTATTTTCTTCAGAAAATTGGTTCAAAACTGACACATTTGATTACTACCTCAGCTGTTATTGTGGATATGACGTTAAATCTTATTTTCAGATACACTAATGACAAAATGTGATTATATCCAACTGTCAGTCAGGATATCTTGACGGGATTAAACAAGAGTTATCAAAAGTGGACTAAGAATGGTTTTGACAGGTAAACTGGATATTATCCTTATTTACTATGTATTCCGCATGTCAACTGACATTGCCTGTCAAAATAAAAAAGGACATCAGTTTTAGCCAAACCAACCCTAATTGTGTATTTGTTTGGAACGGGTTCTCACTCTTGCATTGGACATGCATTTTGTATCTCTTCCAGTGGAATTCCCGAAGAAAACAGAAGATGCGTAGGAAGGAGATGGAAAGAAGCGTCTAATTGTACGGATGGTAACCACAAAAGCGAAACGAAAATGCCAGAAGTGTCTGGCAGCCATAATCCTACTGCGCAAAATCATGTAGCAATAGAATATGCCAGAATGAGTGCGTCTGAGCCTATAGAAATATTTTCCTCTTAGGATTTTTCATTACGGGCTGAGTTCAACACTACGAACACAATGTTCGGGATTTGGACAAATACTTCCCGAAATCCGTCCTCTAGTGGCGAGGATGAGTGACAAAGGACTTTTCGAAAATTTTTGAAATTTCCCGATATTCGGAGGGAAATGTCATTAGATAGAGTAGACATATAATATTACTTGAAATTACCGCAAGTTGTCACCTGTAGTTGCTGCGACAAAGTTTTCCCTACAAATCTCAAGAATCGAGACAAGTGCCACTTGGCTAGATGCTTGTGAAAAATTACAACTTGTGTCTACCTATGCTATATGTGTCTTGGCTAAACTTCCTCCTAAAAAAAAATTCGAAACTCCAAATTCCTCATCACATCTGTTCACTCTCTCAACTTCCTCTTTCAACTCTCTTAATGAAAATCTGCATTACCTCTTTATAAAAGTGAAATAACATGAAACAAATATACCATATAAAACCATACAAGAGTCTCGTGCACAGCTGAGTAGCCGGGCATGAGAAAAATAAAACTATTTTAATCACAGTGAAATTTATTTTTTTAAATCTTTAGTATGAGAAGTGGTTACGTAACCTTTCTCATCCTCTACATCATATAGTTATGTTACTTCTTATCTAAACTACTGTTTTTTAATAAACTTTGGCGATAGTTTAGCGCTAAAATGCTTGTTCGCATCACTCAAAACTATATTTCTTTTATAGATGATATCCCCCAACTTAAAATCGACCGCACGACTTCTGAGATTATAAACTTTCTCATAGGCATCGTGTGTCTTCTCTAGTGCTGTCTTCAAGTATGTATGAAGAATATTCATCTTTGCCACTTTGGGCAACCAATCGATCTCAGAATTATTAAGTCCCCCCAGATCTCGCAATAGCTTGTAGTCAGCTCCATGTTCAATCATCCTTTGACCAAACAAAGCCTCATGTGGCGACATAGTCAAAGCTGAATGAACCGTTGTGCGTAAAGCGGTACTAATGGATGACAAATGAGCATCCCAGTTAGTTTACTTTAGATCTACATAAGATCTTATTGCTGCTAAAATGGACCTGTTAACAATTTCGCTGGCATTTGCTTGAGGTGCATAAATCGCCGTTTTGTAATGCTTGACACCAAACATTTTCAACATTTCTTTAAAATCCTTCGAAATATATTGTGATCCGTTATCAGACAGGATACTCTCAGGTACACCATATAAAAGAAAAATGTCTTCTCTCAAAAACTTAATAACTTCTGCAGCTGTGGCTCTCTTAAGAGGTTTAACAAACACAAACTTAGTGAGTTGGTCTAAGGCGATAACGATGAAAGCATTCCCATTCCTGGATCTTAGATAAGGACCAAAGAAATCCACATATAAATGCTGGAAGGGCCTTTCAACCTTAAAACTCTCTCCCATTTCAGCTCGTAAAGTCTGGTTGGAAGCTTTTGTTGTCTTGCATGTTTCACAACGATCAACATATTGTTTCACCTGCGAAAACATACCAGGCCAATATAATCTTTCCCTTAAAATGTATAAAGTCTTAACGACACCACCGTGAGAAGCTCTGGGCGGATAATGCGCCATGGAAATTACGTATTCTGTCATACTCGACGGTAACCACAACTTCCATGCCAGATCATCCAATAGAGCATTCCCAACTGCATGCTTTGTTCTTTTATAAATGTCAGTAATTACCTTTAGCTTATATCCTTCGATATACGAACGGAATTTCTGAATTTCTAAAAACGCAGCGAGGCATTCGCGTTCGGTAACGGAGTAGTTCCTCTGCGCAGCATTCAATTTCTGAGAGAAATAGTAAATAGGGCGTTCAGCTCCATTCTCATCTCACTGGCAGAGTACACATCCGATACCGGACGCGGATGCATCGCATAAAATAATAAACTCCTTCTCGAAATCGGGGTTTATCAGAACAGGTGTATTTGTAAGTGCTTTCTTTATGTTTTCGAACGCTGTCTGAGCTTCGGAAGTGAAATCGAAAGCCTTACCTTTCTTGAGGGTGTCAGTGAGTGGGGCAGCCAAGGCTGAAAAATTTTCCACAAACCTCCGATACCAACCAGCCATTCCTAAGAAACGCCTAACTTGGCGAGTGGTTGTCGGCATCGGGAAGTTGATAATGGCAGCAACCTTATCGGGGTCTGCCTTCAAACATCCTTGTCCCACTTTGTACCCTAAGTACAGTAATTCTTCGAAAAAAAATTTCGATTTCTCGACATTAATAGTGAGTCCTGCTCTATCCAACTCTCTACTAATAATCTTCAAAACTGCTAAGTGTTCCTCGAAAGTTTTCGCCACAACTAAAAGGTCGTCTAAATAAACGGTCCTGCAACTTGCGTGGAACTACTAAATTCATCAAATACGTTTAGCTTTGAGCGGCGTTGCAAAGACCGAAAGGCATCACGTTGAATTGATACAACGGTATGCCTGGTAACCATATTGACTTTCCTGAAGTCCAAATAAAGTCGATCCTTGCCAGGCTTGCGTACAAGCACTACAGGTGAGGACCATGGACTATTGCTTTCTTCAATTACCCCCAGAGAAAGCATGTGGTCTACTTCTGCGTACATCAGAGACTGCACCACTGGGGAGACCGGATAATACCTTTGCTTGATTGGAGGAGCCTCCCCCGTATCAATTCCGTGTTTTACCCAATCCGTTTTGCCTAAACCCTTTAGTGTGAACGACGGAAAACTTCGTATCACATCTAAAAGTTTAGCATTCTCTACATTCGTCAACTTACACTGATTGACTAATCTATCTTTTACTTCATTATCTGGTTGAAATGACAAACTGGAAATCACATTCGGAGCAATTTGGAATTTCGACCAAAAATCGACCCCTAAGTATAAACGCTGGGCTAATGTCGGAACGACATAAAAACTCATGCTATGAGTAGCATCTTTATACTTAACGTCGGTCGTAACTAATCCGCAAATTTGTTGTTTCTGCCCGTCAGCGGTTGAAACACTTGAATTAACCTTCTTGATTGTAATGTTTTTCTTGGACAAGTAAGTTGAGACATCAGCGCCAAGGCAACTGATACTTGCGCCAGAGTCTAATAGACCCAATATCTTGTCTCCAAAAATTTCAACGTTAACATAAGGGCGAGGATCTCCAGATTCTCTTTCCAATGTCGTTGAAGCAATATTCTTATATAATAGTCTTTTTTCCTTAAATCTGATTCGAGTACGTCTAATACGATTAGAAAATTCAGGATAATTCATTATTCGCTTACGGACTTCATAATAGTTTCTAAGTCTTTCATGAAATGGTTTTCTTAATAATTCATTTTTCTAAATATTAATATTCAAATTATTTGGTGTTGTTTTATTAACAACTGGTTTAATAATTGGTTTAAAAGTAGTAACAGGAGTTTTGAGAGTAGAAGATTCTTCGGCACTTAAAACTCCGGGTCTATCTGCTCGGAGCGAACCCCCCCGGATATTGGGTTGTTCCTCCTTAAGTTTCCCTGACATTTCGGACAAGTAGGAAAAATAACATTTTCCAAACCACAACGGAAACAAAACTTTCTATCAACAGGTTTATTGCATTCCCTGAACCCATGCCCTACACTTAAGCAATTCCAACACTTCCATGTGTTCTAATCTCTATGTACATTGTGTATAGCTTCTACACTTGCAGGTAAAGCTACAGTTAAATCATTTGATTCTTCCACAACTTCGTTTACAAAACTTTTTGTCGGAATTCGGTGCGTGTTCGGCACAAAAGAGAGTCGCGTGCTCTCCTGTCGATCGAGAAACTTTTCAATGGTTCGGCATACATATGCCATCTGTCTAAGACTATGTGTACTGAAGGTAATGAGTAGTTCACCTATACGCTTCTTCACATTCGTCTTAATAATCTCTATAAGTTCTCTCTCAGACTTCGGAACACGCATCCTCGAATTAATCGCTATTAGTGAGTCGTAAAAATCATTAAACGATTCACCTGATTGCTGCTTTCGGTCTGAAAGCTTTCGAGACAACTCTGAGTCTGTTTCAAGACTTCGAAATTGTTCGATTAGACCGGACTGAAGCGAACTCCAAGAAGTGTGTGGATTACCCTTCAGGTAAATCCAATACCATAACTCCGCTTGTCCTGACACAAAATTCTGAAAATTCACCGTCAGCTCATCCCATGGAACACCATAACTGTACCTAACGCATTCTAATCGGAACAGAAAATTGTCAACAGACATATTTCGACCGTCAAATTTGATTCCCCACTTGTGATATTGTGGAAATCTGTTATATGAGCATTCAATGTAGTTGCTGGTTCATTGTTCGGGGTTGGATAAGATTCCAAATTCCTAGTTAAATTACCGAGTTGATTTGTAGGATTGCCAGACGATGTTCTGTTTGGAACGTTTGCTATTTTAATTCTAGCCGAAGATTGGCTAGTTGTCTTCCTAGGTTCGAGATTGTGTGAAGTAGAAGGTTGGTTGCTAGAAGAAGGTGGTATCGTTTGAAATAAGTTGGTCAATTGCTCAAGACGAAGCGCTTGACTTCGAGCTATCTCCTCTTTCATAACGCGTCTATCCTCTTCCCTGTGTAATTCAACTGTCGTTGTAATCATCTCTTGAAGAGTAAGAGAATCTTCTGTTATATTACGTCTGTTGTCAAGACTATCGTCGACTTATCGAGCATTGACATTACCAGGTGGTATAGTACCATCATTAATTCCTAGCGGTTCTAGTGAAAGACTAGATTCATCCTCTATTCTTGTGTCTTCTATTCCTTGATCTCCACCGCTGCCTGCAGCTTGTGCGTTAGACATGATTATAACGTCTATAAACTTTAAATTATAAGTGCTCGGACGGATTAATCTACTATTCCCACTACTCATTCAACTGTGATTGTGAAACTCTTGTAAAACAAAACTAATGAAACACAATCGAAGTGACAAAAAAAATTAAACAGCGCTCAAAATTAAAAGTATGTGTAGTGAAACGGTTCACTTAGAAATTCAATGAAAAGATATAGTCCTACAAAGAGAAGGCTCCTTGTAGACTAAGAAAAGATCCTACAAAAAAAAGTTTGACTCTCAAAGAAAATACTTCAAGATTTCTTCAAAGTCAAAAGTAATTTTACTTAACGATATACTTAACTTTCTTAACTTGGTTTTAAATCGTAATTTGCTCCATTCTCATCTCGCTGGCAGAGTACACATCCGATACCGGACGCGGATGCATCGCATAAAATAATAAACTCCTTCTCGAAATCAGCGTTTATCAGAACAGGTGTATTTGTAAGTGCTTTCTTTATGTTTTCGAACGCTGTCTGAGCTTCGGAATTGAAATCGAAAGCCTTACCTTTCTTGAGGGTGTCAGTGAGTGGGGCAGCCAAGGTTGAAAAATTTTCCACAAACCTCCGATACCAACCAGCCATTCCTAAGAAACGCCTAACTTGGCGAGTGGTTGTCGGCATCGGGAAGTTGATAATGGCAGCAACCTTATCGGGGTCTGCCTTCAAACATCCTTGTCCCACTTTGTACCCTAAGTACTGTAATTCTTCGAAAAAAAATTTCGATTTCTCGACATAAATAGTGAGTCCTGCTCTATCCAACTCTCTACTAATAATCTTCAAAACTGCTAAGTGTTCCTCGAAAGTTTTCGCCACAACTAAAAGGTCGTCTAAATAAACGGTCCTGCAACTCGCGTGGAACTACTAAATTCATCAAATACGTTTAGCTTTGAGCGGCGTTGCAAAGACCGAAAGGCATCACGTTGAATTGGTACAACGGCTTCCCTGGTACCGTAAAGGCTGTCTTTTCCTTCGCGCTCTCCTCCAGTGGTATCTGCCAGTACGCATCTTTCAAATCCACGCTCGATATGAAACGTGTCTCTGAAAGACGTGACAGCAGTCCTTCAATGTGCGCCATCGGACGCGCATCTTTCCTGGTAACCATATTGACTTTCCTGAAGTCCAAATAAAGTCGATCCTTGCCAGGCTTGCGTACAAGCACTACAGGTGAGGACCATGGACTATTGCTTTCTTCAATTACCCCCAGAGAAAGCATGCGGTCTACTTCTGCGTACATCAGAGACTGCACCACTGGGGAGACCGGATAATACCTTTGCTTGATTGGAGGAGCCTCCCCCGTATCAATTCCGTGTTTTACCCAATCCGTTTTGCCTAAACCCTTTAGTGCGAACGACGGAAAACTTCATATCACATCTTCGAGTTTAGCATTCTCTACATTCGTCAACTTACACTGATTGACTAATCTATCTTTTACTTCATTATCTGGTTGAAATGACAAACTGGAAATCACATTCGGAGCAATTTGGAATTTCGACCCTAAGTATAAACGCTGGGCTAATGTCGGAACGACATAAAAACTCATGCTGTGAGTAGCATCTTTATACTTAACGTCGGTCGTAACTAATCCGCAAATTTGTTGTTTCTGCGCGTCAGCGGTTGAAACACTTGAATTAACCTTCTTGATTGTAATGTTTTTCTTGGACAAGTAAGTTGGGACATCAGCGCCAAGGCAACTGATACTTGCGCCAGAGTCTAATAGACCCAATATCTTGTCTCCCAAAATTTCAACGTTGACATAAGGGCGAGGATCTCCAGATTCTCTTTCCAATGTCGTTGAAGCAATATTCTTATTCGAGTACGTCTAATACGATTAGACAATTCAGGATAATTCATTATTCGCTTACGGACTTCATAATAGTTTCTAAGTCTTTCATGAAATGGTTTTCTTAATAATTCATTTTTCTAAATATTAATATTCAAATTATTTGGTGTTTTTTTATTAACAACTGGTTTAATAATTGGTTTAAAAGTAGTAACAGGAGTTTTGAGAGTAGAAGATTCTTCGGCACTTAAAACTCCGGGTCTATCTGCTCGGAGCGAACCCCCCCCCGGATATTGGGTTGTTCCTCCTTAAGTTTCCCTGACATTTCGGACAAGTAGGAAAAATAACATTTTCCAAACCACAACGGAAACAAAACTTTCTATCAACAGGTTTATTGCATTCCCTGAACCCATGCCCTACACTTAAGCAATTCCAACACTTCCAAGTGTTCTTATCTCTATGTACATTGTGTATAGCTTCTACACTTGCAGGTAAAGCTACAGTTAAATCATTTGGTTCTTCCACAACTTCATTTACAAAACGTTTTGTCGGAATTCGGTGCGTGTTCGGCACAAAAGAGGGTCGCGTGCTCTCCTGTCGATCGAGAAACTTTTCAATGGTTCAGCATACATATGCCATCTGTCTAAGACTATGTGTACTGAAGGTAATGAGTAGTTCACCCTTCACATTCGTCTTAATAATCTCTATAAGTTCTCTCTCAGACTTCGGAACACGCATCCTCGAATTAATCGACATTAGTGAGTCGTAAAAATCATTAAACGATTCATCTGATTGCTGCTTTCGGTCTGAAAGCTTTCGAGACAACTCTGAGTCTGTTTCAAGACTTCGAAATTGTTCGATTAGACCGGACTGAAGCGAACTCCAAGAAGTGTGTGGATTACCCTTCAGGTAAATCCAATACCATAACTCCGCTTGTCCTGACACAAAATTCTGAAAATTCACCGTCAGCTCATCCCATGGAACACCATAACTGTACCTAACGCATTCTAATCGGAACAGAAAATTGTCAACAGACCTATTTCGACCGTCAAATTTGATTCCCCACTTGTGATATTGTGGAAATCTGTTATATGACGTGGCGTTAGAAGGTACTTGTCTTCTGGGTGATGAAGCTTTTAGAGAATCATCTAAATTGATCGCATTCATACGCGTAAGGAATTCATCAATGTTCGAACCATTAGCCATATCTACTGGATGTCCTGAAGGAGCATTCAATGTAGTTGCTGGTTCATTGTTCGGGGTTGGATAAGATTCCAAATTCCTAGTTAAATTACCGAGTTGATTTGTAGGATTGCCAGACGATGTTCTGTTTGGAACGTTTGCTATTTTAACTCTAGCCGAAGATTGGCTAGTTGTCTTCCTAGGTTCGAGATTGTGTGAAGTAGAAGGTTGGTTGCTAGAAGAAGGTGGTATCGTTTGAAATAAGTTGGTCAATTGCTCAAGACGAAGCGCTTGACTTCGAGCTATCTCCTCTTTCATAACGCGTCTATCCTCTTCCCTGTGCAATTCAACTGTCGTTGTAATCATCTCTTGAAGAGTAAGAGAATCTTCTGTTATATTACGTCTGTTGTCAAGACTATCGTCGACTTATCGAGCATTGACATTACCAGGTGGTATAGTACCATCATTAATTCCTAGCGGTTCTAGTGAAAGACTAGATTCATCCTCTATTCTTGTGTCTTCTATTCCTTGATCTCCACCGCTGCCTGCAGCTTGTGCGTTAGGCATGATTATAACGTCTAGAAACTTTGAATGATAAGTGCTCAGACGGATTAATCTCCTATTCCCACTACTCATACAACTGTGATTGTGAAACTCTTGTAAAACAAAACTAATGAAACCCAATCGAAGTGACACAAAAAAAATTAAACAGTGCTCAAAATTAAAAGTATGTGTAGTGAAACGGTTCACTTAGTAATTTAATGAAAAGATATAGTCCTACAAAGAGAAGGCTCCTTGTAGACTAAGAAAAGATCCTACAAAAAAAAAGTTTGACTCTCAAAGAAAAAACTTCAAGATTTCTTCAAAGTCAAAAGTAATTTTACTTAACGATATACTTAACTTTCTTAACTTGCTTTTGAATCGTTATTTGAATTCAATAATCGCTGACTCAAAACAGAAAAAAACTTTATGCAATAATAACTAAACTAACTCCTCAGAAACTATCCTGAAAGTTACTAAACTTAAAAAAAATAAGTAAATATTATTTGGTTGCGACACCGCAAAAATTCTAAACTATAAACTCGGTACATGACGTTTCGGTGCCGCCGTTTCAGTGCGGGACATTTCACCGCCAGCGTTTCACCACCAGCAGTTTCGCCGCTGGAAATTTCATTGCCGTCGTTTCACCACTGGACATTTCGGTGCCAGCTTTTTCATGACTAGACTTTTGAACGTTGGTCGCTGGTAGGTAATGCAGTATTAAGTATTCATTATGGCGATAGATTTCTTTCCTATTTTGTTCCAAATATGACTGGTCACAATAGAACAGAGATTGTTTGCCAAGAAATTAAAAATATATATAAATTATATGGCGTTTTTCTTTTTTTAGTTCACAGAAAAGCCTGAGTTGTCAAAAAAAAGTGTCGCTGCAGCAAGCAAAGTAGTTGAAGTACAATTTGCGAAAAAAAATAGTTCACTTAACTGCTGGAAAACAATGGAGCCGGAGCCGGAACCGCAGCCGTATCGCATGTCAAAATATTGAATACACACGAATTCAATGTTGTGAACACAACGAGACGGATCCGCAACCGCAGCCGCAAACCGCGACGGACGAGTTGGCCAACTTTTAATAAATACGTGCGTATTTTTGACATTCCATATGTTGCGGACGCCTGGCGCAACTGCTGCAGTGTTGAGTGGAGTCAACCTAAAAGAGAAAAAAATATTAGATCACTAAAAAAAAAAAAATTTCAAAATATTTACCACTAAATATCTCACCGGGAAGTAGGCCGCTCCAGTCCAAAAACATCTAAAAAAGAGGTGAAAATATGTTATAAATATGTTGATATATCAAAAGAATCCAAATATTATGTTTAAATTTATAATATTAGTACAATATTAATTGGTACTTACCTTTGCCCTTTGCGTCCATTTCGTTTTCAATGTTTATGTTTTTAGGTTTTGTCCTTTGGTGTTGTTAGTTGAAATGTCAGAGTTATCAGTACTCTATGGTTAAGAGATCATGAGACAACAACTACCAAAGAAAACGCCATCCCATTTTCAATTTTTATTTGTTCTGCGCAACTACGTCATGAGCACACATGGGAGTTTGACGTTTTTCATGGTATCATGCACAATGCCATAATATTACAATACAATGCATTATTACAAAAAAAAAATAGTAATAATAGGAAACTGAGCAAGGCAAGCGCCACTAGTAGCCAGATACAGAAACTGGTTTTCTATATGTTATGAAGGAGCAGCTAGTTTTGGGGTTGTTGCAGGGTTTTGCCGCTTGAGGTCACCGCCTACGAGAGCAATCTTTTATTACACTGTAGATAATAAATGAAACAAGTTTCTTTTTGATGTAGTCATCTAGTATAATTGTATAGGTTGAAAAACAAGGTTTATGTCTGTCTCATTTTGTGTTTAAGTGGATTGAAATCGTTCGGTATTGTCCCAAGTGTACGTTCGTCATTTAGGGGTGTAGTTTAATGGAATGTAGTTGAATTTGGTAAAACAAATTTAAAAATAAAAGCACTCACCACAGTGTAAACGAGGGGTGCGTATTCGGCTTAAAGCTCAACTTGAAGTGACATCCCTGAATTTTTCGGAGTAGAGATCAATCCAAGTGTCAAGATTGGCGAGAGACAGAGAAGAACCGATGCTTGGAAATATTCAATTGCCACTAATACTATGACAAATTAAGTATATAAACGATTATAGTGGGATAATGATCGGATGATGTTGTCCAGTTAGGAGGATTACAATAATTTGATTTGTGTGTGTGTGCCAACTCGAGCGTTGGATAAGCATTTTCAAATTTGAAAAATTGAAAAGAGGTGCGACAGTGGTGCCATGCAAAGAAAGCAAAAAAAAAATATAGAAAAATTAAAACGTGATTTTTTTTAAATTCAAATGTGAAATTTGATGTGGTGCGTGTTCGGTTTCTAATAATAAAAATTAAAATAAATTAATTTTTTTTTATGTTGTTTTAGTGTTAAATATAAAAATATCAGAGAAAAAGACTACGGAAAACTCCTTAAGAATTTTTGATTTTAAGATAAAACAAGTAGTGGTGAGATAATAAAAAAAAAATATATTGTAGCTGTTATTTGAGAAAATATATAAATTTTAGGAAAATATCGGCGGTCCCCAAAAGTCTAAACCAAAGGCTGGGCCGCCGACTGTATTTTTCGTGGGCGCTTTTCGTGGACGTTTTTGGGTGGAAGTTTTGTGTGGTGAATTTTCTTTGGGAATCGTTGAGGCTTGAAGATAGCCACCCACCGAGAGTGCCAGCTTACTATATAGGGCTCCCGATAACCGGAGCACCCTTTGCCCCCCCCCCTCACCCCCTGTAGCACCCGTTTGCCTCGCTGGAGCACCAGTATTTAGCCGCAATACCAGGTTTTGTTTTTTTGTATTGACCTTTGACAAGTCGCGGTGAGTCAACTATATTTTAAAGGAAAATTAGTGGAAACAAAAATACCTATAAAATCTATAAGAAAAATTAAAAGACTAAATGTAAAAGTATTTTGCAAAGAAAAAAAAACAAGAAGAAAAACAAGAGAAAGAAGTGAATTTCACAGTGGAAATAGTTTTAAGTTGATTATTCACGCAATCAAATTTATTTATTAATTAATTAGTTTATATATATATATTCCTTTTTTTTATTATTATTTTTTTTTGTTCATTGGTTTGGTTTTTTTTACATATTGTTAATTAATTATTTGTTCTGGTTGTAAGCGACAGAGAAAGGTTTTTTTTGTGATTTTTGTTTGTTTTCTTCGCTTTTTTTTTTGCATAAATCCCTCTATATCCCCCTCCATAGAGCTCTTTAGAGGTAGGGTAGTTAGGGCCCTCTCTGGGTTTAAGGAATTATTTAACCTATAATCGCAAAATTCTTTTTTTTCTTCGTCGCCTTTTAGTTTCGTATATTTTTCTGTAAGTCGAGTTTTTTTTTGTTATACTCTCGTATAACAGTTATGTTTTTTTTTATTGCGATACTCATATTTGAATTAAATACATGAGTGTAAAATAAACTTAAAATTAATGGTAACACAATCAGATTTCTTATTCTGTTTTGGTATGAACCAAAACATGATGGTTTAGAGGTTAATTTTCAGGGGTGCGGACGGCAGCTAAAAATCTTTCGGTGAAGATGGTATGATCTGAACCCGATCATCCACCATTGTGGGGGAATCCAGAAAATGGCCAAGGATTCTCATGGTTGGGTGGGTAATGGCCTCACTGCGGCAACATCCGCAGTGCCCTTGAAGTGGTGATTTCGTCCGTCCGATGTCCTTTAATTATGTTGATTTTTTTTCGGAATTTCTCTCTCGGCCTGATTTATGTTTTTGTTCGCAGGTGAGGTTAAGTTTCGGGGACAAGTTCCCCCCCGTCCGACGAGCTAATGCTGAGCACCGCAAGCAGGCCACGTCCCTGGATCTTAACATTCCTATACCTTCCTTTTCAAAAATTTCCTTTTCCCAATATCCTACCTCATCCTAATTCCTTCCTCTCCACCTTACCGACGCTCCCCTCCTCTTGCCTTGCAACAAAATGGCGCCCAACGTCGTTGGTACGTCTCGTCCAACGTTTAGCAAAGCCAAAGCGGTTACGATTAGCAACTTTCGTTGTTAAGAGTATCAGCTGAGGTCTTTGATGTCTTTGTTTCAGTTTGGTTATGTTGTGATAGTCCAAAACCAAACTTACTGTAAATTTTTAAATCTCGTAAGTCTTTATCAGGAAAGTCTCGGACAGACCTAGATAAATTGCGACGAGAATTTGGAAATTTACAGTGACTGCGGTTAATATATGTTGTTAGTTATTCTGAGGTTGTTGTGAGGGCTCGAAAAACTTCGTATGTCTGCATCAAGAAGGTCTCAGACGAACTTAGGTGTATTGCGATGAGTTTCCGTGAGCTCACAACAGCGCCAGATAACTCCCTAGGTATCGTTTATCCTATTCCCATCCTTTTTCTTTTTACTTTTCCAATTTCTAATTTCAATTTTCAAATCCCTAAGTCCTGTTCAACTATTTGGATCTGGTGTCAGTGCGTGACGTGTAGTCCGACGCACCAGTCCAATATTTTTGTTAGTTTCAATCTCCGTTTCATGTCTTCTAGCAAGGTCCTAGAGACTGTCTAGAATCGCGGGAACGGAGAGGAAAAACTTTGTAATGTAATTTGTTAGTGCTTTCATCAGTTTTTCCTAATTATAAATTGACACTTCAAGGGAGTTCGTTCGTCTGTCTGATGTCTTTTTTGATTTAGTGATATCGGTAGTAGGATCATACCATATCGACAAGAAACCACCGAGACAGCTGCTTGAAGCACCCCGTATGCTTATGTTTACAAAACCGTAAAAAAAAAAAAAAATATATATATATATATTCTTAATTTTTTTTCTTCAAAGTTAATTTTTTTGTTGTATACCTATCTATTTAGTTTGCTTTGATTAATTTTCCTGTTAGGTGTTAATTTTCGTTTTTGGAATAGGTTTTTTTTTTTGTTCAATAAATAAGTTTTTTTTCAAATTTAGTTTTTTTAATTAAATTTCGAAAATACTAGGTTAGGTACTCTTATATTCTTTTTGATTTAAGTTCTTTTTTCAGGAAAAAAATTACTTTAAATTTGAAAAGATTTAAAATAGGAGTTACGTTTTTGTTCTTCGTTAGAATCTTAGTTTTGTTTTGTATCTTATAGTTTTTTTGTTGTACTTCAACATTTTTTTTTTGTTAAATATAAAATATCGTTTTTTTTCTTTTCTTTATTTATCTCAAGTTTTCGCTGATAAATAACTTCGTTTAATTTTTGGTTACAAGTTCTTTTTGTTAATATTTATTGTTGTCGGGTTACAACTATTGGTTTGTTTTTTTTTCAATTTTTATAAATTACATTCTTTTTTTTTCTTTTTTTTTCTCGTTAGCATAAAGTTAATTTTTTTTTTGTTCTTAAAGCTAATCTATTATTTGGTATTTATTATTTATTATTTATCAATTTCTTTTGTTAGGTGTTGTTTTTGACAATTTCCTTTTTTCCATTTTTTTTTGTTATTTTTTTTGGAAATTTAGATTTAAACAATTTTCGTTTCCGTTAGTTAAGTTTTTTTTGTTAAATCTACGTTAAATTTTGAAGGATAGTTTTTTTAGAATTTTTGTTTTCGAATTTCGATTGAAGAAGTTAAATTTAAAAGCCAAAACTCACCACTGCTTGGATTTATAGTTTTTGTTGTTGTTCAGCGTTTTGCTTTTGTTGTTTTTGTTGATTATTTTTGAAATCATGGCTGAGGGTGAAGAAGCAGATCGCGTCCAAAAATTAATTCAAGATGCTGAAATGTACGAAATCGCTAGATTAACTAGGGCAAGCACACAAGGGTTAGATTATACCTCCAAACAGAAAGTTCTGCGGTCTCCTCTCGTTTCTGAAAGGCACATCCGATCTGTGTCCCAACTTGTAGGCAGTTCCGGTGTTGGGGCTTCGAGTTCTCGACAACCAGAGACACTTGATCCGATCTCTGCTCCGTCTTTTAGTGATCTCAGCGGGGGAGCTGACGACGTTTCCCCTCACGAAGCTTCTGATACTCTCGACAACACGGTACAAGCAGCAGGGAGTAGCGGGCTTGGAGCAAGACCAAGAACGTCGACTCACGTGACCAACCGTGGAGGTTCTAGGGACATTTTAGATTGTCTAGCTCAGCGGCCACCTAGACTTAAAGAAAGAATCTTATCGGAGGAATTGAAAGCATATATCAATTCGGCCGTAGTGGACGGTATTTCTTCGTGTCAACTGGCCATACAAAATGAGGTCACTAATACCTTGAAGTATGAAATCCATAACCAGCTGAGCGATTTCTTTAAAGATTTAAATTTAGCTGACACCGCTCAACCAGCCGCTCCGCCATCGAACCAACCAGCCGCTCCGCCATCGAATCAACCAGCCGCTCCGCCATCGAATCAACCAGCCCATCCACCAGCGAAGGCAACCGCCAACTCAGTTGCTTACCCAGCGTACAACCAGGTTACAGGACACCCGTTGCCGATGCATGATCCTGTGCCTGCAGTACAGCAACCAGTGCGACAAAATCCAACAGCTGAACCAAGGAGTGCATTTGTACCAGTGGAACAGCAGCGAAGAAGACATCCTACGAGAGGCCAAGATAGACCGCATCAACAGCAGAGACATCAGGAGGTTAATTTCGGATATCCTGGAAGTCACGGAGCGCAGTACTACACTCCGAATCCGTACGGCTATCAACCCCCTTATACTAGCCCATTTCCACCTGCGGGATACAAAGCGCCGATTAAAGTTGACAAATGGGGTCTGAAATTTGATGGCCTTACCTCTACGTTGACTGTCGAAGACTTTGTGTTCCGCCTTGAAAGGCTTCAAAGTCAGTATGCCTGTCCATGGAACGAAGTCTTGAGAGATTTCCACCTATTCCTCTCAGGATCTGCCTACGACTGGTTTTGGCAATTCCAGAAAGATACGCAATATCTTGACTGGCCTTCCTTGAAGGGTGCGTTACTGCGGCAATATCAAAATACCAAAACCGATTTTGAGATAATGCGAGAAATTATGGACCGTAGGCAGAATTCCTGGGAGAGTAGCGAGGAATTCTTTGCGGCCATCAACAAAATGAGGTTCCAGCTGCGAATGCCCATTCCGGAGGTGGAAATGGTGCGAATCCTGAAAAGAAACCTCAATGATAAAATCGGAAAGCTGGTGTACCCACAACCAATCTACTCCTTGGATCAGCTGAGGACCGCTTGCAAAGAAGCAGAAGTAGCCTTTCCGAGGAGAGATCGTGACTTACCTAAGCCGTTGGGTAAGCCTCCCGTCAAGTACGGCGTTAATGAGATGGAGTACGACGAAGGAAATCCGCCATCCGACGAACAACTAGCCGCCTATCAGTTCGGTGGAGCTCGACCGAGAAAGTCTCCTCGGAGGTATGCGGACACTTCTAATCTGGTATGCTGGAACTGTAAGGTACAGGGTCATACATATTATGACTGTGAAGCTGAGTGGAACCGGTTTTGCCTATTCTGTGGTCTTGAAGGCGTTAAGACTCCGCATTGCCCACGATGTCGTCCGGGAAACCAAGCGGGGGACACGAAGATTCTGGGGGAATCGCGTGTGACCCAGCAACCGAACCCTCATTAACTCTGCAAAACAGAAAAAAACCAGAAAATGAAAAAGAAGTTCCGTTAGACCCTCTTACAAAAGAGGGTGAAATAAAAATCATTATTTTAAAAAGAGAAAATATAGGAGAAACGAAAATTTTAAAACAAGAAACAAAAAAAGTACATCATATCAAACCTTTACATGTTAGAATAGAAGAATACAATAGGGCTAGAAATAGAATTTTTAACGGTGCTATATATTCCCCCTCTAAAAAGATTTTAAAAGCTAGGGCAAGATTTAAAGCCAGAAGAGAAACGAAAATTAAAATTTCTTCCACTATTTTAAACCTGGATTCAGATCCAAGACCTTATGCCAAAATAAAGTTAGGTCAAAAAGAAGTTTTAGGTTTGTTAGACAGTGGGGCGAGCGTAAGCATTCTCGGCAAAAATTGTATGCAATTAATCCACGAGCTCCACTGCCCAATGATACCATTTTCATCGGGAGTTAGGACCGCTGACGGAAAAAGTCAGTCGATAGTGGGCAAGGTTGAAATTAGGGTCCAGTATAAGGGCAAAGAAGAAGGGCTAACTTTCTTTCTCGTTCCAAATTTGGACCAAGAAATCTACCTTGGGGTTGATTTTTGGAGAGCTTTCCAGTTAGCCCCAAGCATTATAAGTAGCATTTCGATTGACAACCCTTCAGATTTTTCGGATTCACATCAGTTGAACTCTGATCAGCAGGCCAGACTGGATGCAGTCAGAGAGAAATTTTTATGTTTTGAACGTGATGGTCTTGGAAAGACGACGTTAATGGAGCACGTCATCGATACAGGAGATGCTCTTCCTGTAAAGCAGCGTCACTACCCTGTATCTCCAGCGATACAAGCCATTCTGTACGAAGAGCTTGATCGGATGTTGAGTCTTGGCGTTATCGAGGAGAGCGAAAGCCCGTGGTGTTCGCCAGTGGTTCTCTTGCGAAAACCAGGCAAGAATCGACTTTGTCTGGATTCTCGAAAGGTGAATTCACTGACGAAGAAGAACGCTAACCCTCTCCCCCATATCGAGGGACTAACCAGCCGATTTCCGGATGCGATCTACATGAGTAGTATCGATCTAAAAGAAGCATTTTGGCAAATACCGCTGGAGCTACAGAGTAGAGAAAAGACTGCATTTGCGGTACCGGGGAGACCCTTGTACCAGTTCACCGTGATGCCGTTTGGGTTGTGTAATGCAGCCCAGCGGTTGAGCCAGCTGATGGACAAGGTGATTCCTGCACGACTCAGGGAGCGTGTTTTCGTGTATCTCGATGATTTGCTTATCATGGCACCGGATTTCGAGACGCATATTGCCTTGTTAAGCGAAGTAGCCGACTGCTTACGCAGAGCTAATCTCACCATCAACATGAAGAAATCCAAATTTTGCTTCAAAGAGCTGAAGTACTTGGGCTTCATAGTTGGTGGTGGGAAGTTCAAAACCGATCCTGCTAAGGTGGAAGCGATTGTGGACTTTCCAATCCCCAAAACCCCAAGGCAAGTTCGGAGGTTGCTTGGTTTAGCAGGGTGGTATCGTAAATTCATAAAGAATTTCTCAACCCTGACTGCACCATTGACTGATTTGTTGAAAAAGAGGAGCGAAAAATTTAAGATGACAGATGAAGCGCTGATGGCATTCGAAAATCTGAAGGAAGCGTTGATCTCTGCGCCGGTTCTATCGCGCCCAGAGTTTACAAAAAGATTTTACATCCAATGTGACGCTTCGGACGTGGGAATCGGTGCTGTACTGTTCCAGAAGGACGAGGAAGACGAGGAAGTTCCGATCGCGTACTTCTCCCAAAAATTTAATAAAAGCCAGAGAAACTACAGTGTCACCGAGAAGGAGTGCATGGCTGCAGTGCTGGCTGTGAAGAAATTCAGGCCGTATGTGGAAGGTATGGACTTCACCGTCATTACTGATCATTCCAGCCTTCAATGGCTAATGAGCATGAAGGACCTGAGTGGTAAGCTCGCCAGGTGGAGTTTGTCGTTGCAGTCTCATACCTTTGACATACAGCACCGTAAAGGCAGCCAGAATGTAGTACCGGATACCCTTTCTCGGGTACATTTGGATTCTCTGGACATGGCCGATGTAGCCCCGTTAATTGACTTAGAGTCACCCGAATTCCTAACGTCCGAATACTTAGACGTCATAGAAACCGTGATTGGAAATCAAGACGAACTTCCTGACCTTAAAGTCGAAGGAAGATACGTTTACAAGAAAGCATTCAATAAAGTAGGTGAAGAAGCAATGCTAGAGCATGCTTGGCTTCTTTATGTTCCATCGGGTTTGACAGAAGAAATTATACGTAGAGCACATGATCCCCCTAAAGCCGCGCACGGTGGCATTGCAAAAACCCTTAGCAAAATTAGGCAGTACTTTTACTGGCCTAATATGACTGTTCAGGTTCGCGAATATGTGTCTAATTGTAGTGTATGTAAACAATGTAAATCGTCCAACCAAATATCTCGTCCACCTATAGTTACGTCTTATTGTAGTAATAGGCCATTTGAAAAATTGTATGTTGATTTTTTGGGGCCTTATCCAAGGTCAAAAACCGGTAATGCTTATGTTTTCGTTGTTTTAGACCATTTGTCAAAGTTTGTTTTGCTTAAAGCCTTAAGAAAGGCAAACTCTGCAAGCATTATAAAATTTTTGCAGAGAGAAGTGTTTGACATGTTCGGAGTGCCAAATATTATCCATTCGGATAACGGAAAACAATTTTTGGCCAAGGATTTTCAAAATTTACTAACCAAGTATGGTATTCGACACTTCAAGACAGCCAACTATGCACCGCAATCGAACGCGTCGGAAAGAGTTAACCGCTCGTTGTTAGCTGCTATAAGATCGTATCTCAAAAACGATCAGCGAGATTGGGATGCTCACCTTGGTGACATTGCGTGTGCGTTGAGGAGTTCCGTTCATAGCTCTACTGGTGTATCACCATATTATGCCTTATTCGGGACTAATATGATGATGCATGGTAGTAGTTATGAACTGGCTCAGAAATTGAACGCGGTAGATGACTGCGAGTTGTTAACTATTCCCCGACAAAGTCGATTGCAGTGTATACGTGATCAAATTCGCGAAAATATTGCCAAAGCCAACGAACGATCTGCGAAAACTTATAACATCCGTACGAAAAACGTAGTTTATACCCGGCCAAGAAGTGTTTCGAAGAAACTTTATTTTAAGCGATTCATCAAACTACTTGTCCGCTAAACTATCTCCAAAATACTTGAAATGCCGAATAACGGAACCAGTGGGCAACCAAATGTACCAATTGGAGGACTTAACCGGGAAGAAGATTGGCACATTTCATGCAAAAGATTTAAAACAGTGAGGTACCGATACCTCGGACAGGAAGAGTGAAAATATTCGGTTTTCCAACTTCCAATATAGGAGCGCGCATTATTTAACCATTTTGGTTTGCTATATAGTTTTCCACTCGGAAACTTTTATAAACGTCAATAACTTTACCGAATAACGCATTAGAACACGATACACTTTTACCCCCAAGTACTTGCATGCCAATCTTCAAAATCAAAAATAGTTATATGTTTGTTTAGTATATATTTATTTATATGTAATCTAACTACTGTCTTATGTGTTATTTATTTATTTATATTTCTATCTATTAAAGTATTTCCTTTATACTTAAAAACTGTGATATTTTTATAATACTTATAAAGTAATGATAAACTGTGATAATACTTATAAAGTAAACATCTGTGATATTAGCATTACGTCTAACTGTGATATTTACCCTTTAGTTTTAGCGAGCTAGATTAGGACCAGTAGAATTAAATTCTCCTAATTAGCAAACTGTGATAATTTCTTTTACTTTTTATTCTATTTTTACTTGATTTTATTTTAATTTACCTTATCTATTTATTTTTTTTACTGAGTAGATTTAGCTAATTTATTTTGTTGTTTTTAACTACATTTATGTAAGGCTCACCTGTAGGTATGAAGTCGTTTTTCTATAGTCTCTCGATCTAGACGATCCCCCACCGCATTGTGGTACGCGGTAGTAAAACAAATTTTTCTATAGATGTAGGTACCTCCTGCAGAATTTATCATTTATAGTAGCACCTGAAAAAAACGCAAACGCATATAAAAAAAAGGTACATGACCAAAACACTAAATAAATATACATTCACAAGTAAATTTGTTGGTACCATCTTCTCCTTGGTATTCAATACCACGTAAACATCACTGGGCTTCCTTCAGATTCTTTTCCTGCAATAAAAACAAAAAAAAACATACTTTAAATGGGGTAGGCAACAAACAAATCCAATAAATACCATTGGCCCGGCTTTAAAGCGTGGGTTAACTTCCCCACATTAAAAACAGTGCTATGACTCGGGGAGCGGCAAACAAAATCATTTTTCCGTTTTCGCATCCAGGCTACCTTTTTGTTTCCACATCGAGTTTCGCAGGGAATCTCGATATGAAAATGTTGTTGCGGACGCCTGGCGCAACTGCTGCAGTGTTGAGTGGAGTCAACCTAAAAGAGAAAAAAATATTAGATCACTAAAAAAAAAAAAATTTCAAAATATTTACCACTAAATATCTCACCGGGAAGTAGGCCGCTCCAGTCCAAAAACATCTAAAAAAGAGGTGAAAATATGTTATAAATATGTTGATATATCAAAAGAATCCAAATATTATGTTTAAATTTATAATATTAGTACAATATTAATTGGTACTTACCTTTGCCCTTTGCGTCCATTTCGTTTTCAATGTTTATGTTTTTAGGTTTTGTCCTTTGGTGTTGTTAGTTGAAATGTCAGAGTTATCAGTACTCTATGGTTAAGAGATCATGAGACAACAACTACCAAAGAAAACGCCATCCCATTTTCAATTTTTATTTGTTCTGCGCAACTACGTCATGAGCACACATGGGAGTTTGACGTTTTTCATGGTATCATGCACAATGCCATAATATTACAATACAATGCATTATTACAAAAAAAAAATAGTAATAATAGGAAACTGAGCAAGGCAAGCGCCACTAGTAGCCAGATACAGAAACTGGTTTTCTATATGTTGTGAAGGAGCAGCTAGTTTTGGGGTTGTTGCAGGGTTTTGCCGCTTGAGGTCACCGCCTACGAGAGCAATCTTTTATTACACTGTAGATAATAAATGAAACAAGTTTCTTTTTGATGTAGTCATCTAGTATAATTGTATAGGTTGAAATACAAGGTTTATGTCTGTCTCATTTTGTGTTTAAGTGGATTGAAATCGTTCGGTATTGTCCCAAGTGTACGTTCGTCATTTAGGGGTGTAGTTTAATGGAATGTAGTTGAATTTGGTAAAACAAATTTAAAAATAAAAGCACTCACCACAGTGTAAACGAGGGGTGCGTATTCGGCTTAAAGCTCAACTTGAAGTGACATCCCTGAATTTTTCGGAGTAGAGATCAATCCAAGTGTCAAGATTGGCGAGAGACAGAGAAGAACCGATGCTTGGAAATATTCAATTGCCACTAATACTATGACAAATTAAGTATATAAACGATTATAGTGGGATAATGATCGGATGATGTTGTCCAGTTAGGAGGATTACAATAATTTGATTTGTGTGTGTGTGCCAACTCGAGCGTTGGATAAGCATTTTCAAATTTGAAAAATTGAAAAGAGGTGCGACAGTGGTGCCATGCAAAGAAAGCAAAAAAAAAATATAGAAAAATTAAAACGTGATTTTTTTTAAATTCAAATGTGAAATTTGATGTGGTGCGTGTTCGGTTTCTAATAATAAAAATTAAAATAAATTAATTTTTTTTTATGTTGTTTTAGTGTTAAATATAAAAATATCAGAGAAAAAGACTACGGAAAACTCCTTAAGAATTTTTGATTTTAAGATAAAACAAGTAGTGGTGAGATAATAAAAAAAAAAATATATTGTAGCTGTTATTTGAGAAAATATATAAATTTTAGGAAAATATCGGCGGTCCCCAAAAGTCTAAACCAAAGGCTGGGCCGCCGACTGTATTTTTCGTGGGCGCTTTTCGTGGACGTTTTTGGGTGGAAGTTTTGTGTGGTGAATTTTCTTTGGGAATCGTTGAGGCTTGAAGATAGCCACCCACCGAGAGTGCCAGCTTACTATATAGGGCTCCCGATAACCGGAGCACCCTTTGCCCCCCCCCTCACCCCCTGTAGCACCCGTTTGCCTCGCTGGAGCACCAGTATTTAGCCGCAATACCAGGTTTTGTTTTTTTGTATTGACCTTTGACAAGTCGCGGTGAGTCAACTATATTTTAAAGGAAAATTAGTGGAAACAAAAATACCTATAAAATCTATAAGAAAAATTAAAAGACTAAATGTAAAAGTATTTTGCAAAGAAAAAAAAACAAGAAGAAAAACAAGAGAAAGAAGTGAATTTCACAGTGGAAATAGTTTTAAGTTAATTATTCACGCAATCAAATTTATTTATTAATTAATTAGTTTATATATATATATTCCTTTTTTTTATTATTATTTTTTTTTGTTCATTGGTTTGGTTTTTTTTACATATTGTTAATTAATTATTTGTTCTGGTTGTAAGCGACAGAGAAAGGTTTTTTTTGTGATTTTTGTTTGTTTTCTTCGCTTTTTTTTTGCATAAATCCCTCTATATCCCCCTCCATAGAGCTCTTTAGAGGTAGGGTAGTTAGGGCCCTCTCTGGGTTTAAGGAATTATTGAACCTATAATCGCAAAATTCTTTTTTTTCTTCGTCGCCTTTTAGTTTCGTATATTTTTCTGTAAGTCGAGTTTTTTTTTGTTATACTCTCGTATAACAGTTATGTTTTTTTTTATTGCGATACTCATATTTGAATTAAATACATGAGTGTAAAATAAACTTAAAATTAATGGTAACACAATCAGATTTCTTATTCTGTTTTGGTATGAACCAAAACATGATGGTTTAGAGGTTAATTTTCAGGGGTGCGGACGGCAGCTAAAAATCTTTCGGTGAAGATGGTATGATCTGAACCCGATCATCCACCATTGTGGGGGAATCCAGAAAATGGCCAAGGATTCTCATGGTTGGGTGGGTAATGGCCTCACTGCGGCAACATCCGCAGTGCCCTTGAAGTGGTGATTTCATCCGTCCGATGTCCTTTAATTATGTTGATTTTTTTTCGGAATTTCTCTCTCGGCCTGATTTATGTTTTTGTTCGCAGGTGAGGTTAAGTTTCGGGGACAAGTTCCCCCCCGTCCGACGAGCTAATGCTGAGCACCGCAAGCAGGCCACGTCCCTGGATCTTAACATTCCTATACCTTCCTTTTCAAAAATTTCCTTTTCCCAATATCCTACCTCATCCTAATTCCTTCCTCTCCACCTTACCGACGCTCCCCTCCTCTTGCCTTGCAACACATAAAAAAAAAGAGCAACGTGATAATAAAATCTTTTTAGAAACTAGGTCAGGTAATTCAAAATTTATTGAAAAGACTATACATGATGCGATATATGTTTTATCATCTTTTATATTCATATATATGTGTTTTTCAGTGGAAATTGTAAAAAAACGTGGAGTACGTACGACTCCATTGTGTGCCCTTCTAATTAGGTACGTACGGCATGCGATACGGTTGCGGATGCGGTTCCGGCTGCGTTTTTCTATTGTGTTCCAGCAGTAAAGCAGCAAGCATGAATTCAATGGTGTAGTATTAAACTTGTGTTTATTTGTCAATAAATAAAAAAAAATCGTGTTTTGCAATTGTGCTTTATTTTGCTCAATAAATTCCTCCAATAGTATGTAAGTATCTATTTTTTTTTTTCTTTGCAAATATCAAAAGTAGTGCAGCACGTTCGAGAAGTTTAAGATTATTGAACTTGTACTACAGATATTTTTTGTACTTCAGCTGCAGCTTCACATATTGTAGCCGTGCTATATAAATTACGTACTTTTAACTTTGACAGTGCTACATACTATAGCTGGAGCTACACCCAAGCAGTAAGGTCAGACCGCCCATGGTGGAATTGAATTCAGCGGAACTGCACTACAATGGAACTTTAAGCAGAAATTTCTTTACTTTGAGGCAAAAATAAATAAAATATTCTAAATTGCATTCTTCTGTCGTGAACTGTCGCGTGCTGAAGTTTAAGTAAAGTTCGAGTGCAGTTCAGGTGCGGTTTAAAAACAATGTCGTGAAATGAAATGCAGTTCCGCTAAAGTTCATTTCCGGCATGAGCGGTCAACCACACATGGTGGAACTAAGCTTCAGCGGAATTGCGCTTCACTTCATGACGATTTTCAAACATCAAACTTTTTTATCGTGCGATACATTGATTGAAAGCTGGCACTACCTAGATTACTAATATGGATTTTTTAAGCTGCTAAGACGCTTAGTTAAGCCGCTGTTCAAGTTTAAAAGTGTCAACTTTGATACCCGTAGGAGGCTAATGGTGGATTTACACTAATCTGCATCCTTACTTCTTCAAAAAAGAAGGATACAACATATAAAAGTCATACGCGTGTGATAGAGAGGGGAGATAAAAATGAAGAACATCTTCATAAATCAAGATTATAGGAAATAGGAGAAATGAAGATGAAGATTATGGTGAAGACAAACATGTTCATCTTCATTATAGCATGTTCTTCTGCATATCGAGGTTCCTATAATTTCTATAGTTCAGGCCAACAGTTTTTCTCGTTTTGACACCAATTTTTGAATTTTTTTGTTCCAAATTGAAAACTTCGCCTCTGAATCCTAATTACCTGAACGCAACAGAAGTCAAAAATTCTTCTGTCATTTTTTTTTTTTATTAAATGTCATTTGCCAAACAACAAGGAAATAGCCAGCTGCAAAAAGCAAAAAAAAAAAAATACGAAAATGTTAAAATGTAAGTAATAATAAATTATAATTATTAACTATTATTCAATATTCACAACCTTTTTTTTTATTTCAGAAAATAATAAACGTCTGATGCCGCATTTTGTATCACTCTGAAGTTGTTAAGTTATTTATTAGATAAAAGTAAAATAAAATGTTACGAAATTTATCAAATTTTATCCAAAACTCTTCAACCCGAGCATACACTGTCGTAGCTCCAGCTGCCAAGCTCACAAAATCACCCAAACCAAAGAAAATCCCTCTGATAGAGTGCAAAAAACGCGAGCTAAATGTCCCTTTCGGAAGGCCCTTAGTTGAAGCCAAATTTGGAACAATCCCACTGGCTTCAAAAGGCTGGATGCACCGCAGATCAAAAGGTGATTATTTCATAGTTCATCCTTCAGTGAATGAAGATGATATCCTGAGCCAGATGCAAGATATAAAAACACTTCAAGGATCTCTTCAACTATCTGAGGATTTAATAAATAACTTGAGTTCCGAGTTGGAAATAACTCAACTAACAAAAATCCAATCCGATGCTATTCCGATCATTCGTGACTGCAATCATGCACTCATTGCCGCTGAGACTGGCTGCGGCAAGACACTCGCCTATCTGTTGCCAATTGTCCAACAAATCCTTGAAAGAAATTATCGATTTGAAGAGAGACAACTAAACAGTCCGCTTGTGCTGATTCTCACCCCGGGAAGGGAACTGGCCCTACAAATTGCAGATGTTGCACAAAAACTAACCAAATCCACTGGGTTGAGTGTCAAGTGCATTCTGGGAGGGAACACGAAACAAAAGATGGTAAACCCAGAGTTCGAGCATGTCGATATTCTCGTGGGCAGTATAGGAGCGATAAGTAAACTCGTCACTACAGGCATATATCGCATGGACAAAGCTCGGCATGTAGTTCTGGATGAAGCAGATACTCTGCTGGATGATAGCTTCTCTGATAAGCTGTGTTATTTCTTGAAAAGATTTCCGGTAAGTGAAAAGCAAATCTCATTTTACTAATGAACTAATAGATCTTTTCTTTGCTACCAGTTCCACAAGAACCACATTCAAGATGACAAAGTTGTGGGTAGCCAAATTATTCTCGCCTCGGCGACAATGCCCACAAACACACGGCGATATGTTGATGAAAATCCGAATGGGAAGATTTGAACAGTTCCAACAGGGCAATGTCGATGTTCTCTCTACGACAGACGTTGGCTCTCGTGGTCTGGACACAACTCGCGCGCGACAGGTCATCAATTTTGATTTTCCCCTCCATGTGGCTGACTATATCCATCGCTGTGGACGAATAGGACGTGTGGGTAGCCAACAAAAGTCTCTAGTCACGAATTTCGTTTCAAGCCAGCGTGAAATCAATCTGGTGCAGAAGATCGAGCATGCAGCACGAACCGGCACTCTCCTGCCCAATGTCAATGCGAATATCACAAACATCATTCAAACCCGCATAATTGGCGACATGAAGAAGTATGGAATCGACGAGCCGGCCTTTTAGTGATACAAAATAGAAACAGCAAAAGTTTAAGACAAAAAAAAAACAAAGACTTTTATTCCAAGAAACACTCTTAGATCCTTAAGAGATGATAGTTACTTAGATGGACACACTTTTGTTCATCAGTTAGGGGTTTGAAGAGTTTTCTTCTCGCGATGACAATCTCTTTGGATGAGTCGGTAGCTTTTGAGCCGTTTGTATCCACCACATTGGTGGTAGGTTTGACTTTAACGGGAATTTGTCGGCAGCCAGAGAATTTAAAACGGATCGCAACACGTGATTTGGCAGGAATCTCTAGATCTGGGAAGTAGTTGTCGATTGGTGTGTGTTTCTTTTCAGGAGGCGACCCAGACGATGACGAGATGATAATTCGCTTTGCTAAGACCTTAGGTATGATTTTAAAGGTGGCTGCGCGTCGTTTGAGATGGCGAAGGCGTATGAGCTTTTGATGGTAATCTGTTAACAGGGGAATGATGAAGAATCATTGACGCGATGTTTTAAAATTGTGTTGTTGGGGTGTACTTACGTGCATAGTGGGTCACGAAAGGCAGGAGTCTATTTGAGCAGAGTTCGTTGAGCCATTCGTAGAGGAAAATGTCATCATGGCCGCGTAGGAAGATGGCACAGCGCTAAAAGAAATTGATTAAATTTATTATTGCAAAGAGGAACGTTTAGATCTTTTCAAAGCTACTGTTTCACAGAGTCTATGAATGACAGCACCTTTGTCAGCCGCTTGATATATTTTTTTTGACATGCATTTTAGCCCAATCCTAACCCTAAATAATTGCAAAACCCATCCCTTAACACAAAAAAAACTTCCCCGAAACCAAATTTCAAAAGCTTAGAGTGAATCTCCCATTCCCACGACCTCATTTCATCATTACTTACAGCGAATTCAACCCTAAGACTGTCCGGGATAGCATCATTTTCCAAGATGTTCATCTTCTCCATGAAAGGTATGAATCCCCGGAAAGCATACTCGCCCAACGCAAACAATCCCCGGACGACAACGTAATCGACGACGACAACAACCACGACGGATTCAGATTTATGAATTGATCATCACCGCCGAACACAACACGACGACCAACGAATAGTTTTGGAATAGAGAAAATGTTGACGACCATTCTTCTGCGATCGCGATTAACTAGGATATATAAAACTATATTGTCCTATTCCAGAATTAATTCAACGAAACATTTTTTGTAAACAAATTTTAGACAAAAAATCATTTTAATTTAAACTCATCTTATTATTATTTATTATTTCAATTGAAATCTGTAATATTTTTTGACAGCAAAATAATATGACTTTGACTTCTGTCAAAGGGCTATAAAAAATTATAGCAAGGAAAAATGAGTACGTATATTGTGTATTCTTTCACTCTTCTGTATAATCACGTATATCTCCCCCGCTTTACTTTTCTTGAAATTTGAAGACGAAGATGTCGCAGAATAATGTAAATCCACCATTAGTTTGGTCGCAAATCGCGTTTAAAGATAAAAGACGATTTTTTATACAATGCGATACATCAATTGAAAGGTGTTACTGCCTAGATCACGAATATGCATCTTTGAAGTCGCTAGGTTGCTTAGTTTAGCCACAATTCACGTTTAAACGTGTCATTTTTGTCGACACTTTTTTCGATTTTTTATACAATGCGATACATCAATTGAAAGTTGTTACTGCCTAGATCACGAATATGCATCTTTAAAGTCGCTAGGTTGCTTAGTTTAGCCACAATTCACGTTTAAAGGTTTAAACGTGTCATTTTTCTCGACACTTTTTTCGATTTTTTTTTATAATGCGATACATCAATTGAAAGGTGTTACTACCTAGATCACGAATATGCATCTTTGAAGTCGCTAGGTTGCTTAGTTTAGCCACAATTCACGTTTAAAGGTTTAAACGTGTCATTTTTGTCGACACTTTTTTCGATTTTTTTTATAATGCGATACATCAATTAAAAGGTGTTACTACCTAGATCACGAATATGCATCTTTGAAGTCGCTAGGTTGCTTAGTTTAGCCACAATTCACGTTTAAAGGTTTAAACGTGTCATTTTTATCGACACTTTTTTCGATTTTTTTTTATAATGCGATACATCAATTGAAAGGTGTTACTACCTAGATCACGAATATGCATCTTTGAAGTCGCTAGGTTGCTTAGTTTAGCCACAATTCACGTTTAAAGGTTTGAACGTGTCATTTTTGTCAACACTTTTTTTGATTTTTTTATAGAATGCGATACATCAATTGAAATGTGTTACTGCCTAGATCACGAATATGCATCTTTAAAGTCGCTAGGTTGCTTAGTTTAGCCACAATTCACGTTTAAACGTGTCATTTTTGTCGACACTTTTTTCGATTTTTTTATACAATGCGATACATCAACTGAAAGGTGTTACTGCCTAGATCACGAATATGCATCTTTGAAGTCGCTAGGTTGCTTAGTTTAGCCACAATTCACGTTTAAAGGTTTAAACGTGTCATTTTTGTCGACACTTTTTTCGATTTTTTTATACAATGCGATACATCAATTGAAAGGTGTTACTACCTAGATCACGAATATGCATCTTTGAAGTCGCTAGGTTGCTTAGTTTAGCCACAATTCACGTTTAAAGGTGTCGACTTTGATACCCGTAGGAGGCTTAGTTTGGCCAGATATTAAGTACTTCTTTAAATAATTCTAAGCAGCAAAATAAAATACAAAAATGGTTACGAACATATTTTGGAAAAAGGGGAATTACTGCACGCAACTTGTATTTTTTTGTATATTTTTCAAATTCAGTTGTGAATACACCTTATTTATACGTTGCAATTTGAATCTTACCGTATTAACTTACTTTGTAATGTTATGGATGTTTTTAAAATTAAATTGTGAATACACCATATTTGTATTGTATTGAATAATTGAATGTTGAAAGTTGCAATTTTTTTAAATATAAAATTTTTTGTGCCAAAAATACAAATAATTATTAAAGGTAAGAATAAATGTTTAAAAAAAACAATAAATATATAAAAATTGTTGTTATAGATCAATATACAAAATTTTTTTTTTGAAAACACTAGCGGCGGAAACAACAATTTTTCGGAAGTTTGAAACATTTATTTTAAATTTATTTTAACAAGGATTTATCGTAAGTAGATTTTTTCATAATGAATTATATATACTCTTTACAAACTTATAAAAATTATTTAGTTTAAAGGTACCTTAACCAGTTAAAAAGAATATCACGCTTCCAAACCTTAAAACTAAAGATTCTCAGGTTAGTTAATATAATTTTTATGTTCAACCCAAATATTTATAATTGCTTCTGATTTTCATAGAAATGGAGAGTATCAAGTCTGTACGGGGAGGAGAGAAATGCGCCCATGAGGGGTTTTCGTACAATTTCGAAAAATTAAGTGCGAATGGAGATGTAAAATTCTGGCGGTGCGACAAAAAGTATTTGGATGACTGTCGGGCTAGGCTCCATACATGTGCCGCTACCGAAATCGTGTTGAAACTGGTTGGTTTCCACACTCATGGTAGTGACCCAGCACAAATTGAAGTGGCAAAGGTAATAATTTATAAATTTTTGAATTCCAAAAATGTTTAAATAAAGTGCACGACTGGGTCAAACGAACTTTTAATAATTTAGTGTTTCGTTAATATTATCAATATATTTGTCTTATTATTTCCCTATAATAACAAAATTATTACAGATTATATTCATTTATAAATAGCATAGGAACAACATTTTCCTCAACCCAACCATCAAATCCCCCACCACCGTCATACACCCAGCCCACCCACATTTCCCAACCACCAAAATTTGATGTGGTGCGTGTTCGGTTTCTAATAATAAAAATTAAAATAAATTAATTTTTTTTTATGTTGTTTTAGTGTTAAATATAAAAATATCAGAGAAAAAGACTACGGAAAACTCCTTAAGAATTTTTGATTTTAAGATAAAACAAGTAGTGGTGAGATAATAAAAAAAAAAAATATATTGTAGCTGTTATTTGAGAAAATATATAAATTTTAGGAAAATATCGGCGGTCCCCAAAAGTCTAAACCAAAGGCTGGGCCGCCGACTGTATTTTTCGTGGGCGCTTTTCGTGGACGTTTTTGGGTGGAAGTTTTGTGTGGTGAATTTTCTTTGGGAATCGTTGAGGCTTGAAGATAGCCACCCACCGAGAGTGCCAGCTTACTATATAGGGCTCCCGATAACCGGAGCACCCTTTGCCCCCCCCCCTCACCCCCTGTAGCACCCGTTTGCCTCGCTGGAGCACCAGTATTTAGCCGCAATACCAGGTTTTGTTTTTTTGTATTGACCTTTGACAAGTCGCGGTGAGTCAACTATATTTTAAAGGAAAATTAGTGGAAACAAAAATACCTATAAAATCTATAAGAAAAATTAAAAGACTAAATGTAAAAGTATTTTGCAAAGAAAAAAAAACAAGAAGAAAAACAAGAGAAAGAAGTGAATTTCACAGTGGAAATAGTTTTAAGTTAATTATTCACGCAATCAAATTTATTTATTAATTAATTAGTTTATATATATATATTCCTTTTTTTTATTATTATTTTTTTTTGTTCATTGGTTTGGTTTTTTTTACATATTGTTAATTAATTATTTGTTCTGGTTGTAAGCGACAGAGAAAGGTTTTTTTTGTGATTTTTGTTTGTTTTCTTCGCTTTTTTTTTGCATAAATCCCTCTATATCCCCCTCCATAGAGCTCTTTAGAGGTAGGGTAGTTAGGGCCCTCTCTGGGTTTAAGGAATTATTGAACCTATAATCGCAAAATTCTTTTTTTTCTTCGTCGCCTTTTAGTTTCGTATATTTTTCTGTAAGTCGAGTTTTTTTTTGTTATACTCTCGTATAACAGTTATGTTTTTTTTTATTGCGATACTCATATTTGAATTAAATACATGAGTGTAAAATAAACTTAAAATTAATGGTAACACAATCAGATTTCTTATTCTGTTTTGGTATGAACCAAAACATGATGGTTTAGAGGTTAATTTTCAGGGGTGCGGACGGCAGCTAAAAATCTTTCGGTGAAGATGGTATGATCTGAACCCGATCATCCACCATTGTGGGGGAATCCAGAAAATGGCCAAGGATTCTCATGGTTGGGTGGGTAATGGCCTCACTGCGGCAACATCCGCAGTGCCCTTGAAGTGGTGATTTCATCCGTCCGATGTCCTTTAATTATGTTGATTTTTTTTCGGAATTTCTCTCTCGGCCTGATTTATGTTTTTGTTCGCAGGTGAGGTTAAGTTTCGGGGACAAGTTCCCCCCCGTCCGACGAGCTAATGCTGAGCACCGCAAGCAGGCCACGTCCCTGGATCTTAACATTCCTATACCTTCCTTTTCAAAAATTTCCTTTTCCCAATATCCTACCTCATCCTAATTCCTTCCTCTCCACCTTACCGACGCTCCCCTCCTCTTGCCTTGCAACACATAAAAAAAAAGAGCAACGTGATAATAAAATCTTTTTAGAAATTAGGTCAGGTAATTCAAAATTTATTGAAAAGACTATACATGATGCGATATATGTTTTATCATCTTTTATATTCATATATATGTGTTTTTCAGTGGAAATTGTAAAAAAACGTGGAGTACGTACGACTCCATTGTGTGCCCTTCTAATTAGGTACGTACGGCATGCGATACGGTTGCGGATGCGGTTCCGGCTGCGTTTTTCTATTGTGTTCCAGCAGTAAAGCAGCAAGCATGAATTCAATGGTGTAGTATTAAACTTGTGTTTATTTGTCAATAAATAAAAAAAATCGTGTTTTGCAATTGTGCTTTATTTTGCTCAATAAATTCCTCCAATAGTATGTAAGTATCTATTTTTTTTTTCTTTGCAAATATCAAAAGTAGTGCAGCACGTTCGAGAAGTTTAAGATTATTGAACTTGTACTACAGATATTTTTTGTACTTCAGCTGCAGCTTCACATATTGTAGCCGTGCTATATAAATTACGTACTTTTAACTTTGACAGTGCTACATACTATAGCTGGAGCTACACCCAAGCAGTAAGGTCAGACCGCCCATGGTGGAATTGAATTCAGCGGAACTGCACTACAATGGAACTTTAAGCAGAAATTTCTTTACTTTGAGGCAAAAATAAATAAAATATTCTAAATTGCATTCTTCTGTCGTGAACTGTCGCGTGCTGAAGTTTAAGTAAAGTTCGAGTGCAGTTCAGGTGCGGTTTAAAAACAATGTCGTGAAATGAAATGCAGTTCCGCTAAAGTTCATTTCCGGCATGAGCGGTCAACCACACATGGTGGAACTAAGCTTCAGCGGAATTGCGCTTCACTTCATGACGATTTTCAAACATCAAACTTTTTTATCGTGCGATACATTGATTGAAAGCTGGCACTACCTAGATTACTAATATGGATTTTTTAAGCTGCTAAGACGCTTAGTTAAGCCGCTGTTCAAGTTTAAAAGTGTCAACTTTGATACCCGTAGGAGGCTTAGTTTGGTCGCAAATCGCGTTTAAAGATAAAAGACGATTTTTTATACAATGCGATACATCAATTGAAAGGTGTTACTGCCTAGATCACGAATATGCATCTTTGAAGTCGCTAGGTTGCTTAGTTTAGCCACAATTCACGTTTAAACGTGTCATTTTTGTCGACACTTTTTTCGATTTTTTATACAATGCGATACATCAATTGAAAGTTGTTACTGCCTAGATCACGAATATGCATCTTTAAAGTCGCTAGGTTGCTTAGTTTAGCCACAATTCACGTTTAAAGGTTTAAACGTGTCATTTTTCTCGACACTTTTTTCGATTTTTTTTTATAATGCGATACATCAATTGAAAGGTGTTACTACCTAGATCACGAATATGCATCTTTGAAGTCGCTAGGTTGCTTAGTTTAGCCACAATTCACGTTTAAAGGTTTAAACGTGTCATTTTTGTCGACACTTTTTTCGATTTTTTTTATAATGCGATACATCAATTAAAAGGTGTTACTACCTAGATCACGAATATGCATCTTTGAAGTCGCTAGGTTGCTTAGTTTAGCCACAATTCACGTTTAAAGGTTTAAACGTGTCATTTTTATCGACACTTTTTTCGATTTTTTTTTATAATGCGATACATCAATTGAAAGGTGTTACTACCTAGATCACGAATATGCATCTTTGAAGTCGCTAGGTTGCTTAGTTTAGCCACAATTCACGTTTAAAGGTTTGAACGTGTCATTTTTGTCAACACTTTTTTTGATTTTTTTATAGAATGCGATACATCAATTGAAATGTGTTACTGCCTAGATCACGAATATGCATCTTTAAAGTCGCTAGGTTGCTTAGTTTAGCCACAATTCACGTTTAAACGTGTCATTTTTGTCGACACTTTTTTCGATTTTTTTATACAATGCGATACATCAACTGAAAGGTGTTACTGCCTAGATCACGAATATGCATCTTTGAAGTCGCTAGGTTGCTTAGTTTAGCCACAATTCACGTTTAAAGGTTTAAACGTGTCATTTTTGTCGACACTTTTTTCGATTTTTTTATACAATGCGATACATCAATTGAAAGGTGTTACTACCTAGATCACGAATATGCATCTTTGAAGTCGCTAGGTTGCTTAGTTTAGCCACAATTCACGTTTAAAGGTGTCGACTTTGATACCCGTAGGAGGCTTAGTTTGGCCAGATATTAAGTACTTCTTTAAATAATTCTAAGCAGCAAAATAAAATACAAAAATGGTTACGAACATATTTTGGAAAAAGGGGAATTACTGCACGCAACTTGTATTTTTTTGTATATTTTTCAAATTCAGTTGTGAATACACCTTATTTATACGTTGCAATTTGAATCTTACCGTATTAACTTACTTTGTAATGTTATGGATGTTTTTAAAATTAAATTGTGAATACACCATATTTGTATTGTATTGAATAATTGAATGTTGAAAGTTGCAATTTTTTTAAATATAAAATTTTTTGTGCCAAAAATACAAATAATTATTAAAGGTAAGAATAAATGTTTAAAAAAAACAATAAATATATAAAAATTGTTGTTATAGATCAATATACAAAATTTTTTTTTTGAAAACACTAGCGGCGGAAACAACAATTTTTCGGAAGTTTGAAACATTTATTTTAAATTTATTTTAACAAGGATTTATCGTAAGTAGATTTTTTCATAATGAATTATATATACTCTTTACAAACTTATAAAAATTATTTAGTTTAAAGGTACCTTAACCAGTTAAAAAGAATATCACGCTTCCAAACCTTAAAACTAAAGATTCTCAGGTTAGTTAATATAATTTTTATGTTCAACCCAAATATTTATAATTGCTTCTGATTTTCATAGAAATGGAGAGTATCAAGTCTGTACGGGGAGGAGAGAAATGCGCCCATGAGGGGTTTTCGTACAATTTCGAAAAATTAAGTGCGAATGGAGATGTAAAATTCTGGCGGTGCGACAAAAAGTATTTGGATGACTGTCGGGCTAGGCTCCATACATGTGCCGCTACCGAAATCGTGTTGAAACTGGTTGGTTTCCACACTCATGGTAGTGACCCAGCACAAATTGAAGTGGCAAAGGTAATAATTTATAAATTTTTGAATTCCAAAAATGTTTAAATAAAGTGCACGACTGGGTCAAACGAACTTTTAATAATTTAGTGTTTCGTTAATATTATCAATATATTTGTCTTATTATTTCCCTATAATAACAAAATTATTACAGATTATATTCATTTATAAATAGCATAGGAACAACATTTTCCTCAACCCAACCATCAAATCCCCCACCACCGTCATACACCCAGCCCACCCACATTTCCCAACCACCCATCCACTATTTTTGACAACTTTTTCCTCACTACCAACCCTCAACCCCAACCGTCAACCAGCTACAAACCATCATGTTTGTACATTTTGTGTCACCCACCACCAACATCCTCCTCTTAATCCATTCCTCCCGCACCAACATAACCTACAACCTCCAAACAACATCCCGCACAAGGCACTAACCCTCAAGCATTTTTCAAAACTGCACCGACAAATTTTTTTTCTGATTGGTAAAAAGAATGATACATTTATTTCACCCAAACCCACTTTCCATCAACCCTCAACTCCCACCCCCAACTCCTAACCAACCACCCAACATGTTTGACAATCTTTTCCTCATCCCACCACACTAACTCCCCCACCCGTAACTACCCACTCTACCTACAACCACCAACCAAATCCCCCACCAGTAACCACCCACCGCACCTATAACTACCAACCAACCACACAGAATGTTTGTCAATTCCCCCCCCCCCCCCAAGCCCAAAACAAATCCCCCACCAGTAAACACCTACCCCACCTACAACCAACCACCCACCATTTTAGTCAATTTTTCCGTCCAACCAACTACCCACCATTTTTGACAATTTTTTCCACAGCCCCACCCCCCTCACCAACCACCCAGCCTACCTACAACCACCAACCAAGCACCCACAATTTTTGACAATTGTTCAGCCCCACCCCCCCCAACGACCACCCAATCCACAACCAACAACCACCAAACACTTTCCACTTTGAAAAATGTTATCAAGCGTCATGGCATTTTTCGTTACAATTACGACCGATTTTACTGCCTAGGTGCGCCAATAGATGTTTCACATCAAAAGAAGATTTTTGAAAAACATAAAATACAAGAAAAATAATCGTATTCCCCTCCGTTTAGCCGGGAGGGGTAGTTTTCTAAAGAATGATTTAAAACAAAAAACTATATTAAATAACATCGGTAACACTTACAATAACTCCTTTCTATTCTTTTTTGTAAAGTTTGAAACCTCTTCTTTTATTTTGTGTTTAGACCAAAAACTTTTAGTGAACCGTTTTTGAAAAACAAATTTTTCCAACTAAAAATTTTGAAAAAAAACGAAAACTAAATTTCAATTTCAATTTTTTTTAAAATTTTACGTTATTAGGTACTATTTTTGTTTTCAAAATTGCTTAATGCTCTTGTTAATTTCAATTCAAACACTGGAAACCGTTTAGTTCTAGGACTTTTGGTTGCAAAGTTATTCAATAATTCATATTTCAAATTCCTAATTACTGATAGAAACTAAAAAGGATACATAAACGCCTGCAAGTTTTAAACCTCTGGTCCAACTTAAATGATTTATACCTTTTCCAATTCAAATTTGTCTTAACAACTAAAGCTATTCTTATCATTACTTATAAACAGCAATTCTTACTTAATATGATTCGAAATTATTCTGTTACGATTTCTGCACTCCTTATTTTTTCTTTAATTTTTTTTAAAGATCGTCCAAAACATCAAAACGAGGGCTGAAGGAACGATGGAAACCCCGGCTGTCATTCTTAATAATGCATTTTTACGCCAGCCTGACGCGGTTCAAGGCAGGTTGCCGAACCAAGGCACACTGAAAAAAGTTATTCAGAGGCGAAGGATGGTGGTCGACGCTGTGCCAGCGCAACCGTTAGTGTTGAGCGACCTTCGCATACCCGACCCAATTTCCCGGTATGAAGCAAGCCCAGGAGTGTTTGAGAACTTCCTGCTTTTTGATTCGGGCGTAGGAAGCTCAAACCGGATCTTGCTTTTTGGGCGTGAAAGCCACAGAAGTTGGGTTGGGGGTATGAAGAAGGTGTTTGTCGATGGCTCCTTCCGGATAGCTCCGAAATTGTTTCACCAGGTTTGTATATATTATATAATACATAAATGTAATTTCATATAATATTCATTTTTCAATAGGTGTACGTCATTATGGAAGAGAGAGGCGGATTTGTCTTTCCGGTAATATACGGCCTGCTTCCAAATAAATTGGAAGCCACATACCGGCAAGTGTTTGCAGCCATAAAAAACATTTGGCCGACGTTTATGCCGGAAAGCATCTCATGCGATTACGAGCTAGCTGAGATAAATGCCATAAGGACGGAGTTTCCTTATATTCAAGTCCACGGTTGCTTCTTCCACCTGGTGAAGAATTTGAGGAAGCAGCTATCGGCAAATAATTTGCTTCAGCGCTACAACACGGATGCAGATTTTGCACACTCTGCAAAAAAAATAGTTGCGCTGGCATTTGCACCTCTTGGGCGGCTAAACGAAGCGTTCCATGTCCTCGTTACCGAGTTGCCATTGGAACTTGTTCCAATATTAAGTTGGTTCGAGGATAACTACATGGGCCGACTAAATATTGGAGGCGACAGAAGGCCCGCACGCTTTCCGGCCAATATTTGGAACGTCCATGAAAGGACCTTGGCCGGTAACGATAGGACGAACAACTTTGTTGAGGCCGCCCACAGGAGGATGCAGATAGAACTGGGCGTCGACCACCCCACAATATGGCGCTTTATAACATCCCTCAAGAAAATTCAAAGTGGGAGAGATAAGGTTTATGCGGAATTTATACGGGGGGAAGAACCCCCAAAAAAACGCGCAAAATATGTGAGGGCCGATGAACGAATAAAAACACTCGTAGTTCAGCTGAACAACAGCCAGCGAACTATGAGTGAGTTCCTGAGAGGACTTTCTTTCAATTTTAACATGGATTGAGAGTTTGAACAAGAGTCCTAAATTGAAGGTATGTATTATACTATTTTTATAATTTCATGGATTCATGTGTACCTTTTCAAGCGAAGCAACACCACCTGATGCCGTTTTCCCCATACCTTTCTGAATTTGATCTCGAGCACTTTTTGCTTTCCATGAAGTGAAAAAAGCAATCTTATTAGTAAGTAAGTTAGAAAGTAAGTTAGTAAGTAAGTTAGTAAGTAAGTTAGTAAGTAAGTTAGTAAGTAGGTTAGTAAGTAATTTAGTAAGTAAGTTAGTGAGTAAGTTAGTGAGTAGGTTAGTATAATAGATACATATATATGTACATATTATTTAAATTATATTCTAAGATTGTTTATGTATAGCTTATTATAGTAGAAAATATTATTTGTTTAAAAATAAAATACTTATTCATGAACTATAACCAAATCTTTATTAAAAAAAACTTGGTTATCTGTAAAGTCGGTTTGCGGACGATAATTTTAGTGATAACCTTGCCTTTGTCACCTTTCGGACATCATTCCATTAAAAGGTTTGTATATGCTTCGAGCTTTTTTCAACACAGGGATGTGCTATTATCAAACAAAAAAATTGATTTCTCTACCTGGTTTCGTTCATCGTAATCGATTTATTCATCAATAGTCAACAAACTAATGTATTGTCCATCGATAAAGCACTAATAGCTTAAATGTTAAAATCCCAACAAAGTCCCACAATATCCCCTAACTGTTTAAAATTCCCCGCGGTTTGGGGAATTCCGCACAAATCGGCAACCCTGTTTTTGATACAACGCTTTATGAACTAAGCACTGAAACTGCCCGGCTGAAAATAAATACTAAAATAATTTATGGGAGATAGTTTGTAGCATTACTGCATACCTACTGCGTATAGCTTAAGGCAAGACTGCACTCCGCGGAAATGCACTGCAATTGAATTCTTTGTATAAATATTGTATTAGTTAAGTCGCACTACGCTGCAGCGGAACTCAACTTTAGCTTAAAGGCATAGTTGGAAGTTTTCATACTAGTGTAGTGTAATACCGCCTAGTAAGCAATACCTACATAAGTTATTTTGCCATAACTCAAGTAATGGCTAATACATACATATGTACATACAAACAAATCAATGCATGCAAACCTGTAATATAAAACAAAGAATAATTCATATTCACTTAAAAGCATTTCGTTATATTGCAAATAGCTCAAAGCATTTTTAATTAATTTTATGGGTAAGTAATGTGTGGTTTCCAATATAATGAAAATACATTATTAATGTTTTCCTCCGGAAGGTCTCTCTTCAAAGATTTTTGAAGTTTCATGAGTGCGTTGAGTGTGAAATGCTTGAGGTTTACTTCTAGACTGTCCTGATCCTGACCTGTTTGCTGATGAAAGTGATATTGACATGCCATTATTTGATTGGATGATTTCTGGTTTCAATCCATCAGCAACAACAGATTGTTGTGCCTGTTAATTTAAAAGGAACATTCTTTAATTTGATGGAGTTTCAAATGTGTGTTTTATTTTAAATAACAATAGCTAGTCAAATTTTGAAAATTATATAAACGGTACTCATACAGCAAAACCAAGAACTTATTTTTTTCTCTTCAAACAAGTAAGAATGAGTTATAATAAAGCCCAAAATAAACTTTCGTAAATATTTCTGGGTGCATTTTTGGATGTTTTAAAAAAGAACAAGTAAAGGGTCCGCCATTTAACGTTTTTTTTTTCAACTAGTGCTTATTTCGTGAGTGGTAACACTTAGCTCATGTTTGATTTGACAGATAATTAGTTTTATCCTTCCGCTGCACGAATATGGTTGTGTATACGCTTGAACAACGCTGGGAAATTTTCAGATGCTCATTTTGATCTTGGCGGGTATGTAAACAAACAAAATTGTCGCATTTGGGGCACAGAAAACCCGCACACGCACACATTGAAAAGCCGATACACCCAAAACGAGTCACTGTTTGGTGCGGATTTTGGTCCAGAGGCATAATTGGGCCATTTTTCTTCGAAAATGGGCAAGGAGTGGCCGTTACAGTCAATAACGATCGTTATCGGGCCATGTTGAACGATAATGTGTTTCAAAACTGGACCGATCGTGTAGGCTACTGCATGGCCAGCTAAGGCAGCCATTTGAATGAAATTATTTTCCATTATTAACCGGAAGGATTTTACTTTCAAATAAAAAAATAAATTTGAGAAAATATTCAGTAGTTTTTTTTTATAGCATTTTCAAAAAAAAAAAAAAAAGTTATTTGGCGGACCCTTTACAAACTTCTCTTATAAGCTATAATTAATCCTAAGGTTGCCCTTATTTTTGTCTTATTTCAGTGGACTTTAAAATTTGTCTACATGATAAAACTCATAAGCTCTTGTCTTTCATCAACTAGTACACGTTTTTGAGAACAATTTTTCCAAATCGTATTTAGATTGTCCAGGATAAAAAAAAAAAGAAAAAAAACTTACTTTGCATGAAGAAATGTGCCTTCAGGCGCTAGACTCCTAATATCAGCATATTCCTTGAACAAACCATGTCTGCCACGCTCTTTTACCTTTTGAACGATTTGTTCAATTGTTTTTGGATCTCCTTCTGCCCCGGCCAGACTGTCGTCATCACTAAACCCGACAAAGCACTACTTGGTGGATTCTCCTACCAGAACTCGCTCAGTGGTGCCGTTGTGTTGGGAATATTATCGTTTGTTTCGGCAACAATAGCGCCGTCGCCAACACCTACACCTTGATCCCCACTTCCAACTATTCCGACAAAGTCTGTTGATCCCATTGTTCCTGTTGTTGTTAATGTTGTGGTTGTATGTAAATTGTTGCTAGATGGTTGGTACCCAATATTATCCAGAGGCTCGTCTTCACGATTCGTCATCGATTTGTAGTAATGAAGTAACCATGTGGAGTGATCTATTTCTTATGGCTATGGCTTGAGAAAAATGCATGCCCAGGACAAATTCCCAGCTATCACATCCTAGTGATTTTTTGGGAATAACTTCCAAGTCCAGCATTTTCTCAGCCAACTACTCGTATTGTTTATTAAGGTAAGAAAGTGTTTGTTGTCTGAAAATTGTATATTTCAAAATTATACGCAAACAATAATCGACGACGGACGACGATGATGATGAACGACGACGACGACGATGAAGAAGAAAGAATACTCACCCTGACGACTACTTCTGCCTCTGAGTTCAATTAAAGAAAATTTCTTGTTTAAAAACAACCACTGCTAATCCACAACCAAAACAAAATAATAACTCTCTGCGACGCAAATTGGTTTCTTTTTTTTTTATATGTTCGTCTTTTTTGAGAGCGCTTATGAAACTTGGGATGGGACATGGGAAGTAATTGTTTAGCGTTGATTTTTGAAGTAATTTGTGCTTTAAATAATAAACTTGTCTTATTAGAAATATATAAATGGCCTTCTGAGAATTTTTTATTAATGAAAGACTATTTTTTTAAAAGAATTTGTACTTTTTCTTGTTTTTCTTTTTTCTTTGTCTTCTATTTGCGAACGAATATGAGAGCGGCATGACAAAATGACAATCAATGTCATTCTTGACCGCAGTCAAGTCAAGGAAGAAAACCACGTTCCATTTCGTTCCAAATTCATTTTTCTCGATTTCATTGATAATGGCACGCCTACACCGAAGCAATACATTTTCAATATAATTAATTTGTACAGAAAAAAATTCTTTGCGATAATATCTATAATATGGTAGCACTAGAGCAAAGTTTGATTGCAATGGGGATCCGGAGAGAAACGTTAAACGAAATGACGTATAGGACAAACAAGAAAATTCAACTTCGTTTGCGCCATAGACATATTATATATGGACTGCTAGTCGAATATAGTTTAAATACAAACGTTGCTTAAAATCTAGACATACGTATCGCGTCACTCAGTTACAGTGTCGAATATCAGTACTAATATCCATCATATTTTTTTCTCGATGCCGATGTAATTTTCAATGCAAATGTCAATCACTCTTTTTTTGCAGATCTTGACATGCAGCTCCATGTAAAGACACCTTAAAGCCTAGTACGCAGTTTGCACTAAACTAAATTTTATCTCTTGAAAAATGTTTCAAAATTTTTTTTTCAATATTTTCAGGTTCGCGTCTAAACTTAGCGCCCTAGCGACTCAAAAAATGCATATTCGTAATCTAGGAAGTGCCACCTTTCAATTGATGAATCGCATTATAAAAAAAATCGAAAAAAGTGTCGACAAAAATGACACGTTTAAACGTGAATTGTGGCTAAACTAAGCAACCTAGCGGCTTTAAAGATGCATATTCGTGATCTAGGCAGTAACACATTTCAATTGATGTATCGCATTGTATAAAAAAATCGAAAAAAGTGTCGACAAAAATGACACGTTTAAACCTTTAAACGTGAATTGTGGCTAAACTAAGCAACCCAGCGACTTCAAAGATGCATATTCGTGATCTAGGCAGTAACAACTTTCAATTGATGTATCGCATTGTATAAAAAATCGTCTTTTATCTTTAAACGCGATTTGCGACCAAACTAAGCCTCCTACGGGTATCAAAGTTGACATTTTTAAACTTGAACAGCGGCTTAACTAAGCGTCTTAGCAACTTAAAAAATCCATATTAGTAATCTAGGTAGTGCCAGCTTTCGAGAAAAAAGTTTGATGTTTGAAAATCGTCATGAAGTGAAGCGCAATTCCGCTGAAGCTTAGTTCCACCATGTGTGGTTGACCGCTCATGCCGGAAATGAACTTTAGCGGAACTGCATTTCATTTCACGACATTGTTTTTAAACCGCACCTGAACTGCACTCGAACTTTACTTAAACTTCAGCACGTGACAGTTCGCGACAGAAGAATGCAATTTAGAATATTTTATTTATTTTTGCCACAAAGTAAAGAAATTTCTGCTGCTAATCAATCCAATTTTTTTTTTCATTAGATACAGTACAGTTTATACGATGGATTGAGAGACAGAGACAAAAACATAAAAAAAATGTCATAATTATGCATCGGCACTCTTTTGCTAAACCGCACCAAATCCGTCAGCGGAACTGCGCTTCAGCGAAGTGACGCTTTAGTTGGGCAGATTACAAACTCTTTGCTGTTGCGTGTCGCTAAATCGCAGTTCCGCTGACGCTTGATGCGGGTTATCGCATACGGTTCCATACAAAGAATATTTGAAGTTCCATTGTAGTGCAGTTCCGCTGAACTCAGTTCCACCATGTGCGGTCTTACCTTACTGCTTGGGTGTAGCTCCAGCTATAGTATGTAGCACTGTCAGAGTTAAAAGTACGTAATTTATATAGCACGGCTACAATATGTGAAGCTGCAGCTGAAGTACAAAAATATCTGTAGTACAAGTTCAATGAACCGTTTTTTAACAACTTTTTCTTTATTTTTTTTTTTAATATAATGCGATGCGTCGATTGCATTTTTTTACCACGCATTCTTTTTTCGATTTTAATTATTCCTGTAAAAATGTTTCCAAATCAGAATCCGCTTTAATTTTAAGACAGCAACAATCTTGCTTTTATAACAAAGCAAAGTTCACATCAAATTACATATTAATCTGCTCCGTCGATGAATCAACGAAGTAGACACACTTACCAGCACTGGCAGCTTATAGGCCATCGGCTAAACACATACAATTAAAAAATACCTGAACCTGTCAAAATTTGGCTCGAGAATAATGTGAGACAATTATTTTATGCGCTGAAAAAAAACGGAAAATTTTTTGATTAACATTTGAACACTTTTGACGTTTTTTTATTTTTGCCTTTTGCTCAGTCCGCCCCATAAATCTCTGTTCTATTGTGACCGGTCACTTTTGGAACAAAATAGGAAAAAAAACAGTCGCCCTATTGAATACTTTATATTGCATTACCTACCAGCGACCAACGTTCAAAAGTCTAGTCATGAAAAAGCTGGCACCGAAATGTCCAGTGGTGAAACGACGGCAATGAAATTTCCAGCGGCGAAACTGCTGGTGGTGAAACGCTGGCGGTGAAATGTCCCGCACTGAAACGGTGGCACCGAAACGTCTTGCTTCGTATATTTTTCGGTAGACTTCATTTTGAAGAAGCATTTCATCGGGAGAAGAACTCCGAATCAGAACACAAGTTATTTTTTTTTATAAAGCAGCATAGCCGCGCCCATACCTGTTCAGTCTAGCAATTAGAAAATTTCTAATTGCTCAGACTTTTAAGGAATTTCTATTACAAATCATAATTATCAATACAACAAAGGAATTTGCATATTCCATGAGGAAGAGGAGCGAAGAACCCCAAGGAGTAAACTGGGCAAGCGGAGCTGCTCCAGCTTCATAATTTTACCCAGGAAGAAGGACGACGCACATGTGCTAAGCAGTGCCAAGAATATTTTTTTTTATTTCATCGATACATATATATTTCCACTCCCATCCGCGGAAAATTCTTGATGACGATTCGATATTCGATATAACAATATATTGCACATACGCGCATAGCGTCCGAATACCACAGGTGGTGTTTTAACCTTTTTTTTTGCTCCACCAAAGCGTGTTCGATCTCAGCACACACGCGTGCACATCGACCAGGGCAGCGCCCTAAATTTTTTGGATCAGTGTCTTACTAACCCTTGCGAGCAACGTTAGGCGTTGATCCGCTAGCCGGCTCGCCAACGTTTGCATTCTATCCTGGTGACAACATCAATACACATTCATATACTTCGTTACCTCATGGCATTATAATGCCACACACGTTCTACGCCTGCATTGCTGTATGCAGATGACTCGTGGCAACATTAGCCGACGTCCGATCATTGGCAGATTTGTTCTGTGGAACGGGTACCCAGTCTCGGTAAGGCTGTAGGCCCCAATGATATAGGAAGGGATTTTTTTTTGTTCCTGCAGTGTTCAGAACGTCTGGCGCGTGCTCTTGTCACGGATGCCGGTTCTAAAACCATCACTATCACCATCATTAGATTGCTGAGACAACCTAAAGTTCCTGCAACTATACCTAAAGTTCCTGCAACTATACATAAAGTTCCTGCAACTATACCTAAAGTTCCTGTAACTATCCATAAAGTTCCTGCAACTATACCTTAAGTTCCTGCAACTATACCTACCCGTACTGGAAATTATTTTAACTTATATCTGTATGACATAAATTATATTCCTCGGGATATACCAGGTAACGATTTATAATTCTATAGTATTTTTGTGTATAAATTATTAAGGACGTGAAGAAAGTACGTTCCTACAAAGCCCACAGGCGGGTTCATAATTACCTTGAGAACTAATATACTTGTTAACTCAGTACACAGAGCATACGATCACGGACGGTGGTGTACGCGATTGAGTAGAATCCTTTGAAAAGATTATCTGCACACAGTGGCGGGACCTAGCGCCTCCCCCACCGACTCAGCGTTTTGTATACTATCTTATAATAAAACAAAGAATTATTGTAGAAACATATTACGATGATTTATTTGAAACTATATATTATTTTTTTTTGAAATTATAAAACATTAGCTCATGTTAATTTAGAAGAAGTGCTTACTTACCTCATATCCATTCGCGTGTTGTAATGTTTAAGTGCCGTGACATTTTTATGTAGCCACTCACCGGGTGAGATCTATTTCTTTGAAGAGATTAGATTAACTTTTCCTCTTCTATCTTGAATCGCATCGAAGCCCTTGCTTCGTAATGACAACTCAGGGTTTCGGGTATATATGTGAAGGTATGCTACTTTGAATTTTTTTTAATTCACCTCCGGTTCGTTACTCAAGTTTTTTTTTATCTTTGGAGCTTACGGTATTCTGAACGCAAATTCCATTTGTTTGTTCTCTTTTTATTGTTTTTATTTCCGCGTTACACTTATTACCTTTTTCTTTTAGCACTTAGTCTTCACGACTCATTACCTTCGCGTTGGTAGCAACCGCCTTTGACCGCGTTTTAACGTAGCGTTAAGGTACGAACTCACTTATTGCCTGTCGGCACCACTTTTATCTTCCTTATCCATTGTTAAACGGTGTAGTATACTCGTGCATTGTTGTTTATGTTTCATATACGCCAGCAGACGCAAGTATCTTATTTCATATTAATTGTGTCTGTTAAATCTGAAGATCTATGAGGACTACCTCGAAGATACGAGCCTAAGATATTCAAGGCAACGATTTCAATCAACAGATTTGATGAAGTTTCTTTTTTTTTGAATTAGAGATCATAAGAACTGGTCCATAGCTAAATATTTTAAAGGATTAAAGTGATATATTCCACGATACATATTTACCTAACTGTTTAATTTTCAGCTTGTTCCCGGAGTGCACTTCAGCAACAGCATCATTTTGAAAACAATATTTAAAGCTACCCCATTGGTAGTTGGTAGTATTTTGATATTTCTTGCATGTGTTTAAATTGGAATATATTCTTTAAATATTTTATTATATTGATTCATATTTACAATTCTATCGATTACTCGATCGGATGCGAATTGTATCCCTTCGCGTATAGTCATTTTTTTTGTTTTGTCATTGAATTGAAACTCCCTCAAGTCAAGTTAAAGTCCTGACAAGAATCTTTTAATACAAGTTTACCTTCGTTATAATTCTGTTTTCGCGATAGGTTATGAAATAAATTCCTCACTTCCTTTCATAATCGGAAGAATCATTAGTCCGATACATCATTTCCGTCCGTGTATTTGAATTTTCGCTTTTTGATCTGTCGGAGATTATTGGCGTTAAGAAATCGACGCCGCGGTAGAAAAAAAAATATTTTTTTTTTGTTACGATCCTTTTTTTTAACGTGAATAATTCGATCCGCATACCGATTCATATTTGAATTAAGATCATCGTAACCACAAATCACCCTCATTGTGGGAAGTTAGAGATTTTCAATAAATTATAACTTGTTTTATAGAAAAGCAATTGACTTATTAATATTGTATTTTAATTGAGACATTATTAATAGATTAGGTTTAGTAGTCGGATAAGATTACCATTAATAAATTTCTTGGAGTAACTTTGGAAAAGCTACATCCATCTTTTGTAACTTAGCATTTTATAATAATTGATTAAGACTTTCAAGTTTCCTTTTTCTGATTATCTACTGATTCTATTCTTGATCATTAAAACACTTTAATAATCTGTTAGAGTATAAGATAAGATATTAATAAATAAGATTTTGTTTATAACGTTTTCCTAAAATACTTTGCATTTTTGAATTCAGTCTTTTTGGAATTTCAGGAAGTTACTACAACATTTAAGTTATGTTTGAGTAAGATATCCTTAGGGAGGGTGGTAACCCTCACAATCCCTCGAGGTAACAAGGTGACGTACATGGAGCAATACTCATAGGGAGTATTAGTTTTGGCAACGATGGTGTAGAGTAGTTTAGAGTTATGGTTGGATAATAGATTTGATATAGGATAGTTAGTAGAGCAAGCATATCTGTGCTTGCTTATCATATTAGGGGCTGTCCAACAATAGTGTTGAGTCGTGGGGACTCACAGGTATGCGGTCAGCCAAGGACATAGGTGAGAGAGTTGGTTTTCGCATATGGATGGGGTGGGTTGAGAGACCAGGAGGATCGATCAACACCTTTGGTCCTCCCTCCCCGCATCGTTAGTCACCTCTTCCGCATTCTGCAATACAACGTGGCAGCGGGATGAAAGGAAGGTGATAAATAGGCCATGCAACCACGATCATCTATGGTTTGCTATCACGCGAATACTTACGAGTTAAGTTCATTGGGTTAGTTAGTAATTCAGTTTAGATCTTTTTCTTCTGAGCTATGGGCACTCGTTTTAAGAGGTGCGATTACGAATCATCTTTTACTTTACAATCGATTCTTCTAAGTCTTGTCGACACTGTTTATGAGGGCCCTTAAGCTTTTCGATATTACTTATTCGAGCTCGCACACCATGAGTTCACCGGTCGGCAGTGAAAAATAGAGGTAACACCGGTCAAGTAGATCCCGTAGCAAGAGCCCACGGCCTGGCTGAGCTAGTCATGGCTATGGTACTGCCGGCCACCGCGACGGTCGATCTCGACCACGGTTCTACGTTGTCGCATGCCGTTCTTATTGACTGTTCTCTACGAGCAGTTGATGAGAAAGGGGGCGTTGCCGGCATAGGATCGCTTCCGTCCCTTTAATGCAGAGTTTAGGTAGCTGTAGCAAGAGCAATGGATGCGATCTGAAGCGAAGTCTTTGGATATGTAAACGCCGTTCAGATTTTAGGCATTCCAATACTAGTTATGAGTGAGGGATCTGAGTAGAGTCCATGGTTCCAGGTGTAGGCTACAATACAATACAGCTGCAAGAAGAACACCAATTGCTTGTAGCGGATAGGCGCGGACATGCTGACAGCTACCCTCTAGGCTGTTCCACGGTGCTTTGTGGTCAGCACCTATGGTACGCTGTCAGATGGTTCGTGCTTCTGTGATGGGGATGGAAATGAAATTGTAAGGAAGGGAAGAGGAGCGGGAAGAGCAAGATGCCATGTTAGCGAAGTGTAAGTATAACGATTTAGGGGTACTAGATACACCGATACATGGGAGATTGGCGATGGAGATGCTGTCCCTTGGTATAGGAGTCAAGGAGGCTTTTGGGGGTTCTTGTCTCTTCTGGCTTCCTCTTCGGCTTGTGTTGTCGATAGGTGCTGGTTTGGAACTTGGGTATCCATAGGATATTTGAGCAGAGGTTGGTGTCTATCGACGGTACTGGTGGTGGGTATAGATTATCTCTCTCCTTTTGAAATTTCATTATTTACGTTACAAAATAAAACAAAGTACCTAAATGAAAATTTCATTCTTAAAAAAACGGTGGCCCTACATACAATATTTTAAGATTGTTGCTTATTTGAAATGCTTACTACTGAAACCCTTCAAGAGCTTTTGTATGGAACGCCCTTACGGAGTGCGAATGCGAGACAAACATCCCTATCTTCCTTGTAGGGTAGAAGTTGGTGCATTTGCCATAAGGGTACATTTGCCAATTCAGTTTTTCGGTCAAACCAACAAAGTGTAAAATATCGAAAAATCGATTTTTGTTTCACATCACTAATTGCAAACTTCCCACAAAGTTTGACAGTTCTCAGATAGACACCAACCAAGTTGGACGTGTGTGCTTTTTTTTGTCTGCTCGAACTAAAAAAAATAAGGTAAACAGTAGTCGTTAATTTGTAGTTTTTATAGTTTAGATATTAATTTTAGATTTAAATATCTTTTATAAATATATATAGTGTAGTATGTAGAATTGATAAATATAAGTCGCTTACAAAGAAAAAAAGATACAAATTAGTTTATAAAAGAACAGTATGTGGGCTACATTTGACACTTGTTTGTGGGGTGGCTTTGCCTGGCAAAGCCACTTTGTGGGGTGCATTTACCAGTGGCAAACCCACCCCATGGGTTAGTTTTACCAGTGGTAAATTCACTCCATGGGGTGCTTTTACCAATTATGTCAAAAAGGGCAATCGCCCAGAAATCGACTAGGGAAAAATGAGAACAGCAGTACAAAAAGATCTGCTTCGATTTCTTCTGATGAAGAAAAGGATCACTTCAGCTTAGCTGACAGTGATAAGTCGACAGGGTTTGGAATTGAAAAAGAGAGTTATGACAGCCATCAGAGCAGTGATTAGTTGGAGAAATATCGGGTGCGCGAAGACGATGTACTAGAAACTATGTCCTTCGTCCTTGTAACGTACGACAAAGTTTTTTACGTCGGACAAATCTTTTTTTTTTCTTTTTTTTTATAGAGTTTCTGCATACCATCCTGGCTTAAGCCAAGAGTACCTATCTTTGCATTGCAAAAGATTAGGCTCTATACTTTGCCTAGAAAAGTAAAGAAAAGAAACAAAGTAATTAGTTAAAAAACTTAAGATATAAACGATATAAAATAAAAAATCACAAAATTGTTCATGACAAAATGATATTGTTTTTAATAAAAATCTTTAGTTTTCTCTTAAATTGATTTATTCTACTTTCATTTTTTACATCACTCGGAAGATTATTAAAATAGTTGTTTCCATCGAAGAAAATGCTGCGTTGTGTACTGCTAAGACGACATCTCTCTGATCTCAAGTTGTTGTTGTTTCTCAAGTTGTATGGCTGGGCCTCAGCAACTTCCAAAATTCCATTAGAAACGTAATCAGGAAGCATTCCATTACGAATTTTAAATATAAAGACCATAGCATCGTAAGCCAGTTTTTGTTTAACATTCATCCAATTAAGACACTCCAGCATAGCACGAATCGGTGTGTATATATTCAGCTTCAACATGACTCTCATACCCTTATTCTGCAGTCTTTGTAGTCTTAATTTAACATCAGCATTACAACCGAAGAGTAAAGTTGAACAATAGTTAAAGTGCGGCAACACAAGAGAATTATACAAAAGAATAGAAGTCTCAAATGTCAGATGTGTTCCTTAAAATTGAGCTTTTCGTCTATTATTACCCCCAGATATTTTAAACATTGAACTGTACCGATTAAAACGTTATCCATGCACACATTAATATCTTTATCTATTCTGAATTTCATGCACTTAGTTTTGCTAACATTCACCTTTAATTTGTTCATTTTCAACCAATTGTCAACACTTTTCAAATCCTCATTCAATCTTTGGCACATCATTTCACTCTTATCTCCACAAATATAGATGAGGCTATCATCAGCAAAAAGCTTTATACTGCAATGTTTTAAGAACTTTTTAAAATCATTTATATATGAAAGAAAAAGAAATACTCCCAACACTGAACCTTGAGGAACACCCAGATCATTATCAATTGCATTCGATAGTTCATCATTCACCTTAGTTCTCTGACTTCTATTATTTAAATAAGATTCAAACCATTCCAATTCTCGACCACGCACACCATACAAGTACAACTTTTTCAACAAGATTTGTCTATCAATAGTTTCAAATGCACGTTTCAAATCCAAAAACAATGCTATCACTGATTTTCCGCAGTCAATTTGTCTCTTCCACTTCCACACAACACAGTTTATCGCAGTTTCACATGGATAACCTCTTCTAAACCCAGATTGTTCATTGATCAAAACATTATGGTTCTCTAAATATCTCTGAAACTGATCTGCAACGAATTTTTCTAATATTTTCTCCCACGTAGGCAACATATTCACTGGTCTAAACTCTTCGCAATTATTCGTATTTTTTACTTTTTCTACAGGAACAACAACTGACTGCTTCCATATTTCAGGAAACTTACCCGTTCCTAGCGAAGTATTGATTAATTTCATAAGCACTGGTCCAATGATCTCTATTGATTTTAAAATAATATCTCTTTTTAGTCCACAAATATCTTTTTTATTATTCAAATTTTGAATTAATCTGTAAAGTGTACTTTCATCACAAAATCGAAAAGTAAAAATAGAGTTAACACTAATATCTGGTGACACAAATGAAACCGCTGGAATTGATGCATTTATTTCTACAAAGTATGCATTAAACTTGTTCGCAATTTCATTTGCAACAATTGACGTCACGTCCCCAAATTTAACACTTTCAATCATATTCGATTTTGTATTTTTTAATACAATATTTTTGAGTCTTCCACATTGCCAAATTTAGCTGTAATTGGAGATGTTATGTAATTGTTTTTACTAGACCTTATTTCCCTTTTGTACTTATTGCGAATAGATTTATATTTCGACCGATTTTCCACAGAGTTATTAAAAACCGCGTTGTTATAAGCTATAACTTTTGACTTTTTTAAATTTCGTAAATGGGAATTGAACCATGAATTATCTACTGTTTGTGTAACAACTTTTTGAATCGTCAAGGCTTCACAACACGCGTTAATCTTTTCACAAAAAATTCTCGATAGCGCATTCAAATCATCTTCAAAGTATATGTCTGAGAACCTTTCCGCATTTAGAAAAAAATCGAAACGTTCTTTATTGTAACGAATGGATTTATATTTTTGTTTTTTAATAACCGATTTATTTTTTATTCGCACTTCCACTCTTATAGTTTCATGGTCTGTTATTTTGTCGTCAGCATTTATCATGACTTTAACTTGAGATTTCAAGTACCTACTCGTTATGATGTAATCTATCAAAGTTGCTGAGACCTCAGTGGTTCTAGTTGGTTGATTCACTAATTGGACCAGACCTTGGTCAGCAAAAACTTCCAACACTTTGTTTGCATTACGATCCTGGGTTAACAAATCAATATTAAAATCGCCAGTCATCAGGATATTGTTTTCGTTTTCTAATGAATGATCATGGGTCTGGTTCAAAATCCCGAAAACCAAAATCCCGAAAGTTCAAAATCCCGAAAAATCAAAATCCCGAAAAATCAAAATCCCGAAAAATCAAAATCCTGTAAAATCAAAATCCCGAAAAATCAAAATCCCGTAAAATCAAAATCCCGAAAAAATCACGAAAAAATCCCGAATAGCAATCAATACTGAAAAATCGGATTAGTGATGCAGGCAGGCGCCTGTGTCAACAGTTTTCATAATCAGCAGTACTTGGGTGGCCCGCTTAGCGGGTTCTTCGGATTTTAGCTCCCTTTTTCGGGGACACACCCGCTCACGCAGCTTCGCTGCTCCGCTAAGGGATGTAAATTTGTCAGGCAGGCGCCTGTGTCTGTAACATTTGTAATTAATTTGACCTGGGTGGCCCGCTTCACGGGATCTTTTGATTTTCTCCTCCTTTTTCGGGGGCACACCGCGCTCACGCAGCTTCGCTGCTCCGCTAAGGGTATGTAAATTTGTCAGGCAGGCGCCTGTGTCTGTAACATTTGTAATTAATTTGACCTGGGTGGCCCACTTCGCGGGATCTTTTGATTTTCTCCTCCTTTTTCGGGGGCACACCGCGCTCACGCAGCTTCGCTGCTCCGCTAAGGGTATGTAAATTTGTCAGGCAGGCGCCTGTGTCTGTAACATTTGTAATTAATTTGACCTGGGTGGCCCGCTTCGCGGGATCTTTTGATTTTCTCCTCCTTTTTCGGGGGCACACCGCGCTCACGCAGCTTCGCTGCTCCGCTAAGGGTATGTAAATTTGTCAGGCAGGCGCCTGTGTCTGTAACATTTGTAATTAATTAGCTTTTTATCATTCGGGATTTTGAACATTCGGGATTCTGATTTTTCGGGATTTTGATTTTTCGAGATTTTGATTTTTCGGGATTTTGATTTTTCAGGATTTTGAACTTTCGGGAATTTGATTTTCGGGATTTTGAACGGATCCCAATGATCACACCAATCGGACAAAAATGTTAAAAAATCCACTTCTGAAGAACTAGGAGATCTATACAACGCTACCAAGGTCCACTTTTCTTTATTAAACCAGACATGCATTTTCAAAATCCAAACAGAATTTTGAAATTTTGTTTAACATATAACAACACTCCCCCGGTGTGCCTAGAGTGTGAAGTACAAACAAAATGCTTCTAGCCAACAATACTTATTTCAGAATCCTCAATTTCATCTGTTATACATGTTTCAGTCAGCGTTACAAAATCAGGGGTGGAATCGGCTAATGTGATTTGTGATTGTCACATTTCTGACAATCACATGTGATAAAATAATTTTGTGTGTCTGCATAATGTGATCACCGGAATTTTGTTTATTTTCATTATGTCATTTTCCGTTGGGCAATTGGAGAGAACTCCGAAGACAAATCGTTTCTCTTCGGAGTTGTGTTTTGCGAGTCTTACTTCTTCTGCTTTTTATGAAATATGCGGTCTGAAGACGCATATATACGAACGTCACAGTTTCTATATATTTTGTATTTCAAATTAAACAATTGGAACAATTTTAATATATAATTTACATTAAGGGACGTGACAATTATGTATTTATTTAGAAAAGATTAATTTAGTTGTCACTTCACGTGATTGCTCACAACATATACGCGTTTCAGAAAAAGATCTCAATTAAAAAAATGTTCATTTCTGTTTTTTTTTTTTTTTTATTGTTTTTATTTTTACTTTAATCATGAGGAGAAACTAATTTCTCCCAATCGAAAACAACATTAGTGTAGATCTTTGACAAATCTTTGACAGCAAAAGCAAATAATTTTGTTTTATAAGTCAGCGTCAGAGGTTTATTTTTTATTTATTATTATTTTTGTATGCAAGTGACACCTAAATAGCTGTCACAAGAAAAAGTCACAAAAATGTGATTGTCACATGTGACAATCACCTTAGCCAGACGAAATGTGTATATTGTGACTATCACACATCACAAATCACCTTAGCCGACTCCACCGCAGGATAATAATTTTGTATCAATACCTCAACCTCACTTTTGTTAGCCAACAAACTTTGAGTGTTTAAATAGTAAAAAATTAAGGTTTCCGTGTCTTTTTTTGTTTGCTACAAGTACTTCCCCCTTTCCACTTTAAGTCTACGTTGATACACTTCACAATCATTGTCAAATGCACTATGGTTTGTCTTCAGATTTAAATTCAATTAATTGTTCATTCTCACACAATTCACACAACTAAGGGGCCAGTTATAGCGATACGTAAAACCAAACCGAAACAATCTTCAAATGGAAAATTTTGTATGTTCTGATTCGATTTTTAAGACAAATGCTACACTGATCGATGGCAATCAATGCAGATAATGTTTTTTGTTCATAATAATTTTAATTGAACAAATACTTTTTGTTAAAAATGTAATTTTTTATTTTTCTTTTATGCGTATAACAGAAAAATGAATAAATGCATTTTTAACAAAAAGTACCAGCGCAATTGAAATTTTTATTTCCAAAATAAATTATCTGAGTTGGTTGCCATCGATCAGTGTAGCATTTGTGTTTTAAATATGATTATATTATACCAAATTTTCCATTTGAAAATTTTTTCGGTTTGGTTTTCTGTATCGCTATAACTGGCCCCTAAGACTCTCAGATTGGCATTCAGTTCCCAAATGACATCCACCACATTTAGAGCACAATTTATTTTCTGCTTTACATACTTTGCCAGTATGGTTGAATCCCAAACATTTATAACATCTTTTAATATACAATGACTCTTGCACAAAACATTTGTCCCAACCAACACTTAACTTACCGGCTTTAATAACTTCATTATAACTTTCATTATCAAGTTCAATCACTGCACTATATTATCTTTTATTTTTATTTTGCCATGTTGCTTTATGTGCTAAATTCACATTTTTAAGAATTTCATTCTGCCGCTTTAGTGAACTAATTAAAACATTCTCGTCTAGTCTCTCCGATAAGTTGCAAATTTTAATCCTGGGGTTATTTCTTTATAAAACATTCACATCATAATTGCTGCCCAAGCTTTCTCCACTTTTTCTTTCATTTTATTCACTGATTCAATATTATCACAAGATACAACTATTGCTCCTTTATGCACTTTTTTAATTCCTGAAACTTGTATAGCGGAATCACCCGGATTAACATTTAATTTAACTTCAGACTTGGTTTTCTCAGCATTCTGATGATCTTTTGGCTGACTCAAAATAGCACCTTTTTTTCACTTCATTTGCGTAGGATTTATCGAATTTTAAACCTAGCTCTTCAAAATTTTCCTTTATTTTCTAAATATTCTCTTCGATGTGTTTAAGAGAAATTAGTTTTTCGCGACACTGTTCACACAATACAACCAAATATGGTTTGTTAACAGCTGTTTTGGCAATGTCATACTAAGCCAGATTAATGCACTTGGCATGAAATACACTTCCACACCCCCCTCTGCATGTCACCATCACTGATTCTCCTTTACCATTATTGCGGTTCGGCTTTTGGCACTCACCGCAAATGCCACTAACACTCATGTTAATTTTTTTTTTTTTACATGCACTGTATATGTTGATTGTATTGTCTCTTATATAAAAATGTACTTTTTTCTCTGTTCTCCACACACACTTCTATATTTTTCTTTAATTTATTTATTTATTATTCGCTCAATAAGATCACTTTTGCACTCGATTTTATTAACCGTTTAGTTATCATAAAATTACGAAATTAATTTTTACAATAACCTTCAAACCGATTTGATATTCACGTAAATAACAAGCTCATCTTTTACAGGATTAAAAACTCTTCAGATTAAGGGGCCAGTTATAGCGACACGGAAACCCAAACCGGACAAATTTTCAGATGGAAAATTTTGTATGTTATAAATCGATTTTAAACACGAATGCTACACTGATCGATGCTAAATAACTCAGAGAATTTTTTTTGCTAATAAAAGTTTCAATTGGACTAATATTTTTTGTTAAAAATGTATTTATTCTTTTTTATGGTTAAATTTGGTTTTTCGCCACAGCTGATTGACAATTCCACCAAAATGGAACAAATAGTCTTTGCTGTTTCAATCCAATTGTTTTCGCTTTCCACTGGAATTTGAGCTGTCAAAACATTGTTTTCGTTGTAAATTGGGCCATGAAAAGTTTTTCGTTGCAATTTTTGAACAAAATATCATAAGTCAGACTGAGACAGAGGCACTGACCACTGACTTCTGTTTGACATTTATCAAGGAAGTTGTTTATTCACACGCACCGAGCCACCAGTGTCGCCAGCAACGCAGTGTCGTAAGGATTTGTAATGTGATTTTTTTGGTAAATGCAGATTTGTGGAAAGAGAATTCTTTTAAAATTAATTTTGGATTCATAAATATTTTATTTTTATTTTTTTAGGAGAAACATACAAACATAATTTAATTAATTTAATTTAATTAATGAATTGATTAATGTATTTTTCCGCAAGTGAACAAATAAATGTTAATTAAAATCATTATTTTTCTTATATTTTTAAAGTTTAGATATTAAGAACGTCAAAAGAACACAAATAAAGCAATAAAAACAGATCAAATCAATTGTATGTGGTTTTTTCTTGGAAATGTAGATTTGATCTGATTTCCCGTCCAAAAGAAATTGAAACAGATTTGGTCTGTTTTCGTAATTGTGTTAATTGTGTTTCTTTTGACGTTCTTATTATATATAAACTATTCAAATATAAGAAAACTAATGATTTTAATTCACATTTATTTGTTCACTTGCGGAAAAATACATTAATCAATTCATAACACTCCTTTATTTATTTAAAAACTTTAATCACTTTTCTACAAAAAAAAATTTCCACAATGAATTTCACAGAGTTTAAAAAAAAAAAACAGATTTGAAGCTTGAGAAATGTCAAATTATTTAAGTATATGTGCAAATGTGTGTTAAATTTGATCTGAAGTCTGATCTGAGATCAAGAAAAAATTGATCCGACGCACCAACAAAAATCACATAAGAATCGATTCACACTATAATTTCATTTAAAATCCTTTATCTTGCTCACTCTCACTCATCCGACTTCATTTCACCCCGAAATAATTTTTTAGTAGTTTTTTTTTCATCTTTATTGAAAATTTCATTTTTACACAGTGCAGAAAATTAATACACTGCGTGCGTGTAGATAAACGCCTGGTTTGTGAAATGTCAGAGTAAAATATTTTTTCTGGCATCGTTTTCTTGATCGCTATAAACGCTAAAACCGAAAAAAATATTATTTTCATCTCGTTCCACCCTTTTCGGTTTGGTTTTCTGAATCGCTATAACTGGCCCCTAAGCCAAAATTAATTTGCTCTGTCAATACTTATCCCTTTTTTATTTAATAAAATATCGACTGTCCTGAAACACGTGTTTCTGCTTTGAATGTCACTCTTCGTCTATTATTGAGGATGTTTCGGGCGTTTACCGAAATCAAATAGAATTAAAGTTACCAACACCCTTTCATCCACCGGGAACATCTCGTCCTGCTGCTACCTTCGTTTTCAACATAAATTAAATATACTTACAAAATTAAATGATGCAGTCGTTAATTTTAAATCTACCTATTTATTACTTTTTAAATAACTAACCTCACTTATTATATTTATTTCGTTAATTTTAAACCTGACCAAGCTGTGAACTATAAATAAAAGGTTTTAAGGGGCCAGTTATAGCGATACGGAAAACCAAACCGAACAAATTTCCAAATGGAAAATTTATTATAATATAATCAGATTTAAAACACAAATAATACACTGATCGATGGTAACCAACTCAGAGAATTTATTTTGCAAATAAAAATTTGAATTGAACTTGTACTTTTCGTTAAAAATGTATTTAATCATTTTTCTGTTCTACGTATAAAAGAAAAATAAAAAAAATACATTTTTAAGAAAGAGTATTGGTTCATTTAAAATTATTATGAACAAAAAACATTCTCTGCATTGATTGCCAGCGATCAGTGTAGCATTTGTCTTAAAAATCGAATCAGAACATACAAAATTTTCCATTTGAAATTTTTTTCGGTTTGATTTTCCGTATCGCTATAACTGGCCCCTAAAGCTAAGTGTACACGATTGCCAGGTCTGACAATCATTGTCAGATCTGCAAATGTCTAACAGTGTGTGAAAATGAGCTGACAATGAGCTGAAAATTGAATTTGTGTGTACACGGTTTGCAGAAATCTACAAATGTCTGCGAATCTGTTGCCAAATATTTGGCTGACAATGTCGACAAACTAATTTGGCCAAATAGCTGGCAATAGATTTGCAAACATTTGTAGATTTTTTGTAAACCGTGTACACACCAAATTAATTTTGGATCTGCAAATTCATTTTCTGCAAATGTCTGCCAATGAATAAATTTGCAAATGTTCCTTAAACTGCACCTGCAAATTTATTCATTGCCAGACATTTGCAGAAACGTCAGAAAATGAAAAAAATTTGGTGATCTCCCAATGAATTTTGTGTACACACGATTGCCATATCTGCAAATTAATTTGTCTTCAAAATGATTGATGAACAAATTTTTCTGCAAATTAATTTGGTGTGTACACGGTTGTCAGCTTGCGTGTACACGATTGCCAGATATCTACAAATTAATTGGCAGATATTTGTCTACAAATTGGGAGCCAAACAATTTTTCTGGAAATTAATTTAGAATTAAATGTTAATTAAACTAGAATTTGCAGAAAAATTGTTTGGCTCCCAATTTATAGACAAATATCTGCCAATTAATTTGAAGATATCTGGCAATCGTGCAGACGCAAGCTGACAACCGTGTACACACCAAATTAATTTGCAGAAAAATTTGTTCATCAATCATTTTGAAGACAAATTAATTTGCAGATGTGGCAATCGTGTGTACACAAAATTCATTGGGGGATCACCAAATTTTTTTCATTTTCTGACGTTTCTGCAAATGTCTGGCAATGAATAAATTTGCAGGTGCAGTTTAAAGAACATTTGCAAATTTATTCATTGGCAGACATTTGCAGAAAATGAATTTGCAGATCCAAAATTAATTTGGTGTGTACACGATTGGCAGAAAATCTACAAATGTTTGCAAATCTATTTTTTTTTATTTTATTTATATATATTGTTTATTTTTCCAGAATAAGTTGTTTCATTACAAATATTTATATACAACAATATTTAAAGGCATGGCCTTGGCCGTCGCCCTGGTTGGCAATTAAAATTTATAACAGTTGCAAATCTTGAAAAATAATTTTATAAATTAATAAGCTATATAAAAAAGATACATATATCAGAGCAATTTGTTGAAAAACTTAGTATTAGAATGCTTCTTCGATTATTCTGCTTCTATATGGAAGAGCTCTTTTGCAAAAGAAGAATAACTTGTCCCAGCTTTCTACACCATTTAGTATATTAACTGTCCTTTCCATCGGCATTATATCGACACCAAAGTAGAGCCTTCTAAATTCCTTAAGTATTGGACAGACAGCGATAAAGTGGAACATATCCTCACGAGTTTGCATATTACAAAGAGTGCAGAGAATTGGAAGGCCCTCTCTATGCGGAATATAATTTAAATTTAACATTTCACCTCTAGCTTTTAAAATCATGGATATTGTTTCAACGCTTATATCTTCTTTGAAATAGTTTCTTTTTTCCAAATTGTAATTAAGCTGGCTGTAGTAAGCTCTAAAAATCGAAGACCGAGCTTCTTTTTCAAATCCTTCTCTTAATTTTTCATCCAAGCTTCGTAGAAAAGCATATAAATTTGCTCTCCAGCAAGCAACATTGTTTATTGAGACATTTAGATGTATGCCATATTTCTGCCCTAAGTTCAACCATTCTTTAAAAAATAGGCTGTTGGTATTCACCGCATGTAGTATGACTAGCTTTGGTAGGCGGGAGTCCGGTGCTGATATCATTTTGAGCACATAATCGAAATGAAGCTTTATAGTATTGATGAAAAGTGGGGCTAGTCCCGTTTCCAAATACAGCATATAGTTTGGGGTATTGTAAGGAAGTTTAAATAATCGCTTCAGGAAAAAACGTAGTAATTTTTCCGTTATATCGTACCATCGTTAGCCCCAGACTTGAGCACCGTAGAACATCACTGACCTAGAAGTTGCTTCAAACACGTTATACTTGGCAGCTAAACTCAGATCCTTTGCACACTGTCACAGAACACATAGCATTGTATTTCAAACAATCAAATACCATTATTGCTTACACACACACACTCATAACATGTTACTATACACAGGCAAGTCATTGAATAAAGCCAGTCATTAATTAGAAGTCAAACTGCGTAGTTGTATCTTTTACCTTCTAGCTGTGCCGCCGCCGTCACATGGTGTCAGAAGTAAAACTTAACTATCTATATATATAAAAAAAAAAAAAAATTAATGGAGTTGATTTCTTTTGATAAAATAATTAAATTGAAAGTATTAAAATTGCCTATTAATTACGGAAATTCAGTGACAAAATAATATATAAGTATCTTCATATTACGGCGACCAAACAACCAGAACACCATTTTGTAAGTAGATACACACATCAATCTAAAAAAAAAAAAATAGAAATGTCTGGAATAAAGCCACCGAAACCACTAGTTGTGAATAGCGATATAGATATGTCGCAAGAATGGACGGAGTGGTTGGAACTATACACCAACTATTTCACAGCTAACAAGTTGTCGGGAGAAGAAGCAGTAATACAAACAGCTAATTTCAAAGCTTGTGTCGGTGTTGAAGCATTTCGAGTTATAAATAACATGGGTCTCTCAGAAACTGAGAAAGCCAGTTTAACGACCCTCAAAACAAAATTAACGGAACACTTCTCACCATCAAGGAATAAGACATATGAAAGATGTCAATTTCATAGAATTAAGCAACAAGCAAATGAATGTTTCGAGGACTTTGTGCAAAAATTACAGACACAAGTAAAAAAATGCAGTTATGGCGCAAATGCAGAAGAATTCGTGATGGACCAGATTGTCGTCGGAATATACTCAGACACAACGCGACAGAAGCTGTGGACAGAGGATGAGTTATCACTGGACAAAACCAAAAAGATTTGCAGAGCTGCCGAAAGAGCATCCAAACAAATAAATGAACTGCAATCAACAGGGTTGGACCAAAACGTGAACGCAATACGAAAGGAAAAAACATTTAATTGTCGACGATGCGGAAGAAATCACGGCAAAAAACAGTGTCCAGCTTACGGACAAAAATGCAAAACATGCGATGGTGTTGGACATTGGGCTAGTGTATGCCGGGCGAAGAAAAATGCTACAGACAGTGAAGACAAAAAGTATCATAACTTGCAAAGAAAGAAATCAAAGAAAAGTTACAAAAAAGTGAACGCTATCGAGGGTGAGTCATCGGATTCAGATGAAAAGCAGTACAAAATCAGCGCACTGAATTATAATCAACAAGCTGATAGCAAGGAAACTGTCGACAAAAAATGGACTGAAGCATTGTGGATAGGAAACAAGAAGGTGACAGTTAAGTTGGACACGGGCGCCGAATGCAATGTGCTGCCGAAGAGAGAAGCTTTGCGCTTGGGACTTACCATAGATAAATCGAACACAAAACGAATCGTGACATACAACAATGACAGTATTCATGTGATAGGTGAGTCAAAAACCAAGTGTGAAACAAAAAATAGTGCAAAAATAGTAACATTCAAAATTGTTGCGGAAGACTTGTCAGCGATACTCGGCCGTACAACGTGCGAACAACTAGGCCTCATTGTACGAGTAAATGAAGTCGAGTCAAACTATGAAAAAATTGGATGCTGCAACAATTTCATTTACGACATTGAGTTCGTCGATAATCCAAAATTTAAGATTATACCACCACGTCGTATCGCACATGCACTACGTGATAAAGTTAAGGTAGAACTGGACAAAATGGTCCAAATGAAAGTCATTCGACCGGTGAGTCATCCAACACCAGCTGTTAGCCCAATTGTCATCGTCACCAAAAAGGACAAAATAAGAATCTGTATGGATCCAACAGATTTGAACCGAAATATAAAGCGTTGCCATTACCCACTCCGAACAGTCGAGGAAATTGCATCAAAAGTAAGAAACGCAAGTCTTCACCAAATTGGATTGCCAAAAGGGATTCTGGCAAATACCCGTAACGGAGAAAACATCAGACTATTTAACATTTGCAACACCATGGGGGCGATACCAATTTCTACGACTTCCTTTTGGAATATCTTCTGCTCCTGAAGTTTTTTCTGAAGTCATGAACAACACACTAAAGGACATCCAACATTGCAGTGTTGGTATGGATGACATATTTTTGTATGCAGACACTTTAGAAGAACTTCGAGCAACAACAAAAGAAGTCATCGCCAGATTGAAAGCAGCGGGTTTCACGTTAAACAAGTCCAAATGTGAGTATGAAAAACAGAAAGTTAAATTTCTTGGACATATTTTCACAGCAAATGGTATTGAAGCAGATTCAGAAAAAATTAAGGCTATTCAAAACCTGCGTGAACCAACAAATGTCAAGGAATTACAACGCATTTTGGGAATGGTTACGTATCTGGGTAAATTTATACCGAATCTGTCAGACATCACCGACCCTTTAAGGAAACTAATTCACAAGGAAACTGCGTGGTACTGGGACACTGAGCAGAAAAAAGCATTCGAAAACGTCAAAAAAGTGCTTAGTTCAACACCAGTCCTAAAATACTATGACGTGAACAAACCCGTGAAACTGTCCGTTGATGCCAGCTCAAAAGCAATGGGAGCATGCTTATTACAAGATGAACAGCCAGTGGCTTATGCTACAAGAGCACTGACGCCCGCTCAACAAAATTATCCACAGATTGAGAAAGAGGCAATGGCCATTAAATTCGCGTGCCAAAAATTCCACGAGTACGTTTACGGCAAAGAAATCGATGTCGAATCAGACCACAAGCCGCTTGAAACAATCTTCAAGAAGCCTCTACAGGATGCACCGTTAAGATTGCAGCGTATTTTATGGGACGTCATCCAATACTCACCGAAAGTTACATACAAAAAAGGAACGCAAATTCCAATTGCCGATACACTCAGTCGGGATTGTTATCCTATTGATGCAGGAAACGACGAAGAATATGCAGTAAACATCGTACTGTCATTTACTGATGATGCCCTCAGCAGGTTCGTTAAATCTACATCCAAAGATCTTGAGTTACAACTTCTTAAACAAGTTGTGCACCGTGGATGGCCTCAAGACACTAAAAAATTACCAGAAGCAGTAAAAAAATACGCCAACTTCAAGGAAGAAATAACCTATGAACAAGGACTCCTGTTCAAAGGTCACAAGGTAATTGTTCCAAAAATTGAAATAAAAAAAATTGTGTGTGACATTCATTCAGGACATGTTGGACTGAATAGTTCATTAGCAAGAGCTCGACAATCCCTATACTGGTTTGGGCAAAGTAAAGACATTCGTGACTACGTCGAAAGATGCTCAATTGGCCAACAGACCCAAAGAAGTAACATAAAGGAACCGCAGCTAATACGAATTATTCCAGAATATCCATTTCAAACCGTGTCGACTGATTTGTTTCATTTCAAGGGCGAAGACTATGTTTTAATCTCCGATCACTACTCGGGTTTCTTTGATTTCAAACAACTAAAATCACCAAACTCAATGGAAGTCATTGACCACATGAAACAATGGTTTTCTGTACACGGTATTCCGGAGACTTTGGAATCCGACGGAGGACCACAATACATGTCTAAACAATTTTCGGATTTTGCATCAAAGTGGCAATTTAGACATCAAGTATCCAGTCCGTACTATCCAAAGTCAAACGGATTCGCGGAACGCAACGTTCAGACAGCAAAAAATTTACTCAAACGTTGTTATATGGACAAATCGGATATCTACCTTGCACTCCTGATGTCACGAAATACACCACGCAACAATATATTGAAATCACCATGTCAACGTTTATATAGCCGTACTACAAGGACTATTATACCGACAACTGCAGATGAACTAAAACCAAAAATAGTTGTCGGTGTACAGAAAGAATTAACAAATCTACGAATTCAACAAGGAGTTTATGCTAACAGAGGTGCTAGATCATCTAAAACACTCAAAGTTGGCGATAAGGTGCGTATGCAGACTTGTCATCGCGAATGGATTGGAGCAAAAGTTGTCGAAGAAACACCTTATCCAAGGTCAGTAATCGTAACAACCAACGATGGAAAAAACTTCCGCAGGAACACTTATCACTTACACAAGACAAAAGCCGATATTCCATCAACCACCAACGTATACCCGAACGAAGCCTCCATCCGTCAAGAAAGAGTACAAAATACAAGTCAATCTTTGAGCATACCTACATCCATCGAAGCTCAAAACAAAACATCTGTACATACCGAACCAAATTATCCAAACAATGCTACTTATGGACCACAAAAGATAGACCAACCGAGGAGGCCTAGTCAAAGTAATTACCAGACGCAACAACAAGAACCGAAAATGTCATATACAACTCGAAGTGGAAGGACAATTAAACCACTACAACGACTAGATTTATAAGAATATACAAAATAAAGTCAATGCAAACTATGTTCCTATATAATATTGTCATTTAATTTAAAATTTCTGACACTCCCTCATAGTCACTAGATTTATATTAGTTTAAAGTAGTTATTTTTAAATTAATTTTTGTTTACTTTATTTAAATACTGAACTATTTTAAAATGAATTACTTAATTTTAACTAAATCATATATAAAAAAAAAAAAAAAAAAAAAAAAAAAAAAAAAAGGAGATGTCACAGAACACATAGCATTGTATTTCAAACAATCAAATACCATTATTGCTTACACACACACATACTCATAACATGTTACTATACACAGGCAAGTCATTGAATAAAGCCAGTCATTAATTAGAAGTCAAACTGCGTAGTTGTATCTTTTACCTTCTAGCTGTGCCGCCGCCGTCACACACATATACAGTTTTTCCATGCTGAGTTGATAGCCGTTTTGGCTGTATTTAGTTTTCCAGAAAGATGGTGCTCAAAATTAAGATTGGATGTTATTTTTACTCCAAGGTAATTGTATTCTTTAACTACTTCGATTTCTTCAAGTCCAAATTTCCATCGCTCGTTTTGAGCATATCTCCCGCCACCTCTTCTGAAGACCATCACTTTGGATTTTTGTAAGTTCACTGTGAGATTTCACATTGCGCAATATGCTTCGGTATCTCTAATCATCTGTTGAAGTCCATTTGGCGAGTCAGAAAACAGGACAATATCATCCGCATACAGAAGCATTTTAATTCTCCTTTCATTCCATCGGATACCTCCGCACAACGATTCATTAAGATCGTCTAGGAATAAGATAAACAGCAGTGTACTTAAAGTGCATCCTTGTTTAATACCCATATTTGTGGGAAACCATTCAGATAGGTGCTCACCATTCCATACTGCTGATGTAGTGTTTTCATACATCCTGTACAGGATCTTCATCATCTTTGTTGACATTCCTTTGGTCGAAAGCTTGTAAAAAAGGGCATTTCTGTTGATAGAATCAAATGCCGCCTTGAAATCAACGTAAAAAACATAAAGCTTTGACTTCCTTTCCAGAAAAGACTGCGCGATATTTGTTAGCGTGAAAATATGGTCGATTGTTGAATAGCCTCTTCTAAAACCGGCTTGGAAATCGCACAATAATTTTTCGTAGTCAACCCACTTTATAAGCCTGTCAAACAATATAGAAGCAAATATCTTCATGGAACAGTTTATAAAGGATATGCCTCTATAATTTTCGGGGACATTCGGATCCCCTTTTTTATGTATAGGGAACAGAATTGCTTTTCTAAAGCTCTCGGGTACTTCTCCCGATTCAAATATTTTATTGAATGCTTCGGTTAGAGCACAAATCATTTCTTCCGTTGCAGCTTTGTAGAATTCGAATGGGATTCTATTGACTCCAGGCGCCTTGTTTGTTTTTGATTTTGCGATAGCTATCACCACTTCTTGCCTGCTGATCAAACCATCAAGGTTTTCATTTTCCACGTAAGGACTAGCAAATTGAATCTGTAGGTTGTTAATTACTGGATTTAACAGAGAACAGAAATGCGTTCGAAGTTGTTCAATGTGCATACTTTTCCCTATAGTAAACGTTTGCTCATTTATTAATCGAATTGCTTTCCAGAATGTTTTTGGATTTGTTGCGTTTGATGCTTCTTTTGCTAGGCTAGTAAAATAAATACTTTTTTTATTCCTGCAAATTTCTTTGTAGTTTTTGTTGGCCTCAAGGTAAAGCTGTCGAAAAATATCGAGGCTGTATTTTCTGTAGCGTTTGAGAGCCTTAAAAGCTTTTTCGCGACCCTTAACACATTCAAAATCAAACCATCTTTGGCAGCTAGCGGATTTTTTTGTCTGGTTAAATACAGGGGCTGACCTAATAATTATATTGTCCAATGTTTCCAAGTCGTAAAGGTTACCATTACAGCGTTCTTCCTCTATTGCTGCATTAATATTTCTTTGGTAGGTTTTAACTTGATTCTCATTCAGAGATAATTTAGGTAACATCTTCATATAATTAACTTCCGTGCTTTCTTTTCCCAAATAATCTATTTTGAAGGAAATTTCTGTTGGATTATGGTCCGAGAATGTTTTTGTCTCTACTTTGAAGTCCGCAATTCGGCCCAACAAAGTATTTGCCACAAAACAGTAGTCGTTAGTTGATGCGCCCTGGCCACCCACAAACGTTAATTCCCCGTTCATATCACTAGCACTCCTTCCATTCAAAACTGTCAGATCAAGTTCTTTACAAAAATCCATCAATTGTTTCCCTTTAGCGTCTAGAATTTTGTCTTTAGCATTCCTCTTCATAAGTAAACTTGATGATAAAAGGGGCATATCCTCAGAAACGCATTGTTCCTCACCTATCCTCGCATTGAAATCCCCCATTATCATAATATTCTTTTTTCCAAATATATTAAGGGTATCCTGCAAAGCTTCAAAATCAACTGTCCAATGGCTGCAGTTTAAATACAATGGCACTATAAAAATGTTCTTTCCTTTACGTTCCATTTCCAATAGCGTTGTATCCCCGATGTTCAAAAAACAGAACTTGCAAGTTTCCAGATTTTTCTTGTAGCCAAACAAACCCCCCCCCCCCCCTCGCTCTTCCTCTGCTGTGTATCTTTGATGCTGGAATCCACTTAAGAGTAAAGTCCGCAAAATAATCTTCAAATTTCTTAAAACTATCCTCTAATACCCAGGTTTCATATAGAAATATAATTTCAAATTTTCTTACATAAATAAAAAATTCATTTAATATAGTTTTGTTCGTAAGCCCGTGTATATTGTAACTTAAAATATTCAAAAAATAACTGCTGCACTTTGATTCAGATTTCCTGGCGACGGCCATTGAACATCAATTTCTTGATGTAGCTTTATCCATGGACCATGGACTTATTAGGTCCATGGCTTTATCGTTGATATGATTATAATTTTCATCCGCAGATGTCGCCATGCGAAGTTGGGTGTTGTCTCTGCTAAACGAAGATATATCATCTGCTGTCAAATTTAGACCATCGATAAGTTCGTTGAGAGCTGTCAAACCATCTGACATTCCGCACATTAGTCCAGAGCTCTCACTCCATGTGAAGAATTTTTTTCCAATTACAAGCCGATCGTCGCGAACAAAAACTTTTATACCCGCATTAGGCATCTTCTTCTGGATGGCTGCTCTGTATTTCAGTAGAATGCCCCTTCTTTTTCTAATTTCAAGTGGAAGATCTCGCCGTATGGATATCCCGGAACCTTTGAGATTCTTCGTCGCTTTCAGTGCTGCAAACGCTGCATTCCTGCATCTAAAGTTGACCATCAGTAGAGAATGTTGTGTGCTACGAGATTGCATCCGTCTTATGTTGCTTATGTCGCTGGTCGGAACCTTAAGAAGATTGGAGCAAAGCTCCTCCACCCTCAAGCGCTCTTCGCCTTCAACCACCAACGGCATGTGGACAACAAGATTATTTTCATTTGCCCTATATTTCAGGGCTTGCATTTGTTCCTCAAGCTTACAGCACCTCTCCTCCGTGGCCTTGAGCCTATTTGCGAGCACCACATTTTCCGTACGCAGCTCAGAGATTTCATCGAAAACCCTCTGGATGTCACTCGTTTTGGCGACGTCTCTGAGACTGTGCAAGCAGATTTTCGATAGCCGCCAAAGTAATTTGCTGCTCTCCAGCTGCCATGATTAGATGTGGCACAGACGGTTTGGGATTTCTTTTCGCAGGGCTTTGTTTCTCAGGGGAAGTCAATGCAATATTTCTTTTATTCATTTACTCAATTGTGAGATAATTTGAGGTTAGTTATTTTACAATGCGATTAAGGGATGAGATACTTATGCTAGGACTTACAGCAGCTCAAGTGATGAATTTTTTCACTTTGTTAAATGCACAGTCTCTTCGGAAATTTTTTTTTTTCCTTTCCTTTTTTATATATTTTAATTTTCAAAACTTTCTTTTTTTTAATTTTTCCTTAAATTTTTTTCCTCAACTTGACAGCTGAGAAGCAGAGTTGCCAATCCTATCTATTGCCAGCTATTTGGCCAAATTAGTTTGTCGACATTGTCAGCCAAATATTTGGCAACAGATTTGCAGACATTTGTAGATTTCTGCAAACCGTGTACACACAAATTCAATTTTCAGCTCATTTTCACACATTGTTAGACGTTTGCAGATCTGACAATGATTGTCAGACCTGGCAATCGTGTACACTTAGCTTTAGCTTAAATACTAAATATGAACTGCAAATGTTACGAAAAGTCAGACTTAGTATAAACTTTTTAGTTATTAATATATATATGAATGAATATATTTTTCTTCACACTCATTTTCTTTCAATTAATCACTATCATTATATCGCTTAAAAGGCTTTAACTTTTTCACGGATGATTTGAGTATTGAAAATATTAGTTTTATTTTAAGGGCGAGAACAGAAATACTGAATCTCAATTTTATTCCTTACAGGGAAGATTTAACAGGAATATGTGGCCTTTGTTATCTCAACGAAAGAGAGGATATTATTCACTTCCTTGGTTTATGTCCCCATCTTCAAGAGATAAGGAGACTCTATTTTGGAAAGAGCAGAATTACTACAAATGAATGTTATGGAATACTAAATGGCGAAGCGTCCTGGAAAACCCTAGCAAATTATTGTAGACACGCCTTTATATATAGAAATAGTTTCTTTTAAATATTATTTTGCATTAAATTTCAATTGTAAGCCAGCTAACTAAAAGTGCGGAGAACATAAGAAGCGCAAACAACGAGCGACTAGGGGCGCTCGGTGTGAATATAACCCCCATCTTGGAGTGGATTAAATCCCACTTATGCTTCGTGTGCAATCCAAGGATAAAATAAGCTAGGCTTAATATGTTCTTGGTTATATATCCCAATTTTTAATAGAGAATTTTGTAGGTATACTTAAAATTCAATGTGTAACGATCACTCCGGCAGACGGAAATATCCATGCCATATTTATGTTATCATTATAATGAATTGTCAAACTTTTTCAACACAAATAAATAAAATAATAATAATAATAATATATGAATGAATAAATCTGTTTTTTTACGTTATTATAATTATAAGTGTTTTATTTGTTTTAAATTTGATACTAAGGTACCTGGTAAACCCTCCACACGTCCTTGGCAAAACCACCCTACTGAGGAGGCTTTACCACATCCCTTGGTTTTTTTTTTTTTTTTTTTTTTAAATCATTAAAAATAGAAATAATTAAGATATTAAGATGAAATATACTTTAGAGTGCAGATAACAACGTAAAGGTACATATTAGATATCAAGAAAATATAAACCACGGAAAAGCTGTATGTAAGGAAAATTTTCCTAAATCCTGTCAAATGCACCCCCTTCCACCCTACTGCCGATTAATGTTGAACAGAGTATAGATATAAAACTATTGTTCCAAACGGCAATTTATTTATCTTCGCAACACACATGGACTTACAAAATATATCTAGAAGAGTTTTTATCCAAAAACTACAAATAAAATAGTGTTCAAGTCCTGTGTAGGCGTCGCATTGCTTTCCTGATGGGTCTATCAGTCGGCGGCTGGCCTTGTGGAGCAAATAGATAACCATTTTGTAGAGGTGCTGTAGTAGCAGCAGGTGCTACAGATCCAAAGTTAAAAGCAGGCGCTGAATTCACTGTTTGACGATTAGCAGCAAATGCGTTGTTGCTTGCAACTGCAGGTTCTTTAAATGAGAACATTTTGTTGTCTGTAGCACCGGCGATGCTGCTGCTGCCGTTTGCTGCATTGTTTCCACCAAAAAGATTTGTTGTTGAAGACGGGACAAGCTTAATGGTTGTGTTGCTATCACCGAAGACAAATGTTTTGTTTATATCGACAGCTGGTTTTGAGGCGATACTTCCAAAAACTAAGCCACCTGCTGGATTCGCGGTATTTTGTTTCGTATTACTGGATTTAGTACCAAAAGTTAATGTCGAAGATTGGTGAACTGGCGCAACAGCTGCAGATGGAGCCCCAAAAACTGAATTGGAGCTAGTACTCGCTATTAAGCCAATTTTTATATTGTGTGTTGGTTCTGATCCAAAGAGATTTCCAATTGAAGCAGTTGTTCCTTTATTCGTTGTTTTACTAGTAGATGAACCGAATGTAAAAGCAGAAGCCTGGGAATTTGATGACATAGCAGATGTCCCAAATATATTCGCAGGGACACCAAACATTGGTTTATCTGGCGTCTGAATGGTGGTGGCAGATGAACTAAAACTAAACGCTGGTTTTGTCTCAGGTGTGGCGGTGCCAAAAATATCTTTGCTTGCGTCCGCAACTGGAAGGGAATTTGCAGATAGATTTTCAACAGAAAAGCCCCCAACAGAGCTTCCAGCAGTAGGAACTGCAACCGTATTTTTGTCCGAAGAAAATGAAAATTCGCCTTTCTGAGGAGTTGCACCAGAAAAACCAAAAGAAAATTTGTTGGGTGGTTGGATTGGCGCTTTATTGGCAAACAAATTTTGAGGATTTTCAAATCCAAGAGCAAGAGCAAGAGGTTTGTCTGTGGTAGTACAAACCGTAATAGCTGTATTAACAGGAGAAGCCGGGGACGTGACAGATCCCGAACGAAAAGTAAATGCATTTGCTTGAGTCATCGGGTTCTTCGGTGCTTTATTAACTGAAAATGTATTTGAGTTTGTAGAAGTCTTGTTAACTGGATTCATACTGCCAAACAAGGCTTTTGAAGCTTCAGTCGAAGAAGAGGCACCAAATAAGAGACCGCCCGTTGAAGTTGTTGATGTTAAGGAAGAAGTTGACTGAGTAGATGAAACACCTCCTCTGAATGAGCTAATCCCAACAATGCAGGATGATGAATTTGTAGAAGCTGTAGTAGTTTGTGAATTATATGTATTTTTTTGTAAGCCAAAGTTAGGTGAAGCCGTTGTCAAAGCATTTGCTGTTGTGTTCCTTCCTGCCAAAGAACCAAAAGAGAAAGTCGGTTGCGCAGAAGTCGAAGATTGTACAAATACTGGAGGCGTCGGTTCCGTTGTTTTGGTAGTTGTTGTTGCAAACGCAATGGCCAATGAGAGTTCTTTTGTTGAAGACAGGCTCTGAGATGAAGTAGTAGCTGCACTTAAAGTAAAATCGAATGGGAATGGTTTCGTATATCCGGTCAAAACCGTAGCTTTAACTGGAATAGTTTCTGATGATACTGAAGTTGAAGTTTTTGGAGCTGTCGATGAGTGTGGGGTTAGAGCTGTTGTCGTTGTTGGCGTGTCTTTGTTGGGAGTACTTAGCCCAAAACTAAATCCAACGGCGGCTCTCTTTGGGACTGAAGGTACAGTGATTGCTGATATTGGAGCAGATTTTGTAACTGCTGGTACTGCAATGGAAGTGGGTGGAGTCGTGTCTATTACCAGCCCTGTCTTTATCTGAAATTCACTATTCGAGCTATCTGTATTTACCGCATTTGGAGTAAAATTTAAATCTTTAATGACTTCTGTTGGTCTGATTGCAGAATCTCTACTAACTGTTTTCGTTGCTTCATTTGCTTTTAATGTTGTCACTGTTGTTATTTTTGGCAATAAACTAGAAGACCTTGTTATATTTGCTGATAAGCTAGTTGATATCCTCACAGTTTCCTCAAATGGTCTCTTATGCTTTTCGTTCGAAATTTCGGTGTCTATTTCGTATTCTTCGTGCAACTCACCCTTGAGCCCACTCAGCATCAAAGCTAGTTTTGATTTCTTTGTTTTCGCCATAAGCAGCGATCTACTAGATGACATAGAATTACTCTTTTTTGGCTTTACAAATTGAATTCCACACAAATCACCATCCCCTCTTCTCTCAGTTGTGTCGTTCTTTTCATCGGTCGGTATTTCATCATAATCTTTATTGAAAAGGGTAAGTTTTGGCTTTTTGTTACTCAATACTGACTCAGAAGCTCTCCGCGAAACGATTTCATTTCTTTTAACACCATTTAATTCGTTTACACTTTGATGTTGTGTCCTTGGTAGCGGAGAAGTAGGTGAATATTTTGTGGAGGCAGTAAAGTGCTGTAAATCGATGGTTCCCATACAGCGTTGCTTCTCACTACGCAAAGGTTCAAAGTCTGGTCTACACGTGTTCGAAGAACTCAAAGCCTTCAAATCGGAAGTACTTCTTTTCGGTGATTGAATTTTAATCATTTTGTTTTTATTAACACTTGTCATACTTGAGCTTAGTGAACTTAATATGTCATTATTGTAGTTGCACATTCGTTTTTTTATCACTTGCTGTTCGGGGGATATTTGTGCATTTGATGTTGTAGACTTGTTAATTTCACGCTGCCGTTTGATTTGAGTACCTTGGTTTATGTTCGTCATATGACCTTGCTCTGATCTTTTGCACTGCTTTTTATTCAGCTCTATTCCGTTTATTTCCTGAAACCAACGAATTCTTATTTCAGATATTTTATTTCAAGAACCAGTAATAGCAACGATACAAATAAAATGAAACAAAAACGAATTCTTAAATAGAAAAATATTATCATGCATTTGAAAATTTTCTTCCCAATTTTTTAATACCTTGCAACTCTTTCAGATAGATCGTTTACGGCGTGCCGTACAATAAATTGGAAGGTAAAGGACCCGAAAACTTAAAATGTATGGTGTTTTAATATTCGACCTGTGCGTCAAGTTTTAACTTGGATTCGCCTATTGATTAACGCTATCCGGAGTTTTCTATTCAAAGCAAAATTTAAAGGGTATTGTGTTCAGTAAAGGATCACGGTAGCCTACAGTATCCAAAATGGATTTGTCCGTTTAAAAGTAAAAACAAAGTTTGATTAGTTTGTGTTCATTCAAACTTATAGGTACCTGACTGACAAATAGGATGGAAGCCTCTACATTACCAGAACTATCCGTGAACCATTAAAAAGGACCGGACACAAAGAATTTGTTGAAGTGGTTAATTTGAAATCAACTTTGAATATTATTAACTTGTATTTGATTAATTATTGAATTTGATATTGCTATCAAATAATAGAATTAACAAATTTTCATTCCCTCCAAATCTTTCTAAGATAACAAACGTTCGTTTTATTTCAGTTAAGAAATCTTATTAAAATCTAAAAACATAATAGAATTGGATGCCGACATCAGGCAACGGAAGTGGCATTGTATATGTATAGGCCATACTTTGAGGAATTCGCACCCATCTAATATACTTATATACTTACATCACTGTTGATTCTCTTGCGTGAAATTTCTTTAAGAACTTCAAGTACACTCCTTGTTGGAGCCATTTCATTTTCGGTCGGTGGAGGATGAAGTATAGGTCTATTTTCTCTAGATGTCTCTTCGTCGCTTTTTTGCAACCCTACAATTGAACCTGAACGCAGAATGCTTGACAGGGTATTTCCATAAAATGCTGATTTTTCTACGAAATAAATAATTTCTTATAAAAGTTATGGCTTTGATCTTCAAACATACCTGGAGCTGCTACTCTAGTCATTGAAAGATTTTTGGTCTTTTTAGCCTTATACTGTTGATCACTTTTTTTTAAATGTACGACTGGAAACTGTCCGGGTTTGTAATACAGATTAGTCACAGAAAGACTTCGATTTATTCGAGTACTTTTATCGTGATACTTGACAATCCTTGAAGCTAAGCCATTGCTATGTATGTCAACATATGTTCTTATAAGAAAAAAGTATGTAAGTTGAAAAGTTAAAGCAATATCAAAAAAACCTTAAGCAAACCTTGGATCGATGCGTGATGATAGTGACATTGAAACTTTGGCTGGTATTGCATTTACATTTTTGGACGTGGAATTATTCTTTTCTAGGTGAGCTGTTGAGCTATTTCTGCTTTTTGGACTTATGGTTCCTTCACCCCAGTTAAATTTCGTACGTGAGCTTTAAATAGAAAAAGATTCTTTTAATTAAGAATATACATATGTACATTGTTTTTATTTGCTTATTTTCACCTTAGACCGTCCAGGCACGTCGATTCAGCTATTGGACTTGTTAAATTTGTTGTACTTAACCTAAAACGTCCTCGTATTGGAGAGTTATCCATTTTAGTTTATTAAATTATAATTATTTAATTGGAATAATAATATTAGGTTGAGCAATTCAGCCGCGAGAATGTACGATGGGAAAATTTAAATTATTGCAAATAAAAATTTAATTTTACTCAGAGAAAGAACTAAAGGGAAAGACAACCTTTCTCGCCACCGTCCCCTCAAAACTTTTTGTTTACATTTTTTATAACGAGGTGAATTCCTATCGGTGTATATATGTTTTAACCACGGACCAATAAGATCCAGTATACAGACCGCCAACTCACCATATGGTCTCTCTTTTTAACACCAAGCTAAAAATCAGCTGATATGCCATTTATTTTGAGAGTGGGACGCTCACCCACAGACCATACACAGACCGCCAACTCGTACTCCTCTTGCCTGAAACACCCTCGAAATATTTTTTTCAGTCTGTGAATACGTATACATCTCTCTCTGTGCATTTTGTAATGGCAACTATACCTGCGTATGCCATTTATTTTTTAGGTGTGTTTGCTAAATGGGTTTTAAAGCAAGGGAGATCGTCCCACTCTCAAAATAAATGGCATATCAGCTGATTTTTAGCTTGGTGGCAAAAAGAGAGACCATATGGTGAGTTGGCGGTCTGTATCTTCTTGGTCCGTGCGCTCACCCTTGCTTTAAAACCCATTTAGCAAACACACCTAAAAAATAAATGGCATACGCAGGTATAGTCCCTTCAAGCAAAAATCACTGACTTCAGAATTCTCGGTTCAATTCTGGCTCACCTGAGTCTGCGTTTAACGAGGACTCTCACGAAATTGCATGTTTGGCATACAAAATAAAGAAAGAGAATCGAGAGCCGAGCATTTTTTTTTTCTTTTTCAATAGATTGAGAGAGGGAGGGAGAGAGCAGGAGCCTTTTATTCATGTATAATATGTTTACTTTTTATTTTTAGTAAACATCATGGTCTTTTTGAGTGGACACGTACTTAATACTCGTGCTTCAAATACGTTTATAAAGTAATTAGTTATTTGCCTAAAATTCAGAGTTGTCTTAATATAATTAAACAACAAATAAATATAAATTGTGTAGCGCGGCCACTTCTATATTCGGCAAATATATATTAATACCGTGTTAATTTATAATGAATGAAATGTAATCATACCCTGGAAAAAAACCTCAATAAAGTTATACAACTACTACTACTATGTTTACTTTTTGGTTTATAAAGAATAAAGAATAAAAAAAAATAAAAATATGGCAACAAATTTTATTTATATTTTGTTTTGGACGACAGAAGTTTTTTTCGATACTCTCCAACTCGTTTGCTTTTATTATATTTTTGTTTTCAAGTTTGTTTTGGGTGCAATTTCGCTGAGCGGGACGCGCTCGCTCGCTCGCTCTCTCCCTCTCTCTCTCTCTCTCTCTCTCTATTTCTCTCTCACAAGTGAGTCCGTGGGAATTCTAATTTACATACTAAATGGAGCCGACAAACGTCGTTTTACGGCTCCTTATTTGGGTCCGTCTCCGTATGCGGAGTCTAGTATGTGAATTTGACTCCGCGCGTGGATCCAATTCGGATCAATTTGCTTGAAGGGGTTGCCATTACAAAATGCACAGAGAGATATGAACACGTCATGGACCTAATAATTAGGTCCATGGTACACGTATTCACAGACTGAAAAAAATGTTTCGAGGGTGTTTCAGGCAAGAGGAGTACGAGTTGGCGGTCTGTATATGGTCTGTGGTTTTAACCAAAGAGGATATATGAAGAGAGTTTAAAGTAGGCCGGAAATGGAATTTTGCCAACAAGCTGATTTGACAGATAATTCAGAATAGCTGTGAAAGTGTGCGTAAAAATTCGCATACACTCACAGCTACTATGAAGTTCACCACGGAACCACTAAATTGACAGTTATTTTAAAAATTTGGCGGTTATTTTTGAAAGTTCATGAATTGCTATGGGTATGTTCAAAAGTAATAGATTTTTCTATGTAATAATGTAACCAGGCAACTGTATTTAAATAATAAGAAATGTCATCGAGTCCTTAAGAAAAACTTGCTGTCATATTAGATGAATAGATTTCTTTCTTTCTAAAGAAGGAGACAACTATTTATTGCAATACTAGCGCGCTTTGCTCTCATCCTTCACATTTTCTGTTGAAGGTTATGTTGAGTAGAAATCGTCATTTTTCAAAGACCTTTTATATTAAAAGTGAATTTATACATATTTTTCGTTGCTCAAAGCAAATTATTTATTAACAATCCTTTTCTTTTTTGGATTATACCAATTGTAAGATTTATATTGAATTTATGTGAAGTTGCTTATGTTTTTCTTTATAGGAAATAAAATTAAGTTTTTAACTCTGAAAGAATTGTTCTTTATTGAGTTCTTTGTTTGATACTTAATTTTATAAGTTGGAATTTGGATGCTGCTTGGAGCGACATTATTTTATTTCAATTGATTCGATTTTTTTGTCAATTATTTCACTTCAATCAACATGGACTCAGGAGAAGTTCGTCATTGCTCTTCAAAGGAATGTTCGAGGCCTGATGATGATTTAATGGTGGCTTGCGACAAGTGCAAACGCTGGTGGCACTATGATTGTCATAGTTTTGACGCTGATAAATACGACACAATAACTCCATGGTTTTGTGAGGAGGCTGATTGTGTCTTTCGGGAAGACAGCGTTTCTCCAAGTGTGCAATCGGGTCGAAAAGATTCTTCGTCGGCAGTGGCTGGAAAAGATGGTGTTGATCAAAATGTTGATCAAAATATTGATTTGATTATAGAAGCTGCTGCAGTGGCGCAGGCGGCTGTAGCCCAAAGAGACAAGGAGTTGATGGAGCTGCGAGCTGAACTTTCGGAGACAAAGTTGAAATTGTCAAAGGTTTCTATTGGTAAGAAACAGTCTCTTCCCTCCTGCGCCGACCCACTTGCACCAAGTTCAACCAAGCTGGAAATAATAAAGAAAATTCAGGCCAACCATCAAGCACTGTTGAGCAGTACGCTTAAACAAAATGATCAACGTCCAAATCAGTCTACGCCGTTTCGAAAGTTTCCCGATAAGGATTCAGAGGCGTATGTTAATTCTTTCCGAGATCAAGATATGGCAACGCTTCTAACGATACTTAATCGCAACAACGTGCAAGAACTACCATATTTCTCTGGCGAGAACAAAAGGGAATGGCCATATTTTGAAGAGGTCTATAAGTCAACCACAATTGAGGGAAGGTACAACGATAAGGAAAACGTGGCTCGTTTGCGTAAAGCTTTGAAGGGAGAGGCCTATCATATGGTGAGTGATCGCTTGAAATATTCTTCAGACGCCGGCGCGATAATGGATGCGCTTCGAATAATGTTTGGGCGTTCAGATGTTCTTGTTCATGACTTGACCTCAGAGTTGTTAAGCCTTCCAAAACTCTCATCAAAGTGTGATCCTAAGCTCCGCGTGTGGGCAGTTAAAATGAGTGGTTTTGTAGCAGATCTAAAATCTTTGAACAGGGAAGAGGACCTGACAAATGGGTATGTTTTAACTAATTTAGCTTCCAGATTGGGTGCAAGTCTGTATCAAGAGTGACAAAGAAGAAAGTCGAGTTTGTCGAATGTTAGTTTGCAACAGTTTGCCGAGTTTCTTACAGAGAAGGTTATTGATCTACCACCTGATTTGTTGAAACATGGATCTGAACAGAAGAAACAAGCAGCCGGTGTCAACAAAACATCTCGAGTGCTCTTACATCAACCTGTTTCCGTGTCTACAAACGATCTGTGCTGCAAGTGCAATAAAACTCGACACGCTTTATTTCAATGCGAGGATTTCTTGGCGTTGACTCCAGTTGAAAGGCAATCGTTTGCTCAAGAAAGGTCTATTTGTTTTACTTGTCTGGACCCGTCACGTCACCAATGGAAAGCGTGTTCCAAAAAACGTTCATGTGGTACCGATGGTTGCAGTAGACGTCATCATCCGTTGTTGCACACGTCACCAACTACCAACAAGTCGGAACTGAATTCAACAGCAGTTCCATTCGTGCCGCAACCACACATTCATTCTTCTCACGTCGGGTCCGACGTTTCTATACTGTTCAAAATAGTTCCTATCCGGATATATGGAAATGGAGACTTATTTGCTGACACTTATGCCTTTCTGGACGATGGGTCTTCGCTGTCTATGATTGATGAAGAATTGTTTCATGAACTTGGATTGTATGGGCAGTCTGAAAAACTTACATTACAATGGACAAAAGGCGTTTCTCGTATCGAGGATTGCAAGAAAACTAGCTTTTCAGTATCTGGTAAAAACACACGCAACAGGTATGTCTTGCAGAATGTATACACCATCAAGAATTTAGGGTTGGCTAGCCAGTCTATCGATGTCAAGCATTTGAAAAGTTTGTACCCTCATCTCCGAGGTCTCCCACTTGTTGATTTGGTGGACGCTCGGCCAAAGATCTTGCTTGGTCTGGATCAAGCGAAATTTCTTCTAGGTCATAGCCAACGGCATGGCAAGGATGAGGAACCTCACGCATTGAAGACACTCTTAGGATGGATAGTTTTCGGCAAATCAGCTCCGTCATTAAATGTGTCCTGCTTGGAACCGGCATCGAAACCTTCCATGAAACTGATGTTCCACGAAGCAATTAGGGAGGAAGTAGACCTACACGAGCTAGTTCGACATCATTTCACTACTGAGGAATTTGGTGTAATGCCTCCAAGAGGTGAACTTGTCAGCCGAGAAGTTAGACGTTCCTTCGAAATTATGGAGCGGTCGTTACAACTAGTGGGTAGACAATATGAAATTGGTCTGTTGTGGTCTTCAGATGACGTCAAACTTCCCGACAGTTTTAGTATGGCTTTCAAACGTCTTATTGCCCTAGAGAAGTCTTTAAAGAAGAATCCTCATCTTTTGGAGTGGCAGAACAACTATTTTCGGGATATGATCACAAAAGGCTATGCTAGAATTGCATCGCAAGACGAGTTGAACAGAGATTGGCCTAGGGTTTGGTTCGCACCAACCTTTATTGTCGTTAACCCAAACAAGTCGCCTGCAAAACCTAGATGTGTGACGGATGTGGCGGCGGAAGTCAACGGGGTCTCTTTGAATACCTTTTTGATGAAGGGACCCGATAATCTAGTCCCACTTCATGCGGGTCTGTTCAAGTTCCGGGAGCGTCAAGTAGCTGTGAATGGTGATGTGAGAGAGATGTTTCACAGGATTAGGATTAAAGCTGAAGACCAGCAATGCCAACGCATTCTATGGAGGGACGGAGACACATCTAGGCAACCAACGGTGTATATCATGCAAGTAATGATGTTTGGCCCAAGGTGCTCTCCATCATGCGCGCAGTACGTCAAGAATCATCATGCCAACCTATTCAAAGACAAGTGCCCCGAGGCGGTAGATGGTTTAACGAAGCGCACCTATGTGGATGATTATTTCAACAGCCACAACTCATTCGAAGAAGCCGTCAGGGTTACGAGAGATGCTCTCCACATTTGTCATTCGATGAACTTTGACCTAGTTGGTATACAATCAAACAGCCGTGATTTTATACATCAGATGCCAGAGGCTAATGTCAACTCTAAGTTGGTATGCATTAATCCGAATGAAAGCGATAGTGTAGTTTCTAAAATTTTAGGAATGTATTGGCACCCGATTCCTGATCACTTTGCGTTCAAGATTTCATATGATGAAGTTTTAAAAGAAATGTTGGTCGAGGATGCAATTATTACCAAAAGAAAAATGCTCAAAACAGTCATGAAGATTTTTGATCCTCTAGGACTGATCTCACAGTTCATAATTCGTGGGCGCATAATATTGCAAGAAGTTTGGAGAGAAGGATTCTGTTGGGACGAGCCAGTATCATCTCAATTAAGTATTGCGTGGCTGGACTTTATCAAAGCATTGAAGCAAGTGGAAAATATCAAGATTTATTTATTTATTTATTTATTTATTTATTCATCAATGGACATGTATCTGTTGATTACTTTAACAATGTTTTATATAATATTACATTTATTAATTAATATTTAAAATTCTCAAAACACTTAGTTTAAAAACATTTCTATTCATTTGAAGGTCGACTTCACAATTAATAGAATTAAAAAGCGTTAACGAACGAGTTAAAGGTTCATTCATTCCATAGTTTGTCCTGTGACTGGGAACGAGAAAGAGAACGTCTCTGCTTCTGAGATTTCTCTCTGGAACATAAAAAGGTACAAGATTCAATTCCTCGCCGTTATTCGTTGAGAAACCCGGACGACTGCAAAGTAAGTTTGGTTGTTTTTGTCGATGCGTCCGAGAAGGCATTTGCTGCTGTGGCGTATTTTCGTTTTGCTCGCAACAAGGAGGTAGAGGTTTCGCAAGTTATGGCCAAGGCTCGGGTCGCACCAGTCAAGCAATTATCCATACCCCGTTTAGAGTTGCAAGCTGCTGTACTAGGTGTTCGTTTGGCAGCTACAATTAAGGCCTCGCACTCTATTAGAATTGATGAATCTCTTTTTTTGTCGGACTCGAAAACGGTGCTGGCTTGGATCAACTCCTCTAATTATAAGTTGCCGTCTTTTGTGGCTTCAAGAATAGGTGAGATTCTGGATTCTACTTCACCTCGAGAATGGTTTCATGTTGGCTCCATCGATAACGTGGCTGATGACGGCACAAAACGTTTTGACATATCGATGGGTAATCAAGACACACGTTGGTTCAAAGGACCAGAATTTTTAAAACGTCCTTTTGAGGATTGGCCCATTACTCCTTGTAGTGATTCTAAAGTTTTGGAAATGAGAGATATTAAGACTTCTACAATTTTTCTTCATGATTGTCACAAGCAAAAGCACTATTACGGTGCGTTCGAGTTCCTATCTGCGAGATTTCAAGCACGATGGTCTTCATCTGTTCGAGCTATTGCTTTCTTGCTTCGATTTAAACATATCCTTCAGAGAAGACCCACTGATAAAGAGACTTACATTACACCTTTCGAGTTTACCAAAGCTGAAGAGTGGATGTTTCGCAAAATTCAGGAAGAGTCATTTGCATCTGACATATCTTCTTTACGATCCAGTGGTAAGGTCACGTCGTCGAGTTCAATCCTTAGCCTTTCACCGTTCCTTGACGAAGACGGAACTTTACGGCTTAGTTCAAGAGCACAAAAGGGCAATTCGTCCTATTCATCCCGAAATCCAGCAATACTCCCTAGCAGACATCCTTTGGTTGATCTATATATCGAATACCATCATCACAAAAATTCTCACATAGGAACTGCTACGGTTATCTCAGATATTCGTGAATCTGCCTGGATAATAAGCATACGTGGAGCTGTGGAAAGAGTAAAAAAAGCCTGTTTTGTCTGCAAAAACCTCAAGGCTAAGCCGATTATGCCGATTATGGGACAACTCCCTAAAAGTCGCTTGGCCTTCGATTGTAGACCTTTTACTCACGTTGGAGTAGATTGTTTCGGGCCTATGTTGGTGAAATTTGGTCGAAGCACGGTGAAACGGTATGGGATGATATTTACGTGCCTTTCGTTCAGAGCAGTGCAAATAGAGCTTTTGAAGGATTTAAGTTTAGACCAGTGCACTATGGCTGTCAGGCGTTTCATAATCAACCGTGTTGTGACAAGATGTTTCTACAGTGACAATGGACTTAACTTCGTCGGAACGAAAAATTTATTGGAAAAAGATGTTAAGGAGATGGAGAACTCCCTCAGCGAGTTTTCGTCAAGGTACAAAGGAATCTTGTGGCGCTTTATACCTGCTTACTCTCCTTGGATGGGAGGAGCTTGGGAGCGTCTCATCCAATCTGTGAAAAGTAGCATCGACTTTGTTCTTAAGGGTCTCGTACCTTCGGAAGATGTTTTAAGGAATGCCCTTACAGAAGCTCAGGGTCAAATAAATAGACGCCCTCTCACTCACATCCCGGTTGACCCTGAAGATCCCAAGCCTTTAACTCCTAATTCAATGCTCTTCGGAGAGGACGATCGAGACACTACAGCCCCGGGAGTATTTTCGGAAAGTGATTCTTGCAGCAGACTCTATAGCCGCCGATCTCAACATTTAATGGGTGAACTTACAAAACGATGGTACAAAGAATATTTGCCTACAATTACGAGACGAACAAAATGGTTCTCGAAAACAAAACCAGTACAAGTGGATGATGTCGTCATTGTCATTGAACCCAACGAAATTCGCTCAGCTTGGCATTGGGGACGCGTCATGCAAGTCTACCCTGGTCCAGGTGGAGTCGTCCGAATGGCCGATGTAAAGCTATCAAACGGTTCTATAAAGAAGAAAAGATCTGTGGGAAGACTCGCTGTGTTGGACTTAGAGTCTTCGCTTAGTTCTCAGACGGCCCCCGGAATGTCATCGAGTCCTTAAGAAAAACTTGCTGTCATATTAGATGAATAGATTTCTTTCTTTCTAAAGAAGGAGACAACTATTTATTGCAATACTAGCGCGCTTTGCTCTCATCCTTCACATTTTCTGTTGAAGGTTATGTTGAGTAGAAATCGTCATTTTTCAAAGACCTTTTATATTAAAAGTGAATTTATACATATTTTTCGTTGCTCAAAGCAAATTATTTATTAACAATCCTTTTCTTTTTTGGATTATACCAATTGTAAGATTTATATTGAATTTATGTGAAGTTGCTTATGTTTTTCTTTATAGGAAATAAAATTAAGTTTTTAACTCTGAAAGAATTGTTCTTTATTGAGTTCTTTGTTTGATACTTAATTTTATAAGTTGGAATTTGGATGCTGCTTGGAGCGACAAGAAATAATAATAAGAATGTAACCAGGCAACTGTAAATAAATAATAAGAAATTATAATAATAAATAGTAGCTTGAAGGGCTTACGCATAGTAACTACGTGGTGTTTTATTAACTTTTTACATGGTGTCAGAAGTAAAGAATATAAAATATTAAAAATTATCAAATTAAGAATAAATACAAATGGCGGAGGCTCAGAAATTGCGTGAATTAGACTGTTCAAATTTGGCTGTTGACTGGAAAAATTGGAAGCGTGATTTTGTGGTTTACATGATTGCAAATAACAAAAACTCACAAGGTGAAGCTACAAAAATTGCAATTATGCTTTGGCAGATTGGAACAATGGGCGCCAATATTTACAACACCTTGTTTCCAAATGATGGCTCGGAAGATTCGTTGCTTGGAACAGAATGGCATGAAATAGACGTTAATGAATCGTCTGGTGTTGAAGCACACAAAAAGAAAGAAGTAAAAAAACAGCGAACTTTGAAAGAGGTGCTGGAAAAGTTTGATGCACATTGTTTGCCGCAGAAAAATGTAACCATGGAATCGTTCAAATTTAACAATATGGTTCAAAAAGAACGTCAATCATTCAATGATTTCTTGACGGAAATGCGCATACAACTTGAACGCTGTGACTTTAATTGTTCATGCGGTGTCTCGTACGAAGAACGAATGCTGCGTGACCGAATAATTACGAGTGTGTTTGACAAGAAACTGCAATTGAAATTGCTTGATGGTCGTGATGAAACATTGGTAAAGGTCATTGATTTGTGTAAGACGTTTGAAGATGCAAATGCCAACAAAGGAATTCTGGATTAAAAAAAAAACAAATCGTTACAATCATAGAATCGTCCGAAGATAATGAATCGGCTATGATTCATGCCATCAATCGACGTTTGTGCTACAGCTGTGGTGCAGGTGATTGGAAACCAGATCATAAAAGCAAATGTCTAGCGAAGAATTTGTAGGAAAAACTTTCTCGCCAGTCACGGGCAAGAATGAACGCCACTGATGCCATCTACTGGCAAGTAGATAATTTTCTCACAACCCATTGAACTTTCTCACAACCCACTGAACTAGTTTATTGGAATCCACCCAAAAAGGAATCCACTCTCAAGATGGACTCTACGTCAAAGAGGATATATACATAGAGTCCAATCTTTCCTACGTTCCATCCTCCTCTGCTAAAATTTTCGTGGTCTCTTTCCTATTGTATTCATTGTGTGAAACAACAAAAAGAAACGATGAGGTAAGTAGTAAGGTGTGAACGCACACATGCTTAACAAAAAGAACAATATGACAGTACTAGCACACACAAATGTTTAACAAAAAGAACAATATGACAGCTGTAGCTTGTAGGCAAAATTAAAACAATGCACAAGATTGGACTCTATGTATATATCCTCTTTGCTTTACGTCCACAAATTCAGATTCCACAAATTTCCAGACCACTGAGGCATTCCAGAATGCCGTCACTCTCAAGAACTCAATGGAAAGCCACCATGGAACGTTAAACATATTGCGCACTAGTTTGATTTATACTTCGTGCACACCTAGAAATTACGGGCGTAGTATAAAACTCTGCGTAAACGCGAACCCAGGCTGATGAAGCTCAAAACTAACATTATACTTATAATGGTCATGTCACATTGGTTGTCACCTCGTAGTGGAGCAAGATTAGTCGGCTTATTTTTCCCGCAGGAATGACAGATTAATTACTCAAATCAATGTGCGAGATGACAGTAAATACTTGGTACGCCATGCGAAACCTAATGACAGTTACTTCGCTTACGCCAATGTTAATATTTCAAAACCGACAAACTACATATGTAATTGGCGGCGGCGGCTATAAGTGGTTAAATAAATTTCTTCAATAAAAACACAAAAGACACTTAATATTTTAATGTTTTATTTAATATTTCACTTTCTTTGTTAAACAAATGTATTTTATAATGTTGCCTTTTAATGGCTGTGCTTAATCACTGGATATGGCTTGTCTTTGACTTTGGCTATGTCTTTGACTTGTTGGCTATGAATTGGCTTGTTGGCTATGAATTGGCTTGTTTAATTATTGTATCTGTGGTTCGCTCTTGATGTCCTGCGTGCTTGGCTTATGATTTGTGACTGACTCAGTAAGAATGGGTACAAAGAAAAGGAATATGAATTTCCCAACATCGGCATCGTCGAATATACTCCCATCCTTCTGTGTCTCTTTCTCTCCTCTAACACTCCTCCCCCCGTGAATCACTCCCGGATTCACCATCAATAGTCAGGACAGCAAGCTTAGAAGCTGGACGTCGGATTAAACCATTAGTGGTCTTAACTTCGGCGAGTCGGATCTGTCCATCCTTGGCAGGAAACACTTGAGAGATGCGGCCCTTACGCCACTGGCTCCGCTGTTGATTGGATTCACATATCAGGACTAAGTCGTTGAATTGAAGCGGTCTTACTTTGTCATGCCATTTGGGTCGCTTAAGAAGTTGAGGTAGATACTCAACAGTCCATTTTTTCCAAAGGCGGTCTTTGAGGTTTTGTGAAATCCTCCATTGTTTCCTGAGGCATACACTTTCATCTACTGGGTGAGGTGTTTGAGTAGAGTTGACGCATCCTAGCAGAAATTGGTTGCGTGTTAATGGCTCGTCGTCTTCCATAGCTAGTGGGATGTCTGTAAGTGGGCGTGAGTTGATAATATTCTCGGCTTCAATGAGGACGCTTCTTAGGGTTTCCACTCTGGGGGCTTCCTGGCACAGGGTTTTGGTCATCAGGCGCTTGATTATCCGAATAAGACGTTCCCAGCAGCCTCCTGAGCTTGGATTGGCAGGACAATTGAACACCCATTCAATATTTTGGCTGGCGGCTTCGTTGTATATACGATTAAAGTCGAACAAATGTTGTTCTTCCTTCATTTCTCGTTTGGCACCAATAAAGTTGGTACCATTATCACTTCTGATCCGGACAGGTGTACCTCTTCGATTAATGAAGTTACGGAGGCAAATGAGGAAAGCGTCGGTGGATAGGTTTTCAGCTAATTCGATGTGGGCTGCTCGCACCGTCAAGCAGGTGAATATGACGCCCCATCGTTTTTCTTGTCTTCGGCCGATGGCGACAGTTAGAGGGCCGAATAAGTCAACTCCGGTGTAGGTGAACGGACGGACGTACGGAGATAACCGATCGATTGGTAGCTGCCCCATAAATGGCGGAACGGGTTTGGCTCTTTGGATCTTACATTCCATACAACTCTTCTGGACGGATTTGAGGAGAGTCTTGGCATGTGGAAACCAAAACTTTTGACGGGCTTCATTGATGGTCACGGCTGAATTTTGGTGATGGTGTTTCTCGTGGTAGTATCGCATGATGAGTTCGGACAAAATATGTTTTTGTGGCAATAAAATTGGGCGTCTGGCTTGGAATGGCAGGTATGTGGCTTCATCAATACGACCTTGAACCCTTAGCAGGTTCTTTTCATCGAGATATGGCGACAGTGAATATATGGGGCTACTTTTAGGGATGCATTTCGACGACTTCAGAGTGGCGATCTCCTTGTGGTATTGGTCTTGCTGTACCATCTGGCACAAATAGTTCTCGGCTTCGTTGATCTCAGCTACCGTCAAGAAACAGTTGGTTGGACGTGGCCACTCACGTTTTGTCATAGACCGGAATTTGCTAACGGCTCGTAGCACATATGCCATAGTTCTCTTGACCTTCAAGTAAGAAGAAAAACGATTAATATTTATGGCTAAGTTACCTTCTGATTCCTGAAGCAGTAAACACGTCTTAATTTCTTCTTGTTCCACTCCCTCTGGTGGCGGCTGGGCTGTTATGACTGGCCAACAATCTTCAGGTTTCTTCAGGAAATCTGGACCGGCAATCCAAATGCTGTTGTTTTTAAGTCTTGGAGAACCATTCGTACGAGTTGCTACATCTGCACTATTTTTGTCAGTAGGAGTCCAACGCCATTGTAATGGTTGTGACGAAGAAAGTATTTCAGCTACACGGTGGCTGACAAAGGCTTTGTATCTTCGTTCAGTTGAGTTGATCCAGCATAAGACAGTCCGTGAATCCGACCAGAATGTAATTTGTGATATGTTGATGTCATGATTGCGAACTATGATTTTGCTTAGACGAATACCCAAAACGGCGGCTTGAAGTTCCAATCTAGGAACGGACATTGTTTTTTGGGGTGCTCCTCGTGTTTTTCCACACACAAACACGACATCAACTCCGCTGGCATGACTAACCCTGAAGTATCCGGCTGCTGCAAATGCGACTTGACTTGCGTCCACGAAAATATGCAACTCAATTGTATTTGGTCTAAGCAAATGCTATGAGTAACAACGTTGTATTTGGATCTTGCTGATTCCTTGGAACTCCTTCCACCAGGCCTGCCACATTTTGTTGATGTCGGTAGTAAGCGGTTCATCCCAGGCGATGTTGCTTTTCCAAGTGTCCCGCACCAATATCTTAAGGAACAGGAGGAAATCTGCTAGAAGTCCAAAAGGATCAAAAATTGCCATTACTATCCCAAGCAGTTCTCTTTTAGTTGGTGGTCGAATTTCCTCTAATACTTCCTTCGGGATACGGTGGAATTTGGTTTTGAGCTCAAAACTATCGGTGGCAGTGTTCCAATGCAGACCAAGGACTTTGTCTGCGTTGGCTTGGCATTCCATATTTACAGTGTTGGCGCACGTTGATGACTCTGCGTTCATAGATGATTGCAAAACTTTGGAGTTTGATGTGAAGTTCCTCAGATCGAAACCAGCTTCACTGTTGATTTTGACCACCTCCTTGCAAAACCTTTCCGCTTCCTTTTCACTTTTAAAGCTGGCGACGTAGTCATCCACATAGTGCTTATTGACGATTCCATCTGCGGCATCCGGATACATGATTTGGAATTCTTGGGCGTTCAGATTTTTAATGAACTCAGCACTACATGGTGAGCAAATAGCTCCAAAGATCATCGAAGTCATCACATAGTGGTCTATAGGCTGGTCTGTATCTCCATTTCTCCACAAGAATCTTTATGCCTGTTGGTCGCTGGGTTGAATTCGGACTTGAGAGAACATCTCTCGAATGTCTGCGGCTACGCCGATTTCACCCTCTCGAAACATAAACAATATGCTCATGAGTTGCTTGGCCTGTTCAGGGCCTTTGAGCAGGGCAGAGTTAAGGCTCGTTCCATCGACAATGGCTGCAGCGTCAAAAACGATTCTGAGTTTTTCGGGCTTGTGCGGGCTTTGCACGGCAAAGTGTGGTAAATACCACATTGGCTGACTCACATCCTCGATTTCTGGCTGCTGTAGTTTTTTGGCGTATCGCTTGTGGATATACTTTTCCATTTCAAAAATATATTTGGCGGCGAAATCTTTGTTTTGGCTCATCTTCTTTTCGATGCCGAATAGACGTTTTTCGGACATCTTAAAACTGCTCGGTAAACTGGGCTGAATACTCTTCCAGAGTAGACCTGTCTCGAATTGTTTACCTATACGCCGTGTTGTTTGTTGCATTATTTGACGAGCTCTCTTGTTCTCGTCTGACTCCAGGATTGTAGGCGACGGATTTATTCCGAAATTGTCGGCAGCAAAATATTCTTATATTAAGGCATGCATTTCATCTTGGGTTTGTTGCTCTCGTATATGTAAAACGAATGGTGATGTTGTAACGACATTGTTGCTTGGTCCGTAAGCCACCCAGCCGAGTTTCGTCTTAACGGCAATGGGTCTGTCGTTTCCAGATTGGACAAAGGTGGATGATATTCCAAGATGGGCGTTATCCAATCCGAGAAGTACCACTGGTTTGGCCTGTCGGTAGCTTTTTATTGGCAGGAATGCGAGGTGTTCATGTTCCGACTTGTCAAATGTCTGGACGGGCAGATTCAGGTTTTTTATAGTACGACAATGTTTAATTACGAAGGATGTGAACTCGCCGTCTCCTCTTACTTCAAGGTTGACCGTTGTGGATGGTTCCTTTGTCAAATTTTGGCCATACCACTGAAGAGTTAGTGGCTGTGATCGACCTTTGAGTCCAAGTTTGTTGGCAGTATCCTCTTCTAGGATTGAAATAGACGATCCTTCGTCAAACATGGCAAAAACGTCCGCTTTTCCATTTGGTCCAAGCAACGTGACCGGCATGATTTTGAAGAGAAGTCCCATAGAATGTGTCGTTCGGCAACTTAATACTGGCTGGACGGCTGCGGTTGACATGGCTGTCGTTGGCGTTGACTCATTATGAAGGCTGCTATGATGGTAGCGACGACATCCGTCAATTCCACATGTTCTCTTACCGCGACAATTCGAAGTGCTATGGCCTTTTCGAAGACAAGAGAAGCACAAGCGTAGCGTTTTCACTTTTTGCCAACGTTCTTCAGCACCAAACTGGTTAAAGATATTGCAATCGGCCACAAAATGATTGCCTGCACATTGGTAACATTTATGTGTATTTTGTACATTGGGCTGAGTGGCAGTAGTGGCAGCGTTATTAATGTGCAAAATGCGTCGCGATTGTACTTGTTGCTGTGTTTGTCTTGTCACTACAGTGTTTTTAGATGTTAATGGCGTTGGCATGAGGCAAACAATTCTGGCTAGCTCGCACAACCATTTGGAGAATTCGGCTATGGTAGGGTACGATTCTAAAGTCGTGGTATGTTTCACCTACTCATATTGTTTGTCCTGGGGAAGCTTCGATACCAATTCGTCCAGAAGAGTTGAGTTATTTAGGCTATGTTCGCTGTTGGAGGACTTTAAAAAGGCGACAACGTTACGTACCTGTGTCGAGAAAGCGAGCAGCTGCTCCATTTTTGTCTCAGACATGTTTGGAAACCTTTGTATTTTGTTTAATTGATGACGAACAAGTACAATCTGGTCGGATGAAAGTATGCCTGACGAATGGAACCTCAGCATTGTGTGCCCTATCCACAAGAAAGGAGATACTCTAAGCTGCGCCAACTACAGAGGTATAAGTCTCCTAAACTCAAAGAAACAAACACATAAGAAGGCAATGTTGATTTTGAGGAAAAAAATTTTAGAAAGAAGCCGAAAACATAAAGTAAGCGTGCTCAATGAGAAGATGCGTATCGGCGTTAAATGGTTCAAGTGGGATAGCCAAAATGAACTTGCATGTGGAGCCCTAAAAGGAGAAGGCGTACTCAAGGAGCTGTATAATGGAAAAATTGATAGCTTAAACTGCAATTTCAATGCACTAATCGAGAACCCACAACAAAAAAACTAAAAATTGTCTGTCGTCGTAACCTTAATATGTCCCACTTTATGTCAAATCTAGAAAATAATGATACTGTTAACATTAAAGATCTAAAACAAACTATTAGAATCATTTCATATAACGTACACGGTTTAGAGAACAAAATTCTACTCACTCACTTTTTCAGTTATGTAACATCACACGAGATATTTGTACTTATAGAAACACATTTACAAGACGATAAAATAAATCAGATAAATAAATACTTCAAAGACTTCCACACATATTGGAGACCAGCAACGCGAAGTAGCCGTTTTGGAAGAGCAAGTGGGGGAATGGTTTATGGAATCAAAAAGAGCCTGATCAAAGATGATATACGTCATGAATTTATAAGCGGCGAAAGCGTTGACATAATTAATATAAAAATTGATGGCAAAGTTTTAACTCTTTTACCAATGTACCTAAGAACGGCAAACTGGCAAAACGATCTCGAGGCCGTTAAATCCTTTCTTAATGAAAATACTTTTGAAAATCTCATAGTTATGGGTGATATGAATGTAAGAATGGGTAATTTACAGCAAGATATCGAGGATTTTTATAAATCAAGATTTACTGCTGGACTCGAAATACGCCGTTCTAAAGATATCACTATTAATACAAAAGGGAAGGAGTTTTTGGAGTTCTGCAACGACAACGGGCTCATTATTCTTAATGGCAGAACAAAAGGAGACGAAGAAGGGAATCTAACTTACGTTAGTAATATAGGAGAATCGGTGAATGATATTTGTGCGGTGTCACAGGACATGCTGATGTTTGTTGAACGGTTTAATGTAGAAAATGCGATATGGTCGGATCACTTACCAATAAAATTGAGCTTTCAGAAAAACAACACTGATAGCGGAACTTGCCCCAACAATCTTTTGCCGAAACTCAAATGGAATGAGACCAAAAAAGCAGACTACCAAATAAATCTAAATTTAAATCTTCAGCAAGTCAAGATCGAAAAAGAAACAATCGATTTAGCAGACTTAACCAACATAATAAAGTTGTCTGCACCCCTTCAAAACAACAATTCAAAAACGTTCAACCCGAAAAACAAGTGGCACAATTCCGAATGTGAATTCGCACGAAGAAAAGCTTTCAAATCCCTCAATACATTTCGCAAAACAAAAAGTCAAGAGACTAAACTATGCTATTTGAAATCTCAACAAGACTATAAAAATGTTTGTAAAAAAAGCAAAAAATTATACCAACAACAAATAGAATTAAAAATTAATACAGTTCGAGACAGCAGAGACTGGTGGCGCCTAGCCAAGGAGATAAAAAACCAAGACCAACATGTGATGGCTGATATAACTGCTTTGGAATTTCAAACATATTTCAGAGACCTTCTAAATCCAAGGCAAGAAATGAGCAGCACACTTTATGTAGCGAACTACGTCGAGGACTCAACATTAGATATGCCATTTTGTGTTGGTGAAATAAGGAATATGCTGAGAAACGTTAAGCTCAATAAGGCGCCAGGAGAAGATAGGATTCCATATGAGTTCATAATAAATGCTACAGATACTTTTTTGGAACAACTCGCAACGACATACAGCAAAATATTAGAAGAATGCAGGGTAGAAGAAACTTTCACTAAATCTGTGATTCTTCCAATTTTCAAAAAGGGCGACCCATATGATCCAAGCAATTACAGGGGAATTTCGTTCATGAATTGTATAGCAAAAATCATGATGGGAGTCCTTAATGAAAGGTTGTATAATTGGGTGGAACACAATAATATATTAACAGAATATCAGGCTGGCTTTAGAAAGAAATATTCTACAGTGGATAATATCTATAACTTGGCGTCGATTGTACACATTAAGCTGGCTGAAAAAAAGAAAGTCTATGCTTTTTTCGTGGACTTAAAGGCGGCTTTTGATAAAATCTCCAGACAGCTATTAATGCTCAAGTTACGTGAAATGGGAGTCTCAACCAAATTTGTAAACCTGCTAGAGTGCATATACTCTGATACTCAATCAGCAGTGTGGACAGGAAGGGAGTTATCGGAGTACTTCGAAACACTATATGGGTTGAAACAAGGATGCCTTTTATCACCTTTACTTTTTGCTCTATATATAAATGATCTACATTCGATTATTGAAGGAGGTCTTAATATCGACAGTTTAAATATAAGGTTGTTGCTGTATGCTGACGACATGGTGATCTTAGCAGAGGATGTCGAGGTTTTGCAACGCATGATAGAACGTTTTGAAGAGTACTGTGCCAATTGGAATCTCGAAGTGAATCTCTCAAAATCGGAAATTATGGTCTTCCGAAATGGTGGCAGGCTATCAAACAGGGAAAAGTGGATTTTCAACGGAGAAGAAATTCGGATTGTACCTCAATACACATATCTTGGTGTTCTGCTCACTCCAAAGATGAACTTTTTCAAGCATGTAGAGAAAAGAAATGCAGCAGCAAAGAACAGTATAAACGCGACATGGCATTGTTTTTTGAGTAAGCAGAATATCAACCTCAGTTCAAAATGGAAACTCTTTTTGGCAGTATGCAGAGCTATTCAAACTTATAGTGCACAAGTCTGGGGTTTTGGAACTTTTGATGAAGTGGATAAGCTACAACGATACTTTCTGAAAAGAGTTTTAAAATTACCATCATGCACTCCAAACTATGCATTACCGATTGAAACCGCAGCTGAAGACGGGCACTACTACACACTGGACTTACACCTTAGATATGTACAAAAGACTATATTTGAATACAGTGACACGAGACTACCTAAGCAACTTACCAAAATCCTCTTAGCAAAACAACTTTTTTGGGTCAAGGAGATTAATATGATCGGAAACAGGTTCGGCTTGCACTGGGATGAGAATATGACAAATGAAAGAGATTGGATTGTCAATAACTCACAAATTCTTGATCAACTGAAATCGCATGCAAATCAAGAAGCAGAGCAGAGAGCGAGGGGAAGCAGCACACGAATTTTTAAGATGTTGGATTATTCAATAGGACCGCAATACATAACAGATGACTTGGAGCCTTACAAAATATCATGGATTTTCAAAGCTAGATGCGATCGTATCATACTCAACGGAAATAGGCGTGGAGGCAACGCATCAACATTATGTAGCCTGTGCAACATGAGAGAAGAAGAAGATATACAACATTTCCTAGGCAGGTGTCCCGTACTAAGAGAATTCAGGATAAGACATTTTGAAAAGGCAACTCTAAATGAAGCTGAAATTATTGCTGTCCTTAACGGAAATTGCAGGGCTGATTGGAACAGACTCTCGAGTTATATTAACGTGGCTATAAGCTATAGAAAACAAATCTTAACAGAGTTTATTTGATTTGAAAATAGTGTGAACTATGAACGTGTACACATCACTTTAAAACTTTAAAATTTAGGATTTCTCTTTAAATTTATCTAAAATCAAAAATTGTATCTTTTTTCATAAATGTACTTAAATGTAAAATTATTTGTATATTTTCACTTACCCGACAGACGACTCTTTATGTCATTGTCGTAAGTTTTTTAAATCTTTCAACATAACTGTCTTTCAAGTTAAATTCAAAAATGTATAAAAATATTAAGTTGAAAATAAAAAACATTTTACTACTACTATAAGTCTCCTAAATGTCGCCTATAAAATCTTGTCGGCCATTCTGTGTGAACGTCTGAACCCTTTCGCACGTGAACTGATTGGCCCCTATCAGTGTGGTTTCAGACCCGGTAAGTCAACCGTCGACCAAATTTTCACACTTCGGCAGATTTTGGAAAAGACCCAAGAATTCCAGATCGATACTCACCACCTCTTTATCGATTTTAAAGTCGCCTATGACAGCGTAAACAGGAACGAGCTATACAGAGCCATGTCGCTTCTTGGCATCCCTGCAAAACTCGTTCGATTGTGCAGGATGACTATGGAGAACTCGCGCTGCTCCGGCAAGGTTGGTAAGAACACCACCGACTCATTTAATGTCGAGAAAGGCTTACGACAGGGTGACGCGCTGTCATGTAACCTCTTCAACATCATTCTTGAGGCAATCGTACGCAACTCGCATGTCAACACCAGCGGTACGATTTTTTTTAGATCCGTTCAATTACTTGGCTATGCTGATGATATTGACATTATTGGAAAAACGAAGCGCGCTGTCAGTGGAGCATTCGCAAGTATTGAAGTGGAAGCGGCTCGAATGGGTCTGGCTGTAAATGAAGATAAAACAAAGTATATGCTGTCCTCGGGTGAAGTAGATCATCACCGTAGGCTCGGACAAAACGTCACAATGGACAGATATAACTTTGAGGTTGTCAAGGACTTTGTCTATTTGGGTTCCACTATAACCTCTCAGAACAACATCAGTGAAGAGATCAGTCGAAAAATCACTCTTGCCAATCGCTGTTTCTTCGGGCTAAGAAGGCATCTTAGTAGTAAAGCCCTCTCTCAAAGGACCAAGGAGACACTATACAAGACCCTTATCATCCCAGTCCTGCTGTATGGGGCAGAAGCGTGGACACTGACACAATCGGATGAATACAGGCTGGGGTGCTTTGAGAGAAAGATTCTTCGGGTGATATTCGGGCCTGTATGTATCAATGGAGTATGGAGGAGAAGATTCAATGACGAACTGTACGGGCTATACAGCGACATTGACTTGGTTAAGAAGCTGAAAATTCAGCGGCTTAGATGGCTGGGTCATGTGGAGCGTATGGACGAAAACGCTCCTGCCCGACGAGTCTTCAATTCCAACCCGGAGGGCCGACGCAGTTCTGGAAGACCCCATCTAAGGTGGCGCGATCAAGTGGTAAACGACCTCAACCAACTTGGTGTGCGCAACTGGAGGCCACTGGCTAGGGACCGGCCTAGCTGGCGAGGAATGTTGGTTGAGGCCGTGGTCTACAATGGACTGTCTGCGCCACCTTAAGTAAGTAAGTAAGATGACGAACAAGTATGTCTGGCCTTCCAAAGCGGAAACTCAACTCATCAATTACATCAGGGACGTTTTGAACGTTGATGAGCATGGCAGCGGCAGCTTCTCGAGCGGCTCCGACCAAACATTTTTGCAATCTCTGAAGGTTTTGACGGTTGTTGTATTTAAAGTCCTCTGTCGAGTCCTTAAAGTTTGCAAAAAACAATGGCCATTCTTCTACGCTTCCCGAAAATGTTGGTAGATCGTGAAGCTTGTATGTCACGGGCGATGGATAAGTGGTGGCAGCTGACATTGTTTGGCTAACTCCAGACGTCAATGATGCTGGTGAAGTGTCTCTTAAATTTGCAGTGATTTCCCTGGCTTGGGCATCGGCAGTGGCTTCGGCGGTGGCTCTGGCGGTGGCAGCAATCATTGCACTTTCGTTGACTGGCTGAATTTTACTATTCAATTTTTCTATTTCCTTTTGGTTTTCCATCGTCGAGTTCTTCAGGTCTTCGAAATTTGCATTAAGCTCTTTCAAGCTTTTTAGCACTGCTGCAATTGCTTCGGCGTCCATGGCAGATGTTTCCTCCGTTTTTTCTACAATTGTGGTATCCTCTTCGTTGTCGCTCGAAGTTTTGCTCATTTCCTTTTTATTTGATTCCTCTGTTGTGTGGTCGTTATAAAATAGAACGCTCGTTTTGATTGGCTGTTGAGTTATTTGGCGAGTCGACAACAAAAAACTCAGATTCTAATAGCGACAGTAACGAACCAGCACAAGAAAAACTGTCTGTGAAGATATTTGGCGTGGCGGCAACAAACACCAACACTACGACGCGACGATACGATTAACTCACGATAACGAGACAAAGAGGAGCAACACAAGAAAAACTGTCTGTGAAGATATTTGGCGTGGCGGCAACAAACACCAACACTACGACGCGATGATGCGATTAACTCACTATAACGAGACAAAGAGGACCAATAAGCAGAACTCACGGCGATTAGAGAGACGAACAAATAATTAAAACTTGTAATTGGCGGCGGCGGCTATAAGTGGTTAAATAAATTTCTTCAATAAAAACACAAAAGACACTTAGGCCCATATTTATCGAACAATATCAAACCGCTCGTAACTTTAAGAGCCTCTTAACTTAAGTTCGAAAAGTGCTATTCATCGAACACTATTAACTCTAATTTGTATATTCGAAAAATGGCGGATTCCTTCTATCAGGAACGCACCCTAAACTTATTTATTCTATTTCCACGCTGATTCTTCGAAAGCGAATGTCAAAACAAAACAAACAAAATGAGTCAGACAAAAAGTTAGAATACACAATAGAAATTCAAAGCACAAAGCAGGTCTTGGATTAGAGGTAATGCTGCTTAAATATAAATTATTAGTTATTACAAAATGATAAAAAATAATTTTCATTTTCCAGGCTTCCAAAGGTTCAAGATATATTTACTGCAATGCCATCAAAATAAAGAAATTCGTGATTTATATCTTGAATGTGTAATTTTAATTTTTGGTAAGGAACTATCCGAAGAACAAAAACGGATGATCATCTTGGAGGTGGAATTCCAGAGATTTGAACTGCACGATGGGCATGTTATTAAAGGGACCCTATTAGAGAATGTGGTCATCTATACAGAATACATTGGAGGTGGTGACAATGAGCAATCAAAAGATGAGAGGACACATGCAGGTTGTCATTGAATTGTGCTTTCTACGAAGACAGATGTTCTGAGAATCGATACACCACTTGAATGGATTGGTCAACACACTTCCCTGAACTGATGCGTTCATATAAAAAAATTAATCAATGTTAGATAACTGATAGACTAATATTTTTAAAAAAATACAAAAAGCGATAATTTTTCTTCATTAATTTCTTAATTCTCCAATTAAAACTGTCACAAATTCAACGCAAACGATTTCTGAAGAACGAAATTGCAATACATTTTTTTTCTTTTTTTGGCAATTTTAAAACAAATTTAGCTTTTTCATCGATTATGAAAGGATTATGCCAAGGATCATCAATTCGTTCGTTATGAGCGGTATAAATCAAAAATGTTTGTGGCATTTGTGTGACTTCTGCTTTTTTCTTAAATGTCAAATTATAAAAAATCGTAGTCTATTCGTACTCAGCAACAAATTAATATTTAGTCTACTTTGCAAATTATAACAAATCTAAAAAGTTGTAAGGCATCAAAGTTGACATCTTTAAACTCGACTTGCGGCTAAACTAAGCGACCTAGCGACTTCAAAAATGCATATTCGTGATCTAGAAAATAACAGTTCTAAAAAATCAAAAAAAAAAGTTGGTAAAAAAAGTTTTTTTTAAAAACATCCCAAAAAATACGGTACTTGAAATTTTTCAAACAAAATATTAAAAAAACAGGTCAGTTCACTGACGGGGTTTCTTCACTGGCACAACGAGCAATTTTGTGTGGTGCCAGTGATGGGACAGGGTCAGTACACTGACGCTTCTTGTCATAAAAGTGTGTCAGTGGTCCTATGCACCAGTGACTACTTATCATATAAAACTGGTTTCACTGCTGCGTGCATATAGACTAATGATTTCGAATATTTTTCGAATATACCGCTCGTAACTTAGGAGTGGTCCTGACGCCTCATAACTTTTGCGAGCGCTCGTAAATCAGTACTAATAGTGCTTGATAAATAGACTTAAGAAGCTCTTAAGTTGAGAGCGATCGATAAATACGGGCCTTAATATTTTAATGTTTTATTTAATATTTCACTTTCTTTGTTAAACAAATGTATTTTATAATGTTGCCTTTTATTGGCTGTGCTTAATCACTGGATATGGCTTGTCTTTGACTTTGGCTACGTCTTTGACTTGTTGGCTATGAATTGGCTTGTTGGCTATGAATTGGCTTGTTTAATTATTGTATCTGTGGTTCGCTCTCTATGTCCTGCATGCTTGGCTTATGATTTGTGACTGACTCAGTAAGAATGGGTACAAAGAAAAGGAATATGAATTTCCCAACATCGGCATCGTCGAATATACTCCCATCCTTCTGTGTCTCTTTCTCTCCTCTAACAACATAATTGATATGTATCCATTCTAAGCGAACCACGAAATCCATGCCATCTTCTGCAATTCTCATAGCGACAAACATCAGAATATACGTGTATTAAAATTTACGAACGTCATCGTGACAGGTCTATCACTCAAACGATTTTGTCATCATAGTGACAGAAATAATCTTCTGACAACAAAACATGTTAGTAAGAACTGCCAAAATCTCTTTATTTTAGTCCCCACCACATATTCAATTTACATCACCCAGTATAGTTCATAACCTTGCAGTAGTAATTCCATCCTAATTATTCGAATTGTCATGCTGATAAACAAATCAGAACGCACTTTCGGCAAAATGAGCGGTGAGCATTCACCCTTAAGACCTATTATCTCAAGCCACCTATCGAAGTAGCGAAGAAACACATCGAACATTGGAAAAGAGAAATACACTGGAAAATAGGGCGTTGGCTATTGGAAAAGAGTAGTGTGGGTCGTAAAATTATCATTAGAGATTAGACCTCATTTTAAAAAGAGAACTTGTACGAGCAACAACACATTTTATCAGAACAGTTTTTTTTAATGCAGCAGCGTCACCCATTTTGGATTTTTCTTGTCTGGTGATTGAATTTTTTTTAATCACCTGGGCATTTGAGGATTTCATCAAAAATAAGAAGTCTGAAACGAATTAGAAGGAGTAGCTACAGGCATCGGAGGGATTTGTGGTGGACGGCACACCATTTTAAAATCCAAAGCTAGGATGCTACAGGATTCTTGTATTTTCCTGACATCCATGAGAAGACGATGACGCTCATGCGGCAGTGAAAATTTTTTTTATAATTCTACACCCATTATGGAAATCCTATAAAAAGAATAAATACACATATTCGCACAGACCGTGCTCCTTCGACTCAAGGGCTCAGTTATTTTTTTTTTTGGTGCTACGCATGGAAAAAAACTGCACACATGTGCCAACCAACGCTAAGAATAGACTCCTGAAACTCTATTCCTACAGGATACCGCAAACGTAAACGTCTGGCGTTGATCCTTCTACCGGCTCGCCGACGTTTGCGTAAACCTTTTTTTCTCATTGAAGAGACATAAGACGCCTCTTCCTTGACGTCACAACCTCGTGGCTTATTAACGTGGCAGTGTTAGTCGTAAACGTGCCACTGCAGCAGGATATATATATATATAATCATTCGCTTACATTGGTGCCGTGCTACAGGTACAGAGGAGCGCCACATATCGCTACACTATACCGCATTTCTCTAAACCCACACTTCTACACGTGCACTGTAAGGGTTCCCAGTCTCGAAAAGGCTGTAGGCCCCAACGAAACAGGAAGGGATTTTTGCAGTATCAGGAATTCGAACGTCTGGCGCGTGCTTTAGACACGGATGCCGGTTCGATAACCACCTCAGCTGATAACTACCAGTTCCTGCAGCTTTATTGCCAGTTCCTGCACCATTTACACACCAGTTCCTGCAACTTTTTTCAGTTCCTGCAACTTTACTTACCGCACCAAGATTCAACTGTTCCTGCAGCTATACATATTTCAACATTACTCATCAGATCCTGATTTATATTTATGTGATGTATTATTATTCCAATATTATCTTTCTGGATTACCAGGTAATGAGCTTAATACATAGTAGTTCTTTTTAGTTGTGATACGCCAAGGACGTGAATATATATATCCTTATAAGACCCACAGGCGGGTTCAAAAATTGCCTTGATAATATATGTGCTAGTCCAGTATTCATAGCGTATGATCACGGACGGTGGTGTACGAAAGTAGAGAGATTCTTTCGAGAAGGTTGCCTACTCACAGTGGTGGGACCTAACGCCTCCCCCACCCACTCGGCGTCGTATTTCCATTATGGTCATATGAAGAAAAACATAAGATACATGTAACAATAATTGGTCTGATAATTATATATTATTTGAATTTACCTAGGATACACTTACAACCTAGTTACTCCTCGTGTTGCGGTTCGAAGTTATTTTGTTTTATTTTGTTTTGTCCAGTAACGATACCGATTATCATTCGCAAGGATAAATTCATCTTACTTGATAACTCTAGCTAGTTTTAAAGCTATTTGCCGAAGCCCGCGCTTCTAATTTATAACTCGGGGATCGGAGTATTACAAGCGTGTGACTCATGTGAGGTTTTACCATAATTTTATTTGGTCTTTATCCGGTTAGATAAAACTAATGTTTATCTTTCGTAATTGATAATATCCAGTTCCGTGAATACTTTTATCTGTGCACTTGTTATTTTGTTTTAATTTTCGCGTTACACTCACTTTTGTCTTCACGACAACATCGTTTCGCGTCGGTAGCGACCGTGTTTGACCGCGTTTTTGACGCTGTGTCCTTACATATATTCCCTCTCTGCCTTTAGGCATTCGATTTAAACGATCGTACCGAATAACATTTATGTCGTGTAATCGTGTTTAAACTTACCATATTATTTTGCGGTACGCTTTTTAATATCCTAAAGATACGGCGTCTTAGATTTTCAAGGCTCCGTTTACAACCAACCCGTACTATTATATCATTAAATTCAGACCCAGGGCAATGGTCCAAACATACTTATATATTTTAAAGAGTAGAAACAATATATTCCACCGTAGAAATAAATATACTTAACCACTTACTTTTCAGCTAGTTACCGGAGTGCACTTCAGCAACAGCAGACATCTGATAACTTCAATTACAAGCTACCCCATTGGTAGTTAATATCCTTTTATATTTGCATGTATTTCGGCATTGGAATATATTATTTATACATTTTTATTATATTGATACATAATTACATTTAAAATCGATTACTTTACCGAATACAAACGGTATTCTTTCGAGTATCGTACCTTTTTCTTTGGGTTTGTAAATCTGTGTTGGTTACCTTGTAGTTCCGATCATATAACTTTGAACAATGATAATTTGCATTGATGATATTCTGGAAAAATTTTGCATTTTCTCTACGTCTGTTGCGATCACTGCAGACTAAAGTATCTATTTTGTTAACTAGAATAAAGAGCCCGCGCTATTTTTTTTGTTTCATGTCCGTGGATTTGTTTTGAATTTCCCCTTATTGATTCTCCCGAGATTTGAAGCGGTGAGAACTCTACGCCGCGGTTAAACATTAACCAAAATATTAATTTTTTTTTGAATTTCATTTGGCGCAATCATTAAGAACCGCGTTTTAATTCGTGATTATAGATGCAACGTAGCATCCCAGTATATAGGAAGTAAAAGTTATATACTTACCATGCGTCTCAATAATAATTTTCATTAGATTTTTAAGTAACACAAATGTCTTTAGGAACGAGAAATAACTATAATATTGTATTTTGATCAGATCAGGTATAGTTAAGAATATAGATTATATATTAATTTTATATTATCCTATGACATATTAGGCTCAATAGTTGAAACGATAATTATTTTGATATATTGATAAAATCATTTCGAATTCCTTTTCATTCTCTATGGTACTTTTGAATTTGAATTATTCTTAAAATTACATTCAGACCTTTTGATAACCTGTTAGATATAAGTTGATAATTAATAAATAAGCCTTTTTATAACGTTTACAGAAATTTTCCGTATTTGATTTCGATTTTTCTTGGAACATTTGTATAGGTCATGAGATACTTTCAGTATGTCTGAGTAAGTTTTCCTAGGGAGGGTGGTAACCCACACACTCTTTTCTTGGAGGACAAGGTGGTGTACATGGTATGGTACTCATAGTGAGTATCAATTTTGCAACAGTGAAGTAGGGAGTTTTCTGCGATGTTTAGGTTCTAGATAGAGTTTGATGATTTAGTTGAGCAAGCTTTTCTTTTTTGCTTGCTTGTTTAGTCTGGGGCTGTCCATCAATAGAGTTGAGTCGTAGGGATTCGCAGGTACGCGGTCAGCCATGGCCATATTCGAGAGAGTTGGTTTTCGTTTATGGAATGGGCGGGTTGAGATACCAAGGGGGATCAGTCTACACCTATGATCCTCCCTCCCTACATTGTTAGTCACCTCTTCCTCATTCTGCGATTCATCGTGGCAGCAGTGTTGGGAAGGTGACAAGATAGCCACGCAGCCACGTCCACCTATGGTCTGCTGTTACACACTTACTTACGAGTTGCGTTCAAGGGTTTAGTTTGATTATCCAGACGTGATTCTTTTCTTACGATCTATGATCATTCAAAATAAGAGGTGCGATGACGAATCGTTCTTTCTCCACAATTAATTCTTCACAGTCTTGTCAACGTCGGTTATGAGGGCCATTAAGCTTTTTAAAATTACTTATTCGAACTCACACATCATGAGTTCACCGGTCGGCAGTGAAAAATAGAGGTAACACCGGTCAAGTAGATCCCGGAGCAAGTGCCCACGGCCTGGCTGAGCTGGTCATGGCTATGGTACTGCCGGCCACCGCGACGGTCGATCTCGACCACGGTTCTACGTTGTCGCATGCCGTTCTTATTGATTGTCCTTTACGGGTGGTTGATGAGAAAGGGGGCGTTGCCGGCATAGGATCGGTTCCGTCCCTTCAACGCAGAATTCAGGTAGCCATAGCTGGTACGGTGGATGCGATCTGAAGCGAAATCTTCGGTATTGTAAATGTCGCTCGTATTTTAAGCATTCTATTACTGGTTATGAGTGAGGGATATGAGTAGAGTCCATGGTTTCAGGTGTAAGCTACAACTCGATACAGCTGCAAGAAGAACACCGATTGCTTGTAGCGGATAGGCGCGGACATGCTGACAGGTACCCTCTAGGCTGTTCCGCGGTGTTTTGTGGTCAGTACCTAAGGTATGCTGTGAGATGGTTCGTGCTTCTGTAATGGGGATGGAGATGGAATTAGAAGAAGGGGGAGAGGAGTAGGAAGGGCAAGTAGCCGTGTTAGCGAAGTGTAAGTATGTCTTATATAGGGGTGCTAGATACACCGATACACGGGCGAAGGACGATGGAGATGCTGTTCCTTGGTATAGGGATCAAGGATGGTTGGGGTGCTTGTCTGTTCCTGCTTCCTCTCTGGTTTGAGTTGTCGAGGGGCATTGGTTTGAGTTTCAGGTATCCATCGGATATTTGAAATGAAGAGGTTCAGTGTCTACTGGCAATTCTGTGTGTATCTTCTTTTATTTTTTTTCATCTATAATTTTTACGTTACAAATTTCATATGTGAATGCGGTAAAAAGGTTCATTTCCTGAAGATGTGTCGCAAGAAATCAACAGCAAGCAAGGCGGAATTGAAGTCTCAGCCGAAATCACAAGTCAGCAGTATTAATTGGGCTGCTGAATTGTCAGGTAAATTGGATAAGACGAGTGTTGAGAACAGTGAGGTAGGACTTGTACTTAGTAATAATTATTATATGTATTTATAGAATAAATTCAATCGTAAAAAATGGTGAACGATGGACTAAGGCATACCAAATAATACCTGATATAGTTGAATATAAGATCGATACGGGAGCTGATGTCAATTGTATTCCATTGCGCATTGTAAAAAAATTAAATATTGAAATATCGAATGAAAAAAATGACTTCCGTGTATTCGATTATAGTAGCAATAAAATCAAAATTTTTGGGATTGTCGAATTAAAATTAACGGATTTAAAAACTAATATAGACAAGAGTGCATATTTTGTTGTTGTTGATGATCCATTTGAACCGATACTTGGACGTAAGTCGTGCACTGAGTTTGAATTAATTAAGCATTTGGACGTTGATTCTATTAAGTTGCCTGAGCTTAAGGAACAATTCGTAAATGAGAATGTAGGTGTTTTCAGTGGTCTTGGAAAATTTCCAAATCGGGTTTCTATTAAGCTGAAAGAGGGTTCCAAACCTGTTGTTCACTATAAGAAACGTTTCCCTGAGACTGTTGTTACGAAATTGAAACCGAAACTGGATCAGATGGTGGAAGATGGAGTCATCTCACCTGTGTCGCATCCAACTGACTGGGTCAATAACTTACAGGTTGTTGAAAAGTCCAACGGTGATTTACGACTGTGTTTAGATCCGAAGCCATTAAATGCATGCATTAAACGTGAACATTTCTTGATTCCTACAATTGATAACTTTTCGTCAGAATTATCCAATAAACGCGTTTTTTCGGTACTTGACTGTTCAAGTGGTTTTTGGCAAATGCAATTGGATGATGAAAGTTCGGAGCTGACAACATTCATGACACCTTTTGGTAGATATAAATTCAATCGACTTCCATTTGGATTGAACTGTTTCCCCGAGATGTTTCAAAAAGAAATGGTTCGGATCTTTGGTGACATACCAGATGTCTTGATTTATTTCGATGACGTTCTAATAGCTGCGGAAAATGATGAAGAGCATAACAGGATTTTATTCCTGGTCACTGAGCGTGCTCGTCAGTTTAATGTTAAATTTAATCTGGAGAAGATCCAGTATCATCAAAAAAGGGTTAGGTTTATGGGTCATATACCTACTGTCAGATGGGTCAATTGAGCCGCTAGATAAATATCAGAACGCCATTTTGAAGATGGAAAAACCAACTGATAAGCAAAGTGTGTTGCGTTTGCTTGGTATGTTTAAGTATTTATCGAAATTTATTCCGAATTTATCTAAAAATACAGCTGAACTACGGCGTCTGACTGGGAAAGATGTTCCATTCGAGTGGCATGAAAAGCATGATGCGGAACTTGAGAAATTGCTTAAACTAATCACTTCTAAAACAGTGTTGGCAGTGTATGACCCTGAAAAATCTGTGACTATTCAGACAGACGCATCAAAAAAGATGGGCTTGGATCCGTTTTAATTCAGGACAGTCGTCCCGTTGGATTTGTTTCAAGGACGTTGAGTAAATGTGAACAAAAATACGCTCAAATTGAAAAGGAGCTTCTGGCAATTGTTTTTGCATGCCAACGTTTTCACTTTTATGTATATGGTCGTGAATTTTTAGTAGAAAGTGATCATAAGCCATTAGAGAAGTACTCAAAAGTAGAAATCAATTATAAGCCAGGAAAAACCATGCTCGTAGCAGATTGTTTATCTCGCGCACAGCTTCCTGATGTATCAGAGCTTGATGGACTTTCAGGTGTGATTCATACTATCACTAAGTCGGCCTGTGTTTCGGATAAAATTATAAGCACTATCTTCATGTGATGGAAAAAGATGAAAATTATAAACGCATCTGCGGATTTGTGCGAAATGGTTGGCCAAGTTATCATCAATTGAGTGATTTGGGACAGCAATTTCATAAGTTCAAATCGGAACTTCACTTTGAAAACGGCATGTTGTTTTTGAATCACAGATTGGTGATTCCAACAGAATTGCAACATAAAATTGCAAAGTGGCTTCATGCACCACATCTCGGTATAGAAAAAACACTTGCACGTGCAAGAATGTTATACTATTGGCCGAGAATGAACAATCAAATTAAAGAACTTGTCAGTTCGTGTGATGTTTGTGAGAAATTCAGGCGAAATAATCAAAAAGAACCACTTGTGCAAGAAGAAAATGTCAAATACCCATATCAGTCAGTCTCCATGGACTTATTTGAATATGCTGGTCATGACTATATTGCAGTATTTTGTAACGTAAAAGAATAATGAAATAATTAAATGGAATTAAAAAAAAAAAGTAAAGATTAAAAGATTTCTTCCTATCATTCCACGCACCAATGGGGCCCGTGAGACTTAAAAACTTAGCCCCACGTTGGGCGCCACCTGTAACGTAAACAAATGAAAGAAATCAATGAATGAATATATATATATGGATGTTTATATATCACCTGCGACCGTCAATAGACACTCACCTCTTCACCTAAACACCCTATGGATATCTAAGATCCGAACCCATGCCCATTAACACCACAAGCCAGAGAGGAAGCAGGAAGAAACAAGCACCCCGAACATCCATGAACCCCATGCCAAAGAACAGCAACTCCATCGACCTTCGCCCGTGTATCGGTGTATCTAGCACCCCTATAAAAGACATACTTACACTTCGCTAACACGGCTACTCGTTCTCCCTACTCCTCTCCCTATTCTTCGAATTTCATCTCCATCCCCATCACAGAAGCGAGAACCATCCACCAGCATGCCTCCAGGTTCTGACTACAAAGTCCCGCAGAACAGCCTGGAGCGCATCTGATAGCATGTTCAGGCCTATCCGCTGCAAGTCCTAGATGTTCACCCTGCAGCTCCTGCAGACTATAGTACACACCTAAAAACCAAGGACAATACTTAAATCCCCATGAACGTAGCTAAATTTATGTTGCTTTCTGAAAACGAGGAACTTCAATCGAATACCAGAGGTCTTACTCCAGTTAGCAACTGAGCATCTAGCTATCGTCCTTGTTTCTGTGCTTATGGGATGGAAGCAACTCTATGCCGGCAACGCCCCCTTTCCCGCCGGTTACTCAAAGCGAGTGACCGGTAAGAACGGCATGCGACAACGTAGAGTCGAGGTTGAGATCGACCGTCGCGGTGGCCGGCAGCACCCATGCCACAGCTAGCTCAGCCAGGCCGTGGGCACTTGCTCCGGGATCTGCACAGCCGGTGTTACCTCTTATTATCCTGCCGACCGTTGAACTCTGATGGATGAGTTCGAATAAGTAATATTAAATCGCTTGATGGCCCTCATAGCCGTCCAAGATAAGACATATCAGAACCGAATGTCGAGAAAGATCAATTTCAGATAGCACCTCATGTTCTCTATTGAGTGAAAACGTAGTTAGAGAAGAAGATTCAAGATTGGTTTATAACAATCGCCCTATTGAACGTTACACGTAAGTATCTAAAGTATCAGCAAACCTTAGGTATTCGAGGTTGCTGTGGCAGGTTATGATTGGCATCTAACCATACAGCTGCCACGATAATATGCTGTATGGTGATGAGGAGGTGTCTCACTCTGAGGGGAGGGAGGATCTAGGATGAAGCACGATCCCCCTGGTCTCTCAACCCACCCAATCTGTTTCAGAAAATCACCTCTCTCTGAAACAGCCTTGGCTGTCCTACGGACCCACGAATAACCACAACTCGGATATATTTTGACGGGCAGCCCCTAAAATTGAAAAAGCAAGCTAAAAGATTGCTTTCTTACTTCATTACGCTGACTCAAAACATAGTATCAAAACTGAAACTATCTTCTATCTATCAAAATATCACGACCAAAACTAAAGGTACTTTAATAAACAAACCGCCTTGTTCCATCCTGAAAGGTTGAGGGATACCACCCTCCCTATAATAAAATTACTCCATCTCAAAAGATAACTATAGCATTCTTCAAAGATTATGTATTAACTCCAAAAGAAATAACCAGAAAATCGCAAATATTTTCTTCAAACGTTATAAGCAACGAGATTAGTATTTATTCAATATTATTTAACTTAAAATCTAACAACGAAAGAAATTGTCTTAACTTAATAATTAATCAGAATCTTATTTGAAATTCTATCATCTCAATTCCTTACTTTACTTTAAGAAACAGAAAGATCAAAAGTATTAAATGCTTTCGACGAAAGACTACTTTAAAGTGTCAAGTAAAGTTACCTAAAGATAAAACCTTTATGATCCTAGTATACTTATTATTATTATAGGTATCGATATTCATTAACTTAACTCTACAAGAGAAACCTCTATTTAAAAAAAAAAGTGAAAATATTTAACGCGGCGGTTAAGATTCGATTCTAGATAGCAAAGAGTAACCAGAGTTATATTTCAAAGAGGTTTGTATACTCTGTCTAGAAGACGCTAATATTTTTCATTTCTATTTACAATAAAAAAAAAAAAAAAAAAAAAAAAAAACAAGACAGGGACTGTCAAGGACAAAAAGTGCATCGCGAATAACACAAGTCATAAAAAAAATTAAGACGTTGTAATCGGCAGAGAAGATTTTAAATTGTAGCAGAGCAGGTATACAAAAAAAGTCAAAATATGTTTATAAAATCAATACCCCATACTCCTGAACACAGTTCGCGTTCACTCGTATGTTCGATAATCAATATAAATCAAATCAAAAGAATATATTAAAATCAATATAGTAAAGTAGGTCTCTACTACCAATGGGGTAGTGAGATATAGCTATATCGCTTAACGCTGGTCCGGAAGTGCACTCCAGGGTTCGCTGAAAATGATTAGTAAATATAAGGATATAGATTTACACATACTGTCTACTGAGTGGTATCGTCAGACGATCATATCGTTCTTCTGACTTCTCAATTTAAATTTTATATTTGCTTCAATACCATTTGCTTGTGCCTTCTTGATAATATAACGTATGTCGCAGACACGACAGACACAGCTGGAGGAAGCTGCTGACAAACGCGGTATTATTCTTATACTTCCAGGATACACGAAACAACAAAATACGAAACGACGTTACAAAGCTTTTCGAAAAAGTGAAAAAGTCCGAAAACGAAACTATAAGATTCGTTTCCAGCAAACGCAAACGTGGCGTTCAAACGCGAGTGAAGGTTGGTCGCTACCGACGCGAAGAGAAATGAGTAGGATCCAAAGGACCAAGTGATTAAAACAAAAAAGGAAAATCTGAGTACCGAAAGATAGCTCAAGTGTAATGACACAAAAAAAAGGTAAGTATTTAATGTTACTTGTCACAAAAAAAAGGTAATTGTAGCACTTCACATTATTGTATAGATAAGGACGAATTTATGATTAAATATTCTTCGAGAAACCCGATCACGACACGATTATAGATAGCTAATATTTCGGCTATGAGTTTATCGAAATTAACGTTCTATGAACAGAAGGTTTCACCATGATATAAACATGAATTCAACTTTAAGATTCTAGGATTTCAATACATCCAATTGCATATAAACGATTCCAAAAATGCTTAAGGAGACTACATATAGGATATTATATAAGAAAACACTCTAATTATGGGTGTGTCACACTGGTTGTATTAAACTAACCACACTGGAATTGTTGGATTACCACCGTCCGTGGTATCTCTCGTTTGTTGCCAACGTTTAACGCTCAATGAGTGGCGTAAAAAGCGTTCGCCAATGATTAAAGAATCGTATAAATTTGAGCAGAGAAGCTCCCACAAAAATTATCAATAAAAATCAAAAATTATTTGTTACCTGATTCTTGATACATATATGTCTACAGCGTCTATTTATAACAAAAAACATATTTTCCTTCTGGTGACGATAAAGATACTGATCTGCTGCTCCACGCTGATGTGATTATGGTGGATTTATGATACTCCCTCGACGTAACTGCGTCAGTGGTATGTGAGGTGGTGGCTATCGGTGCTCCCTCGATGTATGTTGAGTGATGATGAGTAATCTTGGACCGGCATCGGTGTAAATACACCCGCCAGACGTCCTAAAGTGTGTGTGTTGATTCCTTGAAGTGTTGGTTGTGGCTTCTGCCAAATAAATTCCGATACCAAGTGGGGGTACGATTGATAATACGTCTTGTGGTGCCTACCAGTGGGCGGTATCACTGAAGGAGGGGGTGGTATGGTCGTCAACGAGCCGATATCGGATCAACGTTGACGAACGCATACGTTGCTCCTTCGAGATCGTGCTTAGAATCCTGCTGATGGTTATGCAATGGCATAGCAGGAGATTGGCTCCTTAATAATCCAAAAAAAAAAAGGGAAACTGGATTTTGCCTGGTTCGGCTCATCCAGCCAAAGGAAAGAAATGGATTCTGTGGATTCCAGAACACAGCTTGTGCCCGTAGATTTATTTTTGCGCACCACAGAATCTTAATAGAGCATATATGTGCTCACACAAAAAAAAATTATGGATGGTAGGATCATGCCGCGCCACGTGTATATGGCGTTATAGAAATTGGCGTATATTCCCTTGGAATGAGGCGATGGAATTAATTTGCACAAATAATTTCTGGAGGGCAGCTAATTCTAGTGAATAGTGCTCCTGCTCTCCTTCCCTCTGGTCTGGAGTTCCTAAGGAAGCCAAAGAAATTACTGAGTGTAAGTTCCTTGTGACCTGACTAAAACAATTTCTCGTGATAATGGCATATGCCATCATCACGAAAAACTTCTGAGTATTTCAGCCTTACCTGAGTATAATAGATGGAATTAGTTGATGGTAATTTTGCAATCGCAATTGCATTTGCAATTGGATTGCACTTTTGCAAAGTAAAAAAAATTCACAATGAATAAAGTGTTCTGTATAGACGTCTTTCCGAGCCGATTGGTTTCTTCAAAATGGGGTATGTATGGCTAGACATACAACTACTGCCATTGTTGAGCAAGTAGCTGCGGCAGAACAAGGAAACTCACTTCCTTTTTGCTACTCATGATACTGAATTGGTATAAACTATAGTACCGACGTATGGAAACTCCATATTGTTTCAGCTGCATCTTGTAGCTGAGTATTTGGCTGACAACAACTAATGCAATTCAGAAGGTTGACTAATTTAAATGCTTCGGACGGAAGAAATATGTTGTAAAACATATTCGAAAGGGACTAAAAAGGACTAATTTTAAAGCCGTAGAGGCTAAATTTACAAGCTTACCAAATATTTCAGCTCACTGTGACAATATACCACTTTGGGTTTGGTGTCGCTACGTTGTAGCGGAAGCTGTCACCAAAAAAATGTAATTTAATTTTAGTATCTGATACTTATGTCAAATAACAGAAAGGCATTTTATTGTAAGCATGCATGTAGGTGCCAAACGTCATATTGCGGTTGAATAAGGTATCGTGTGTAAACTTTAAAATCAGAAAAAGTTCTACCTACTGTTTTTGTAGTGCGGATATCACACCTTGACGTACGTCATAGTGCTACCATCAAAACTTTGTGCATTCAACTATATGTGTCAAATCAAAATAAGAATTCCGACGGATGAATATTTTATATTCGACGGACATCGGACTGTATTCTGGTATCGTAATATCTGTCAGTACCTATGTGTATAGCAGTTTCATTGTTCGGCCAATAAGGTGAACTTGGCTGTACTATATAATGTACTGCAGCGATATCTGGAATACGGAAGGTAAAAATAACTGGTGAGTGCGTGTAGCACATACATTGCTATTACTAGCTAAGTGTCTGTGACGTCATGTCACGAATAATACAAATTCTCGGGATGCCGACCATGTTTCTCTCGATTACCGGTGACGTCACGAGTAACCATAGAAAATGAAATATGGAGGCAATTTCGTAAGTAGGTCTGTCTCGCAAATTTTTGGTAGAAACTTATCTAAGTATAACTGTAGGGAAGTTTTTCTGCCGATAGGTGGCAGCAGTGGCGCTCGGTATTTTAAATATCGAAAATAATGCAGCCCAAGGAGTTTTCCCTACAAAACTTGGAATTTTCAGCGGAGTACATTACTTCGTCACAAGTCCAAGGAAAGGATAACTACCTGCCAAAAATAAATTTATCGGAATTCTGGATTTTATCCAATTTAGTGCGAAACAAGTTCTGCGACTCTTTTACATCTAGTCGGTAGAAGATAAAACAAGTGCTCGGTTCAAGCATGAAGTATAGCTATGAAGTATGACGTTTAGTCATATGTTGAGGTAGTCCTCAAATATTTATTTAGACAAAACAAAAAAAAAGCAAAGAGTCTCATGCACAGCTAAGAGCCGGGCAAACATAAAAAAAACAACATAAAACAAAGTCAATTTCAGGGATTGCAGAACTTTGACGTACTGAATGTCATGTCTGGTAAAAATATTTACATTCTCAGATACTGAGAAAAAGAAAACGTAAATCGAGTATGAAAGTCGGGTATATTATGGTATTTCAGGTATTTTATCTTTTCAAGTCTTTAGTATGGCAAGTCGACTTATGGCCTCGCCTATCTATAACTTCGTACAGATTGTTGGAGCTCAAGAGGCTTTGTCGGCTTAGACACTTGAGCTCCGGGTAAATCTAATCGGAGCGAACCCCCCCGGATGTTGGGTTGTTCCTCCTCCCGTTTCCCGCTAAACATCTTGGACAGGACGGACTATATTCATCTGCTAAACCGCAACGGAAACAAAATATTTTGTCTATTGGTTTAGCACAGTCACGAAAATTGTGACCAATGGCTTGGCAGTTCCAGCATTTCTGTGGCTTACGATCTCTCTGGATAGCTTCCACGCTTGTAGAGGGTATTGCCACAGCCAATTCCTGACAAGGTTCGTCAACGATTTCGTTGACAAATCTCTTTGCAGGTGGACGTTGTGCGCTCGGCACGAAATTCGGACGGACGTTCTCGTATTGAGATTGAGCTTTTTCAATAGCTAAGACGGACTGTAGGTTATGAGGAGTTCTCGCATACGCCTACGGATATTAGTTTTGATGATTTCTACGAGTTCCTTCTCCGGTCTTGGAACTCGCATCCTGGAATTCAAATGTTGTATGGCGTCGAAAAAGGACTCGCCATTCAAAATCTTACGATCAGACAGTTTTCTGAATAGTTCGGTTTCGCTCTCTAGACTGCGGTATTGTTCTACCAAAGCAGTTTTCAGCTCGTCCCATGTCGTGTGTTTGTTGCCTTTCAGATAAACCCAGTACCAGGATTCGACGGAACCTGATACGAAGTGGTAGAAATTCGCGGTAATTTCGTACCATGATACGCCATAACTGCTACGTATACACCCCAGACGGAACAAGAAATCGTCCACCGCCATGTTCTTCCCGTCGAATTTCAATCCCCATTTGTGGAATGGATGAATACGGTTCGAAGACGTGGCGTTAGAGGGTGGTGGTCTGGGTGGTGAATCAGATGACTCATCGTCGAAATTGAAAGCGTTTACCCGCTCCATAAATTCATCTAAATTGGAGCCTAGAGGCATCTGTGCTGGATTGACATTCAACAAAGGAGGTACTCTAGTGTGCTCGTAGTGAGGCGTATAGCGATCTGCGAAATCGATATTATCGATCGGACTATGCTCGGACTGGACGTTATTAGAGGTAGCTGGACAGTTGGCTGTGTATGTATTAGTAACACGTGGAGTGTCTAAGTTGGCTAAATTGACTTGCCGCATAGCCTTGCTGGGTTGAAGTAGCGTTAGGCGGATCAAGTGGCCTTGTAGGAGGAGCAACAGACTTAGGAGGGACGACAGGTTGCGTGGCTTTGACCGTTCGTTTTTGTAGTAGCTGAGTTACTTGGTCGAGCAAGCGCATGTGACTTTTCTCCAACGCTTCCGCCATAAACTTCCTATCGTCGACCCTATGTAGGTCAATAGTAGCGGAAACTACTCTCTGAATGTACGCTGAGTGGTCAGCAGCATCCTTACGTAATTGCTCTTCGGCTCTCGCTACCTCATCGTCGTCTACTACGACGCTTCTATCGACTGTGTTATCTCTGGGTAGACTCTCGGCTACGCTGTCTTCGTCCTCGGAGTGATCCTCCACGACGTCGTTTTGAACGTGACCGGGTTTCGGTTTCGATCCCCCAGGAGCCATTATGTCGAAATCTCTGTACTTTGTTAAGTAAGTACTCTTGACTGCTTGTCTCGGTCCTGAGCCGTTCATTCGATAGCGACAGTAAGGGAGTCGGATAAACCGTGGTATACGCGTAAATCAAAGAAAGGTAAGTCAAATGTATAAGTAAGTAAAAAAATTTTTAAAATATACCGTGAGCAGTTCCTCGAACGGTTATATATTAATACAAATCAATTTAAATTGTAAGTCTGGTAATTTCAAAATCAAACTATCCAATAGCAAGTGAAGAAAATGTTCAGACGGTTGCTAATTGGTGTAGTGAATGTAGGTCTGATAAAATCAGAAAGGGAAAATTCAAATCATCCGTGAGCAAAAACCTCTAACGGATATTTGTTAGTGAATTAAAACTTTTAAAGAAAATCTCTTACAAAACTAAAAGTGCTTAAAAATTAAGTGTATGTATTTGTTTGGATAACTATGTCCTCACAAAATATGTTCTATAATTACGGAAGAAGAATTCAACGAAAAATAATAAAGAAATAATGATAATAAAAAAAAATGATTGATTAATACTTAACTATGTTCTCGAACATATGCTTAGCTCTATACTAGTAATTTCAAAAAAAAAAATTATGATAATACTTAATTAATACTTAGAATCTTAGTCTGTATTTAGTATCTAAAAGTTTTCGGAAATCTAACTGTTATCTATAAACAAAAACTCTAAAGGCGGGCTCTATCCCAAAACTACACGTCCAACCAAGAAGTTACGTCTCAACTTGATTGACGAAAACTCAAAAAACTCAAAATAACTCAAAAACTCAAAAGGCGGGCACTATCCCAAACTTACACATCAATTGAGAAGTTTACGTCTCGATTCAATTGACGGAACCTCAAATACAAAATTACTAAATACTCAGAAACTGTTTCGTTTCCTACCAACTATATACGAAATTTCAAAAATCATCTATACTATAATATGTCTCAAAAATAAAGATATACTATATACTTAACTAAATAACTGGTGTGTCATATAAGATTCAGGAGGTGGTAACCCTCCTTTCTATGGAACAAGGCTTATATGTTGCTTCGGTTAGTGAAGTAACTGACTCAAAAAAAAAAAAAAATTATGAAATATGTATATATAAGTGACAAGAGAAAAGAAAACAAATTTTAGTGTGTGTAGACTCTGTGACACTTACGGCGTTCGGGTGGTTACAGGACAAGCATCTTCCATAAATGAGAAGTTGATCAGGCATGTGATGGTAACATTACGCTACTGCAGACGTACATCGGGTACTAAGACACTAACTACTGGTTAGCGCTTCATGTCCCGTCACATACTATCACTACCTAGCGTCTACTGAAAATACTACAATCTCCTTAAACCTTTCAGGTAACTGCATAAACAACAAATAAACATTGGTTTGAAATGGAACTAATTGGATCGTCTTTGAGTGAACAACCAGCTTCTGCAGCTGACGTGCGTCGGGCAAAAAGCTCCAACCACCGGTCAGAAGACCTGCTCATTCTGCCCTCCAATGATCAGGAATCCTAGGCGTCACCTATAGAAATATTATCTACACCTCAGCAACAGACGATCAAGCAAATCTACAGCTCAACCCGGACAGAGATCGAAGATAAACTAAAGTGGTGAAAGGTAGAGGAAAAGTGGATAGGTCTAATGCAACAGCTAATTCAGGAAAACTCCACCAAATTACTGGACAAAATAGTACCTAGACCACTAGTCACGATGATGTTCACCTATCTAAGGAACCATATCACAATCAAAGAACTTGCAAAAAAAAACTGGAAAATAAAAATTCTCAAAGAAAATTTTTCAAAAACTTCTAACTTCTTCTACGTCACTCAGGATCGACCTATCTAACAACAATTCTGATCTTAACTTTTCTGACCAATTCGGGCAATACGTTGGGCGCCATCTGTAACGTAAAAGAATAATGAAATAATTAAATGGAATTAGAAAAAAAAAGTAAAGATTAAAAGATTTCTTCCTATCATTCCACGCACCAATGGGGCCCGTGAGACTTAAAAACTTAGCCCCACGTTGGGCGCCACCTGTAACGTAAACAAATGAAAGAAATCAGGGAATGAATATATATATGGATGTATATATATCACCTGCGACCTTCAATAGACACTCACCTCTTCACTTAAACACCCTATGGATATCTAAGATCCGAACACATGCCCATTAACACCACAAGCCAGAGAGGAAGCAGGAAGAAACAAGCACTCCGAACATCCATGAACCCCATGCCAAGGAACAGCAACTCCATCGACCTTCGCCCGTGTATCGGTGTATCTAGCACCCCTATGAAAGACATACTTACACTTCGCTAACACGGCTACTCGTTCTCCCTACTCCTCTCCCTATTCTTCCAATTTCATCTCCATCCCCATCACAGAAGCGAGAACCATCCACCAGCATGCCTCCAGGTTCTGACTACAAAGTCCCGCAGAACAGCCTGGAGCGCATCTGATAGCATGTTCACGCCTATCCGCTGCAAGTCCTAGATGTTCACCCTGCAGCTCCTGCATACTATAGTACACACCTAAAAACCAAGGACCCTTCTTTAATCCCCATGAACGTAGCTAAATTTATGTTGCTTTCTGAAAACGAGGAACTTCAATCGAATACCAGAGGTCTTACTCCAGTTAGCAACTGACCATCTAGCTATCGTCCTTGTTTCTGTGCTTATGGGATGGAAGCAACTCTATGCCGGCAACGCCCCCTTTCCCGCCGGTTACTCAAAGCGAGTGACCGGTAAGAACGGCATGCGACAACGTAGAGTCGAGGTTGAGATCGACCGTCGTGGTGGCCGGCAGCACCCATGCCACAGCTAGCTCAGCCAGGCCGTGGGCACTTGCTCCGGGATCTGCACAGCCGGTGTTACCTCTTATTATCCTGCCGACCGTTGAACTCTGATGGATGAGTTCGAATAAGTAATATTAAATCGCTTGATGGCCCTCATAGCTGTCAAAGATAAGACATATCAGAACCGAATGTCGAGAAAGATCAATTTTAGATAGCACCTCATGTTCTCTATTGAGTGAAAACGTAGTTAGAGAAGAAGATTCAAGATTGGTTTATAACAATCGCCCTACTGAACGTTACACGTAAGTATCTAAACTATCAGCAAACCTTAGGTATTCGAGGTTGCTGTGGCAGGTTATGATTGGCATCTAACCATACAGTTGCCACGATAATATGCTGTATGGTGATGAGGAGGTGTCTCACTCTGAGGGGAGGGAGGATCTAGGATGAAGCACGATCCCCCTGGTCTCTCAACCCACCCAATCTGTTTCAGAAAATCAGCTCTCTCTGAAACAGCCTTGGCTGTCCTACGGACCCACGAATAACCACAACTCGGATATATTTTGACGGGCAGCCCCTAAAATTGAAAAAGCAAGCTAAAAGATTGCTTGCTTACTTCATTACGCTGACTCAAAACATAGTATCAAAACTGAAACTATCTTCTATCTATCAAAATATCACGACCAAAACTAAAGGTACTTTAATAAACAAACCACCTTGTTCCATCCTGAAAGGTTGAGGGATACCACCCTCCCTATAATAAAATTACTCCATCTCAAAAGATAACTATAGCATTCTTCAAAGATTATGTATTAACTCCAAAAGAAATAACCAGAAAATCACAAATATTTTCTTCAAACGTTATAAACAACGAGATTAGTATTTATTCAATATTATTTAACTTAAAATCTAACAACGAAAGAAATTGTCTTAACTTAATAATTAATCAGAATCTTATTTGAAATTCTATCATCTCAATTCCTTACTTTACTTTAAGAAACAGAAAGATCAAAAGTATTAAATGCTTTCGACGAAAGACTACTTTAAAGTGTCAAGTAAAGTTACTTAAAGATTGTAACGTATGTATCTTATATTGGATATTTTTATTCACATTATTAGATATACCATTCACAGGATTCCACCATCTCAAACGCACAAACGGGGCCCGCAGGACACACAAAACTTACGCCCTACGCTAGACGCCATCCGTAACGTTAACAACAGAAACTACGAATGATATATCATCATATAAACCCATATATATAAGCATCTGTAACGTAAATCTCATATATATAAGTATATGAAAATTAAATATCCTGAAATTGAAAGATGAGATAGGTTGAGAATAATGTGTGTACTTACACATCCCTATCCGTGCCCATCAACAGACTCACGATCCTACCCCGAACCTCCTATGGACATTCGCAGTCCGAACCCGAGACCTATCGACAACACACACCAGAGAGGAAGCAAGAAGAAACAAGTGCCCCGCTTATCCTTGATCCTCGCCAAGGAAATGCAACTCCATCGTCCTCCAACCATGCTTCAGTGCATGTAGTATTCCTAACACCAAACATACTTACACTTCCGCACCTTGGCCCTTTGTTCTTCCTACTCCCCTCCCCGTCCTTTCAACTTCCTTTTCCATCCTCATCACAGAAGCGTAAACCATCCACCGGCATACCATAGGTGCTGACTACAAAACCCCGTAGAACAGCCTAGAGGGTATCCGGCAGCATGTTTACGCCTATCCGCCGCAAGAGCTAGGTGTTCCGCTTGCAGCTCCTATGTGTGGTAGCCTACACCTGAAAACCATGGACCCTACTTTAATCCCTTCGAAAGCATCTAGACCTACCGTGCCATTATCAAACAAACCTTCAATAGACCTTCCAGAGATTCTACTCCGGTAAGCACTTCTACGTCTAGCCACCCTCGGCTGATTCCGAGTGACTGGGATGGAAGCAACCCTAAGCCGGCAACGCCCCCTTTCTCAACAACTACTTGGTAAGAATAGCTGTTGGGAACGGCGTGCGACAACGTAGGGTCGTGGCCGAGATCGACCGTCGCGGTGGCCGGCAGCACCCATGCCTTAGCTAGCTCAGCCAGGCCGTGGGCTCTTGCTTCGGGATCTATACAACCGGTGTTACCTCTTATTATCCTGCCGACCATTGAGTTCTGATGTTTGAACTCGAATATTAATGTTAAATTGCTTAAGGGCTGCCAGAGTAGCGGAAGAAAAGACCATGTCGAAACTGATAGCAGAGTTTGGTGAAACTCTATTGCACCTCTCGTAGTAGAGTGAGAAAACATAGCAAGAAGGAAAAGAATTCTGTTTTGGATCATATGCTATCCCAAAGAACACGACACGTAAGTATTTAAAACAAAAGCTGACCATAGATTTTCGTGGCCGCCATGGCACATGACTATCATCTACACAGATAGCTACCACGATGTTATGCCATCCGTGGATGCAGAGGTGACTAACTCTGAGGGGAGGGAGGATCCAAGATGTTAATTGATCCCCCTTGGTCTCTCAACCCACCCTGTTCAACACCGAAAATCAACTCTCTCAGTGTTGACCTTGGTTGTCCGTGGACCTACGAGTCCCCAAAACTCGATTTTATTCTCGGGCAACCCCTTACTATGAAAAGCAAGCAACGACTGCCTGCTCACATATTACCACTATCTAATCTATATCCTATCATCGAAAACCTAAATTGTTTCTCAAACTGTACCATCAGAAAAGAAATCTCAAAATTGTACAACCACACTATTCCTTGTTCGGCTCCAGAGAAAGATGAGGGGGCCACCCTCCCTATAACTGCATTAACCTATCATTCTGAAATGTAAAATTATCTCAAAAAAAAGCAAAAAGAAAATCAACTACAATAATTTCTTTCGTAAATCGTTATAAAAAGTTCCAAAATTTTATTCATATAATGTTCTTAAAAACTAACAAATTCTGATTTAAATCTATATTTATGTCCTTATTAAGCTGTTTAAATATCGTATAAAAACTTTAACTTTAAAGTAATTCTTCTTAAAATTCTTATAGCCTATCCAAAAAAGATAAATTAACTTTGTAATAGCCACCATAAGAAATGACTGCAAAGAACGAATGCTATATTAGACTATATGATTTGTATACTTAAAAACCTATCCGGAAATTATTAATAATATATGGAAATCTAAAGATCTGAGAGATGGTTTATTCAAAATTTTCTCAGAAGTAAAATATTTTTAGCTAATCACGATAGAAGCTAATCGAAACGCGGAATCTAAACTGTTATACGGATGTCAAAACGAAAAGACATTACCTACCGCGGCGTTAAAAAAAAAACTTTATCGATATTAATGCTATTAACGATAATGGTTTGAAATGTATCCCCGTGGATACTTAATAAAAAAAAGATGATTATTTAACATGGACGAACGAATAAGACAAGTGAACCACTCCAAGAGGGAGTCAAGACTGACTGGGTTTTATAAAAAAAAACTTTTAAAGCAGCAAGAAAAGTATATATGTAAATTTTATGTTCATGCACAATACCCTGTACAAGTGGACACAGTTCGCATCCAAGCGTACATTCGATCAAGTCAGTTAAGTAAAGGTAAAAGCAATATAGTGAAAAATAAAAATATAAAATATCGTAAAATGCTAGTGACAATCTGTCACATTTGTGAGCGCAGATGATGAATCTCGTCTTCTTCAGCGGGAGCCGGAGTGCACTCTTGCTAACGCTAAAAAAAAAGGTTAGTAAAAATATATTTCTAATCTACAAGTGCCTTTTTAATTACCAATGCTTAATGAGTTGGTTACCAAAAGGGTGTATTTGCTTAACTGATAAAGCTACGGGCTTTATGTTATCTCAGAGAAAAACTCTTACTTTACAGTGATTATATTTTATCTGCAATTGTTCAAATCTTGTTCCAAAAATAACGGACACAATGAATGATCAATGGACAAACGATCGACGAAACTATAGTGTAATTAAGCAAGCCGTATTTGTGAGCAACTAAATAGTTAACTCGAGTATATAAAAAAAGTAACAAAAGAAGTATGTAAGCCGGTAAGCTCCAGCAGTGAAAAATAAAAAAAAATTAAATACGCGGCGTATACTCGCTAACGCGTTTGGTCGCTACCGACACGGACGTAAAAATGTCTATAAGACAGGGGAAATACTCGCGGAGTATGAAGTAAATCTTCAACGAGCGAACGAACTTTCAAAAACCGAAATACAAAGATGGTCAAGTTCCACTTGCCATATCAATAAATGAAGGAAACTTACTTAACCGCTTGAAGGACAGAATACTTATAAATGTATTCCAAAAATCGCGAAGTTAACGTTCTTAACCGAATGCAAACGCTTCGACGAAATGAAAATATCAAAGGCGATAGGTAAATCCTCGGACGGACCGATGGCTTGAATTTGCTTTACACGAAAAAGAATTTATCTAGACTAGACACGATAACTAAACTCGAAACACAGAGTATCTCAATTGAGGACGCGATTTATTGAAATTGAATTTAACTTCAGACCCGAGTCTGGTAAGTATTTTTCCACTCTCTCTCTATTAAAGATTGAATTCACAAAAAAAAACTTATTGAATTTCCAACAGAGGCAATAAAATAAGGTCCTTAAAGATACTTAAATAACACATTCAATCACACACATATGTATGGAGGAGGAGGCGTTAGGTCCTGCCTTCCACGTTGTAATGTAAAATTCGACGAAAACTTCTTACGCGTACCACCGTCCGTGGTCGAACGCGAAGTGTAGCAAATTGTTGCTAACCTTGTCAGGCAATATGTAAATGACCCGCCTGTGGGCCTTGTTGGGACGGAATACTTCTTCGTCCTTCACTCTTCAGCATATATATATGAATAACACAAAATACTTAAGGTTTACCTGGTATTCCAAGTTAGGATAATCTTAATGCGCTTTATATAAAATATTTATTTATCTGGTGTTGTATGTCCATGCTGGTGACAATTAGAGACTGCTTCACGATTCCAGCGGTGCCTCTCTGTATCAGAAGAGGTGATATATGTTGATGGACCGGCATCCGTATCTGAATACGCGCCAGACGTCCTGTTGTACGCTGCTTTGTTGATAATAATGCTGCTACTGCTACTGCTGCTACTGCTGCTACTACTGCTACTACTGCTACCATCAGCCTATCGTGGCTGGGTTCTGTCCTTAACTCGGTTGGGGCAACCAAATGTCTGGTCAGAAAACTCGGTTCTGAAACCAGGCTGAATCCTTCCTTAATCGCACGGCTCTACTACCAAAATGTAGCTAGAGTGGTCAATGGGATCGTCGGTGGACTTTGCCACGGCACGTGGTGAAAAGGCGTGCCAAAAAAAAAAAATGGGCGGCGTGGGCCTTAGCACGGCTATATGCCTAAATTAACGTTCAACGTAGCGTCTTTCCTCAATAAAAAGAAAACCCAATACGGTTTGGAATGATGCGTGTATTACGCAGCCGTATATATATTTTATATATATAAAATATGCAAGCACACAATTAACGCACATGGGGGTGCCCTATGGGATAACCCCAAAATTAAAGAAGGCGTGTGTCTGAGGCACAAAACGTCTCTTCAAATAAGATAAAAGCAGCTAATCCATGTTCTGCTGTTTCGGGCCGCCTTGCCTATCCTGGCTGAGGAATGGGAGCAATGCTAGCCCACGTATTGTATGGCTGGCTGGTCCTAATAAAACAAATTTTCCTATTAGAAATTATGGCCATGTGGCGTGGCCGTGAAATTTCTCTCAACCCCAAGGAAAAGTTAATTTTTCTTGGTTTGGAGAAATAACGAAAACTAATGCTTACCTTGGTGGTGAAGTAAAGTAAAATACTTTAGTATAATCCTTAGTAATTGTTCCAAATAATTATAAAGAGTTTTGTAATGGCCGCGGCCCGATAAAAAAAAAGAAATTAACTTTTATCTTCAACACTCGTTTTTCTGGGTGGTGTTCACCCTTTCGCTTTCTGTTTTAAAATGGAATCCGATTCACAGACAATTTCCTTCATAAGATCGTCTAACTTCCTTACCAATCAGAAAATACGCGCGGTTCTTACCGCCTCTTTTCGTATCATGTCAATATTTATTCTTCTTTTTCAACTCGATAGGTGGCGTAATCACAATATGTGCCATAGAGTAATATTCACTGCACCGATTTAGCTGGTACAGACTTTCCACTTCTTGGTGAACATTTAATTGTTCATGAATGTATGGAAATGGTTGGGTATGATGCCTCGATCACACCACAGACCATACACAGACCGCGAACTCGTACTCCCCCTGCCTGAAACACCCTCGAAATATTTTTTCCTGTCTGTGAATACGTGTACATCTCTCTGTGCATTTTGTAATGGCAACTATACCTGCGTATGCCATTTATTTTTTAGGTGTGTTTGCTAAATGGGTTTTAAAAGCAAGAGAGAGCGTCACACTCTCAAAATAAATGGCATATCAGCTGATTTTTAGCTTGTAGGAGAAAAGAGAGACCATATGGTGAGTTGGCGGTCTGTATCTTCTTGGTCCGTGGATCACACTAAGTGAGTGACAATACTCATCTGGTGTGACGTTTCGCATTGAAAATATGTCTGACTTGGCGAAACTCATTTGCATTCTTGTGACTGACACTAGCAGTGGAAAGACATTAGACAACTGACAGATATGGTGGCGTAAGTATACTAGGTAAGTATTTTCTTTTTGTCAACGCTGGCAAATGTCAAGTGTCAATAATGACACTACGATGCCTGCCTGAAGATAACATGACGAATCTTGATTACGGTCGGGTTCTCATTATGTCTGAACAAACTTCGTCCAAGACCTACTTCTACTGGGCCTTATGACTTTATCACTCATGACGTCATAGGTATACCTTACAATTGGTATTATTATGACGTGATGGATTGGAGTAGTACTCGTGTTTGACAGTATGTGTCAGAATGTTTAAGTGTTATACTCCGTATATTATAACAACGGAAAGTCATTCCATATTACTCTGACAGTACCTTTCGTCTGGGATATTGCGGCGACTGAAGATATGTCATTCTGACGTGTTGGAGTAGTGTATGGAAGGGCTTCAGAATGGAAGAAAGCACACTGAATGGAAATTCAACTGTTATACAAAATTAAAGAAAAAGGTTTCTATGCTCTTTACTTGATGTGTGAGTGGTGAGTAGTGCGTTCAGCACAAGGTGAGTAACTCAAAGGCATGCTCGAGTAGGTGGCACCACTGGCGTACTCTGGTTGTGAGTACTGGCGAGCAGGTCACCCCTACAAAACTTGATATTTTGACCGAGTCTACTTGGTCTAATTATCAAGAAAAGGAGAACCTCTCGCAAATGTGTTTCAGCACCTAGAACCACTTCACTGGTCGTGTCGTAAAGACACTGCGACTCTTTACCGTCTAGTCGGTCGAAGACAAAAAAAAAATCTCAAAGAATATTTGACATGTGTGCTCCAATGACGTCAGGATTCTCCCTGGTCTATCTAGGAACAATAGCAACAAAAAAAATTTATGCGCAAATCAGAAACAACTAAGAGTCTCATGCACAGCTGAGAGCCGGGCATTAGTTAAAGCAAGATAACCAAGTATTGCAAGGTATTCAAATGTAATGTCTGGTAAAAAAAAAAAGGTGTTTTGTTTTTGATCTCAAAGATCATAAAAACAAGTTGTTAAGTCTGGGATGTGGTTGTAAATCAAGTGTATTATCTTTTTAGATCTTTTGTATGGCAAGTAGACAAGTGGCCTCGCCTATCCTCTACTTCGTATAGATTACTACCAATAACTCTGTTGACACGAACTTTGATAAACTTAGGACACAACTTCGCGTTTAAATGCTTAGTTGCGTCACTTAAGACATGGTTACGCTTGTAAATTTCGTCACCTACTTTAAATGTAATGTCCCTACTTCGTAGATTGTATGTTTTCTCATATGCTTCGTGTGTTTTCATTAACGCTTGTTTCAGGTATGAGTGGATGATGTTCATCTTGGCGACTTTGGGAAGCCAGTCTATCTCTGAGCAGTTCAGTCCACCCAACTCTCTCAGAAGACGATAGTCAGCCCCATGTTCAATCATACGTTGCCCGAACAAGGCTTCGTATGGGGACATCAGAAGAGTTGAATGCACTGTTGTGCGTAAAGCACTGCTGATGGACGATAGATGGGCATCCCAATCCGTCTGTCGAGGATTGACATACGACCGTATGGCCGCTAAGATTGAACGATTCACACGTTCACTTGCATTTGACTGGGGAGCATACACTGCCGTTCGGTAGTGTTTGACCCCGAAATCATCTAAGAATTTCTGGAATTCCTTATCAACAAATTGCGTGCCATTATCAGAGAGAATGCTCTCTGGCACTCCGTAAATTAAGAAGATCTCATCTTTCAAGAATTTGACCACGCTCGCGGCTGTTGCCTTGCGTAGTGGTTTGATGAAGACGAATTTAGTTAACTGATCCAACGCGATTACGATATACACATTTCCGGATTTCGATCTGGGATACGGCCCAAGAAAATCAACATACAAATGTTGAAATGGTCTATCAACTTCAAAACTTTTTCCCATCTCTGCCCGTAATGTCATATTCGCTGCTTTACTAGTCTTGCATGTTTCACACCGGTCAACGTAAAGTTTCACCTGAGTGAACATACCAGGCCAGTAGAACCTATCTTTCAATCGATAAATAGTCTTCACCACCCCACCATGCGAAGCACGCGGCGGGTTGTGAGCTAGTGAGATTAGAGATTCCGTCATCTCCGATGGAACCCACAACTTCCAAGTTAGATCGTCCGCCAAGGGATTACCAACCGCATGTTAAGTGCGTTTGTATATGTATCCTTCCGACACTTTGAGATCTGGCAGACGCTCTTGTTCCTTCCTGATATGACTGATGATATCGAGATAACTTTCAGACTTAAAGGACGAATCCTCTAGGTCGATGTGGAGTACCTCCGAAGCACCGATCTGTGGTAGACATGAAAGGAAAGCTGACACTGTCAACTTATTGTCTTCATAAGCTCTTGATAAAGCGTCTGGCACGACATTCAATGTTCCCTTTCGATGCTCCACCACAAAATCGAAACCTTGGAGTCGCATACTCCACCTCGCTAATCTTCCAGTTGGATCCTTCATAGTCATCAGCCATTTCAGGCTGGAATGATCCGTTATAACGCGAAAATGGTATCCCTCAACGTACGATCTGAACTTCTGGATACCCTCAAAAGCTGCTAAGCACTCGCGCTCTGTCACCGCATAGTTTCTCTGTGCAGCGTTCAGTTTCCGAGAGAAGTAGTAAATAGGCTGCTCCGCCCCGGATTCATCTCGCTGACAGAGTACACATCCGATGTCAGTCGCGGATGCGTCGCAGAGAATGATGAATTCTTTAGAGAAGTCTGGATTGACTAATACAGGCGCTGAAGTCAAAGCTTGCTTGATTTGCAGGAATGCTTCGATAGCTTCTGGTCCTAGCTTAAAGACTTTTCCCTTTTTCAGTGTCTCGGTCAAGGGTGCGGCTAGGGTGCTGAAATCTTTCACAAACCGTCGATACCAACCTGCCATACCGAGGAATCGGCGGACTTGGCGAGTTGTGGTTGGCAACGGAAAGCTAGTAATTGCTGAAATTTTATCAGGATCAGCTTTCAAGCAACCCTGACCGACCTTATATCCGAGATAGTGAAGCTCATCGAAACAAAACTTCGACTTCTCGACGTTAATCGTCAGACCTGCATCCGTCAAGCACTTTCCGACTATCTCCAGAGTCTGTATGTGTTCGTCAAAATCCCTTGACACAACCAATAGATCGTCTAAGTAAAGAAAGACTTGATCTCGTAATCCTGAAGGGATTACGCGGCTCATTAGGTAGCTCAAACTTTGTGCCGCATTACATAGACCGAAAGGCATGACCTTAAATTGGTACAGTGGTCGGCCAGGTACCGTAAAAGCGGTCTTTTCCCTCGAACTTTGCTCCAGCGGTATCTGCCAAAACGCATCCTTCAGATCCACGCTAGAAATATAACGTGTCTCTGTCAGACGTGCTAGCAGCCCCTCTATATGCGCAATTGGACGAGCATCTTTCTTTGTCACGGAGTTCACCTTCCGAAAGTCCAGACACAGTCGGTTCTTACCAGGTTTGCGCACAAGCACAACTGGGGAGCTCCATGCGCTGGAACTTTCCTCGATGACTCCCAACGAAAGCATGCGATCCAATTCCGCGTACATAAGGGTTTGTATCGCTGGAGATACGGGATAGTACCTTTGCTTTATTGGTACGGCATCACCCGTGTCTATATAATGCTGTACTAGATTTGTCTTCCCGAGTCCATGGACTACGAAAGAAGGAAATCTACGAACAACAGCTTCTAGTCGTTTAGACTCTTCTTCATTCAACTTTATCTGGTTGGTGGGTCTCTCATTTGGCCCACCGATCTTAATTCCTGAAAGACCCGCAATTACATTAGGTGCGATCTGGAATTTTTGATAAAAATCAACGCCTAAATATAGACGTTGGCTTAACGATGGCACAATGTAAAGATCGATATCTTTAGTCACGTTCTTATATTGAATTGGAGTAGTTATCACTCCCACTATGGATTGCTTGTGTCCATCGGCCGTGGACACGGTAGTCTCTACCTTCCTTACCGTAACATTTTTGTCTTTTAAATAGGGCAGTATATTAGTGCCTAAGCAACTAATGCTGGCCCCTGAATCGAGTAATCCTAGGAGGTTGTCACCAAATAGACCGACCGTCACATAAGGACGTGGATCAGATGACTCTCGGCCTATAGTTGCTGACGCAATGTTACGGTAAGTAGTCCGCTTCCGATGGAAGCGTTCCCTTACTCTTCGTATCCGTATGGATAAATCTGGATAAGTGACTATTCTTCTTCGCACTTCGTTGTAATTACGTAGCCTTTCATGGAAAGGTTTACGGTATAATGGTTCTATATTATTCTTATACATATTCAATTCTGTTTCTGGTTTGGATTCTTCATTCAAAACAGGGATGGTTCTACAATCATTATTAATAGGTAATTCATTTGTCTTGTCTGGCTTTAAAATGGTAATCTTCGGAAGTTCAAGAGGCTTTGTCGGCTTGGACACTTGAACTCCGGGTACGTCTAATCGGAGCGAACCCCCCCGGTTGATGGGTTGTTCCTCCTCTCGTTTCCCGCTAAACAATTCGGACAGGACGGACTATATTCATCTGCTAAACCGCAACGGAAGCAAAATACTTTGTCTATAGGTTTAGCACAATCACGAAAATTGTGACCAAATGCATGGCAGTTCCAGCATTTCTGTGGCTTGCGATCTCTTTGGATAGCCTCAACGCTCGTAGAGGGTATTGCTACAGTTAAATCCTGACAAGGTTCGTCAACGATTTCATTGACCATTCGCCTTGCAGGTGGACGTTGTGCGCTCGGCACGAAATTCGGACGGACATTCTCGTATTGAGATCGAGCTTTCTCGATAGCTCGACAATAATAAGCTAGCTGTCTTAAGCTAGACGGACTGTAGGTTATGAGGAGTTCACCCATGCGCCTACGGACATTTGTTTTTATAATTTCTACGAGTTCCTTTTCCGGTCGGGGAACTCGCATCCTAGAATTTAGATATTGAATGGCGTCGAAGAACTCATTGAATGACTCTCCATTCATCATTTTGCGGTCGGACAATTTACGGAACAACTCGGTATCGCTTTCCAAACTGCGGTACTGTTCTACCAAAGCAGTCTTCAACTCGTCCCACGTCGTGTGTTTATTTCCTTTAAGGTACACCCAGTACCAAGATTCCACTGAACCAGCCACAAAGTGGTAAAAGTTAGCGGTTATCTCATACCATGACACTCCGTAGCTATTACGGATACACCCCAGGCGAAACAAGAAATCGTCCACGGACATATTCTTCCCGTCAAACTTCAGTCCCCATTTGTGGAATGGATGAACTCGGTTCGAAGACGTAGCGTTCGAGGGTGGTGGTCTGGGTTGTGACAGAGGTGACTCGTCGTCGAAATTGAAAGCGTTAACCCGTTCCATGAACTCATCTAAATTGGAGCCTAGAGGCATTTGTGCGGGATTGACTTCCGACAAAGGTGGCACTCTAGCTGGCTCGTAATGTGGCGTAATTCGGTCTACCAAATCGAATTCATCGTTTGGTCTGTACGCGGACTGGACATTTTGGTTAACGACACGTGTAGTGTCTGGATCGGCTAAGTTGACTTGCCGTGTACCCTTTTGTGTTGACGTGACACCAAGAGGTTCAACTGATCTTGAAGGAGCAGCAGACTTAGAAGGAGCATTGGGTTTGGGAGGAGCGACAGGTTGTGTTGCTTTTACTGTGCGTTTTTGTAGCAATTGAGTTACTTGGTCTAGCAAGCGCATGTGGCTTTTCTCCAATGCTTCTGCCATGAACTTCCTATCGTCAACCCTATGCAGGTCTATTGTCGCAGAAACTACTCTCTGGATGTATGCTGAGTGATCAGCAGCATCCTTACGTAGTTGCTCTTCTGCTCTCGCTACTTCCTCGTCGTCTACTACGACACTTCTATCTACTGTATTATCTCCGGGTAAACTCTCGGCTACGCTGTCTTCGTCATCGGAGTGATCCTCCGCGACGTCGTTTTGAACGCGACCGGGTTTGGGTTTGGATCCCCCAGGAGCCATTGTATCAAACTCTCTGTACTTTGAGAGGTAAGTACTTTTAACAGTTCTTCTAGGCCTTGAGCCTTTCATTCAGTTGCAACAATGTGTGAAAACGGGTACACCACGTTAAACGTGTAACTCAAAGATCAAAAAAAGGTAATGGTTTTGTAGCCCGTGAGAAATCCTCGAACGGTAACTACTCGGGTATTACAACAATGCAAAAGTAAGTCTGGGTAAGTGAATTATCAAATGATTCGTGAGTAAACCTCAAACGAATATTTCTCAATCAAGTAAAAAAAAAATTTAATCTAAGTGGAATGTATAATTATAATTTGTCTCTCGAAAATATTACTTCATAAATATATTTCCAAGAACTCAACAAAATATCTTAGTAAATACTTAATTTTATTTTCTTAGAATATAAATATACCTAAATATATGTGCTTAATTCTACTGAAAAATGGGAAATATCTTAAATCTGGAATCAATACTTAAAGATACTCAAAATTCAAATGGTTTCTTAATAAATCAAACTTAAATCAAATACTTAATGATATTGTTTTGTCTCAAAAACAAAATTCAAGAAAAAAAATCTAAGCTAAATACTATCTCAAAAAAACTAAATAATCTAGAAAGTATAAGCTCAAAAAAAAACTATAACTGTATTTGCGGGCACTATCCCAAAACTACACGTCCAATCAAGAAGTTACGTCTCAACTTGATTGACGGAAACTCAAAAACTCAAAAATCTCTAAATGGTGGGCACTATCCCAAAACTACACATCAATTGAGAAGTTTACGTCTCGACTCAATTGACGGAATACTCAAAATAACTCGATAATACGGTATACTCAAACTCAAAATATCTAAATCTATATAAAGTTTTATTTTCATAAACGGATTCGGGAGAGGGTACCCCTCCCTTCTCTGGAACAAGGTGTGTACAACATGGTTGTACTCTAAAACTCAAACTCAAAAAAAAAAATTTTAAAGTGTTAATAAAAAAAAGTTAGTGTGTTTGGACTTGGTAATACATTACGGCGTTCTATTGCCAAAGGAAAGCCAATTTCTTCATCGATCGATTGATCAGGTACGCGACGATGACATTACGCTACTGCAGACGTACATCGGGTAAAAAAACACCAACTACCGGTTAGCGCTTCATGTCTCGGCGCATACCATCACTTTCTGACGAATATTCAAAAATGACTACAGCTCCTAAAACAAACTGGGTAGCACAATAAATCAAACAAAAGATAAGTTAATTTGTCGTCGAAATAAATTGGGTCGTGCTCGAGTGAACAACCAGCTTCTGCAGCTGACGTGCGTCGGGCAAAAAGCACCAACCACCGGTCAGAAGACCTGCTCATTCTGCTCTCACACTTCCGGAATCTTAAACTTCACTACTAGGATAATATCATCACCTCAGCTACTGACGATCAAGCATATACTCCTGCTCAACCCGGACAGAGATCGAAGATAAACCTAAGCGACAAGAGGTAGAGGGAAAGTGAATAGACCTAATGCAACAGACTGACTCAGGAAAATATCACTAAACCACTGGACAAAATAGTGCCTACTCCACTAGCCTCGATGGCATTCCTCTGTCTAAGAATCCTCATCGCAAACAAACAACATCTCCAATAAAAAAAAATTATCAAAAAAAAATTTCAAAAATTTTCGGAAATTCTCAACTTTCTACTATGTTTCTCTGAATCGACCTAAAACTGATCAATTCCAATCTTAACTTCTCAAGCTAAATCGGGCAGCCCCACGTTGGGCGCCATCTGTAACGTATGTATCTTATATTGGATATTTTTATTCACATTATTAGATATACCATTCACAGGATTCCACCATCTCAAACGCACAAACGGGGCCCGCAGGACACACAAAACTTACGCCCTACGCTAGACGCCATCCGTAACGTTAACAACAGAAACTACGAATGATATATCATCATATAAACCCATATATATAAGCATCTGTAACGTAAATCTCATATATATAAGTATATGAAAATTAAATATCCTGAAATTGAAAGATGAGATAGGTTGAGAATAATGTGTGTACTTACACATCCCTATCCGTGCCCATCAACAGACTCACGATCCTACCCCGAACCTCCTATGGACATTCGCAGTCCGAACCCGAGACCTATCGACAACACACACCAGAGAGGAAGCAAGAAGAAACAAGTGCCCCGCTTATCCTTGATCCTCGCCAAGGAAATGCAACTCCATCGTCCTCCAACCATGCTTCAGTGCATGTAGTATTCCTAACACCAAACATACTTACACTTCCGCACCTTGGCCCTTTGTTCTTCCTACTCCCCTCCCCGTCCTTTCAACTTCCTTTTCCATCCTCATCACAGAAGCGTAAACCATCCACCGGCATACCATAGGTGCTGACTACAAAACCCCGTAGAACAGCCTAGAGGGTATCCGGCAGCATGTTTACGCCTATCCGCCGCAAGAGCTAGGTGTTCCGCTTGCAGCTCCTATGTGTGGTAGCCTACACCTGAAAACCATGGACCCTACTTTAATCCCTTCGAAAGCATCTAGACCTACCGTGCCATTATCAAACAAACCTTCAATAGACCTTCCAGAGATTCTACTCCGGTAAGCACTTCTACGTCTAGCCACCCTCGGCTGATTCCGAGTGACTGGGATGGAAGCAACCCTAAGCCGGCAACGCCCCCTTTCTCAACAACTACTTGGTAAGAATAGCTGTTGGGAACGGCGTGCGACAACGTAGGGTCGTGGCCGAGATCGACCGTCGTGGTGGCCGGCAGCACCCATGCCTTAGCTAGCTCAGCCAGGCCGTGGGCTCTTGCTTCGGGATCTATACAACCGGTGTTACCTCTTATTATCCTGCCGACCATTGAGTTCTGATGTTTGAACTCGAATATTAATGTTAAATTGCTTAAGGGCTGCCAGAGTAGCGGAAGAAAAGACCATGTCGAAACTGATAGCAGAGTTTGGTGAAACTCTATTGCACCTCTCGTAGTAGAGTGAGAAAACATAGCAAGAAGGAAAAGAATTCTGTTTTGGATCATATGCTATCCCAAAGAACACGACACGTAAGTATTTAAAACAAAAGCTGACCATAGATTTTCGTGGCCGCCATGGCACATGACTATCATCTACACAGATAGCTACCACGATGTTATGCCATCCGTGGATGCAGAGGTGACTAACTCTGAGGGGAGGGAGGATCCAAGATGTTAATTGATCCCCCTTGGTCTCTCAACCCACCCTGTTCAACACCGAAAATCAACTCTCTCAGTGTTGACCTTGGTTGTCCGTGGACCTACGAGTCCCCAAAACTCGATTTTATTCTCGGGCAACCCCTTACTATGAAAAGCAAGCAACGACTGCCTGCTCACATATTACCACTATCTAATCTATATCCTATCATCGAAAACCTAAATTGTTTCTCAAACTGTACCATCAGAAAAGAAATCTCAAAATTGTACAACCACACTATTCCTTGTTCGGCTCCAGAGAAAGATGAGGGGGCCACCCTCCCTATAACTGCATTAACCTATCATTCTGAAATGTAAAATTATCTCAAAAAAAAGCAAAAAGAAAATCAACTACAATAATTTCTTTCGTAAATCGTTATAAAAAGTTCCAAAATTTTATTCATATAATGTTCTTAAAAACTAACAAATTCTGATTTAAATCTATATTTATGTCCTTATTAAGCTGTTTAAATATCGTATAAAAACTTTAACTTTAAAGTAATTCTTCTTAAAATTCTTATAGCCTATCCAAAAAAGATAAATTAACTTTGTAATAGCCACCATAAGAAATGACTGCAAAGAACGAATGCTATATTAGACTATATGATTTGTATACTTAAAAACCTATCCGGAAATTATTAATAATATATGGAAATCTAAAGATCTGAGAGATGGTTTATTCAAAATTTTCTCAGAAGTAAAATATTTTTAGCTAATCACGATAGAAGCTAATCGAAACGCGGAATCTAAACTGTTATACGGATGTCAAAACGAAAAGACATTACCTACCGCGGCGTTAAAAAAAAACTTTATCGATATTAATGCTATTAACGATAATGGTTTGAAATGTATCCCCGTGGATACTTAATAAAAAAAGATGATTATTTAACATGGACGAACGAATAAAGGTGGCTTTACATGAAGTTGCAAATGCAGACGAAAACGCAACAACAACAATCATAGTGCAGACGATGAAAACGAACATGTTCATCTTCACTATAATTTTCAAGCTGCATCTATAATTTTCCTATAATCTGCATCCATGAAGACTGTCTGCATTTTTGCCTTCCATCTCTATCACACAAGTATGATTTATTGATTTTGCATCCTCTTTTTTTGCAACTCAGGGCTTGCAACTCCATGTAAAGGCACCTTAAGACAAGTGAACCACTCCAAGAGGGAGTCAAGACTGACTGGGTTTTATAAAAAAAAAACTTTTAAAGCAGCAAGAAAAGTATATATGTAAATTTTATGTTCATGCACAATACCCTGTACAAGTGGACACAGTTCGCATCCAAGCGTACATTCGATCAAGTCAGTTAAGTAAAGGTAAAAGCAATATAGTGAAAAATAAAAATATAAAATATCGTAAAATGCTAGTGACAATCTGTCACATTTGTGAGCGCAGATGATGAATCTCGTCTTCTTCAGCGGGAGCCGGAGTGCACTCTTGCTAACGCTAAAAAAAAAGGTTAGTAAAAATATATTTCTAATCTACAAGTGCCTTTTTAATTACCAATGCTTAATGAGTTGGTTACCAAAAGGGTGTATTTGCTTAACTGATAAAGCTACGGGCTTTATGTTATCTCAGAGAAAAACTCTTACTTTACAGTGATTATATTTTATCTGCAATTGTTCAAATCTTGTTCCAAAAATAACGGACACAATGAATGATCAATGGACAAACGATCGACGAAACTATAGTGTAATTAAGCAAGCCGTATTTGTGAGCAACTAAATAGTTAACTCGAGTATATAAAAAAAGTAACAAAAGAAGTATGTAAGCCGGTAAGCTCCAGCAGTGAAAAATAAAAAAAAATTAAATACGCGACGTATACTCGCTAACGCGTTTGGTCGCTACCGACACGGACGTAAAAATGTCTATAAGACAGGGGAAATACTCGCGGAGTATGAAGTAAATCTTCAACGAGCGAACGAACTTTCAAAAACCGAAATACAAAGATGGTCAAGTTCCACTTGCCATATCAATAAATGAAGGAAACTTACTTAACCGCTTGAAGGACAGAATACTTATAAATGTATTCCAAAAATCGCGAAGTTAACGTTCTTAACCGAATGCAAACGCTTCGACGAAATGAAAATATCAAAGGCGATAGGTAAATCCTCGGACGGACCGATGGCTTGAATTTGCTTTACACGAAAAAGAATTTATCTAGACTAGACACGATAACTAAACTCGAAACACAGAGTATCTCAATTGAGGACGCGATTTATTGAAATTGAATTTAACTTCAGACCCGAGTCTGGTAAGTATTTTTCCACTCTCTCTCTATTAAAGATTGAATTCACAAAAAAAAAACTTATTGAATTTCCAACAGAGTGTAACGTAAAAATTTATATATTAGAAATATATAAAAAGTTATCAGAAGTTATATGAAGTTATAATAAGGGAAAAACAGTTAAACGCCCGTCAGCAGACGTTAAACTCTTCACCTAAACACCCTATGGATATCTAAGATCCGAACCCTCTGTCCACCAACAGTACAAGCCAAAGAGGAAGCCGGAAGAAGCAAGCACCCATATCCATCCTTGACTCTTATATCAATGAAAGATATCTCCACCTGTATTCACTCGTGAACCGGAGTATTCAGCATCCCTGCAACAGACATACTTACTCTTCACTAACACGGCACCTTGCATCTCCCTACTCCTCTTCCCATTTCTTTTTAATTTCATCTTCTTCAACTTTATTTCCATCCTCATCACAGAAGCGAGAACCATCCACCAGCCTACCATAGGTACTGACTACAAAACCCCGTAGAACAGCCTAGAGGGTACCTGACGGCATGTTCCCGCCTATCCTCTACGAGCGCTAGGTGTTCTGCTCGCAGCTGGTTCACTTAGTAGCCTACACCTATAAACCAAGGACCCTACTATTATCCCTGCTGACATTTCTAAACACGCTATGCGACCTTATTAACCAATGCTTTATCTCTACCGGAGGTTCTGCTCCAGTCCGCATGCTTGAGTTTCGAGAAACATCAACCGTGTTTGCGTGAATGGGATGGTAGCAACCTTTCGCCGGCAACGCCCCCTTTCTCATCGGCTACCCGTGAAGAGCAGACGATGGGAACGGCATGCGACAACGTAAGGCCGTGGCCTAGATCAACCGTCGCGGTGGCCGGCAGTACCATAGCCATAGCTAGCTCAGCCAGGCCGTAGGCACTTGCTCCGGGATCTATGTGACCGGTGTTACCTCTTATTTTTCACTGCCGACCGTTGAACATAAGATGTGCATGTTCGAATATTCAATGTTAATACGCTTATTGGCCCTCATAACCATCAAAGTAAAGATATTCCCGAATCGAATTGAAAGAAAAGTTGACTCTATTGCACCTCTTCATCAAAAAGAGTGAAATCGTAAATCGAAAGCAAAGATTTCGTGATTATCTTTATCACACTGACCCAGTGAACGTGACACGTAAGATCCCTAATGCAAGCAAGTCATAGGAGTTCGTGACTGCTGTGGCATTTAATTAACTTCCGCCCCTTTTGCTGCCACGATGAATCGCAAAAGGTGGCAGAAGAGGTGTCTAACTATATGGGGAGGGAGGATCTAAGATGTAAAGCAGACCCTCCTAGTCTCACAACCCACCCAAAATGAGCACAGGAATCATCTCTCCCGTGTACTCATCCGTTGGCTGACCCTGGACCTATCGAGTCCCCACGACTCTATGGTATTTGTGGGCAGCCCCTTAACATAATAAACAAGCAGATTAAAAACTGCTTGACTGAAACTCTAAACTATATATACCTAATAGTAATCATCAAAAAAAAAAACTCAATACCAAAGCTGTACTACATTACAACCTCCAAAAGAAAATTCGAACACACACCCACTTACTCCATCCGAAGGTTTTGTGAGGGATACCACCCTCCCTATAACTAACCTAAACCGTCATCCTGAAAATTCTGAAAGTCTTCAAATAAAATTTCAACATAATGAATCAACTACAAAAGTTTCGGAAAAACGTTATAATCAAATGCCTTATTTATTAAAATTTCAAATAAATCTTATACTAACTATTTTATAAGCTTATATCTAACCAATCTAACACTTTATTAATGTATTTCAAAAGATCTAAAACTCTATTTGGAATAATGCAAACTTATTCACTTATAAGTAAAGTTATATCGTAAATAATTGTTTCTTTATCTTATTAAAATCTAAGAAATCTAGTATTTGCGCTTTCTCATATGCGCTACTGAATTTTAATCTATAAATACTGGATATTTACTTACATGCTAATCAAAAAGTTAAGGAATAATGAAATTGTGAAATATTCCTAGTAATATCATAAAAATCAAAAATAATTTGTGGAGTCGTTCTCCAAACGATACGCGGATCGTTGTCTGTTCTAAGAGACTGAGCTAACTATTGATAGCTGAAATATTCGTAGCTTAATCTTTCTTAACGCGGCGTCAAAATAATCGCTATTCGTTGCTACTATTTGTATAAATTCAATTTCTTAAACCGCGAGAATTACTCAAATTGGTCCTGTATACGGACAGGATAACTATAACACGAGGACAAAACACGAGATACGAAAGACTGAAATATCAGAGTATTCACCCAAAACAAAATATCAATCAATAAGGTTAAGATATAAATGTACCATATACGTATGTATCCAGTTCGGCTTCATGCGTATAATCGATCATAAATGTTTAAGTCAATATAGTGAGTAATGAAATATTAAACTATAAATTTAAATATATTATACGTTGGTGACTGAGATCTCTACCAATGGGGTAGAATGAATCTCGAAACTCCACTTTACGACGTTTCGGAAGTGCACTCCAGAAATGTACCTGTAAAAGCTGTTAATGTTATATATATTGATGTCTATGTACTATTAGCACTATATTTCCTTATTTTCGCTCTTCTACTGTTAGCTACTTGGGCTATAAAGCGAGTGATGATTTATTTTATCTTGAAGCTTCGAATGCTCAGATGTCTTGGGATTGAAATCGAATACCAAGAACCGATGTACCAATTGAATCTATATCCACTGCGATCAGGGTATGATTTAATATGTATGACGTAGGTAAATCGATCAAAATTAATGAATGACGAGACAGAGTTCAAAACAATCGACAAAATAAAGTGAAAATTTAAGGTGAGTGAAACAAAGTAAGTGAGTATTTAGTATGAGCGCTATGCTCCGAAAGTGATTCGAAAATAGAATCAACGCGGCGTTAATACGCGAGCGATTGGTCGCTACCGACACTATGAGTAAAACAAAAGATATAAAAAAACCGAGTACCAGTGGTAATCTGAACAACTGCTTGCAAAGACAGATTGTTATTGATGATTAAAAGCAATGAACGTTATTAAAGAGGATTCAGTACGGACGTCCGACACTGTCCCTTGGTCACAGACACGGATTCTGTTATTACACTATAGCAACTAGTGAGGAACTGTGCTTATATCGTAGCAAAAAAAACTGTATCGACTGATACGAAATCAAATGAACCGATCTCACTTCACTCGAAAACAAAAAAAAACTCATTACACAAAAAAAAGAAGGTAACGTTTAAACCGATGACACATAGAAAGAAAAAAAAAGGATATTTCACTTTTCATGCACAACCATATAAAATGTTATATCAAAATATATTCTACACTATTAACTTTGTTATATAATATAAATAGGAACACCTAAGGTTCAAGGTATAAACTGGAGTGGAGGAGGCGTTAGGTCCTCGCACTCGATTCTTCAAAGGAAGCGCAAAAATTATTCGTAAACCACCGTCCGTGGTTGTCTGCGTCTGACCAACAGCGTCAACCGCTGCGTCAAGCGTGTTTTGGATCAAATTCGATCTTATGAAAAGGATTTCTTTTTTTTTTTTTATGGAGTGGTATGAGCATAGGGCTCCCACTCGGTATGTCGACAAAGATAACACAAAAACACTAATAAACATAAATTCTTTGTTACCTGGATCTTATTAAAAATTCTATAAAGTTGGTAATAGTAGATAACTGATGTAATTCAGGAACTGCTGCATCCTCACGGAAGTTTCGATGGATAATAATAGCTCCTTCAATCGTGAGATGGGGCTTTCTGCATCACAGGATGTCTAAAGTAATGTTGGGCATAGAAGCCTTTAAAATAATGTTGGGCATAGAAGCCTTAAGTGATTTATCGTTGGGCATGGAAGCCTTAAGTAACGTTGGGCATAGGAGCCTTGAGTAAAGTATCGTTGGGCATAGAAGCCTTGAGTGTACATATTTGTCCACGTGCTAAGATTTATGCACGTAAAAAGGACATGTGCTAGGTGAAAGTGTATACTACCAGGATTCCTGGCGCTATTGGAGTCGTCGACGAGCCAGCATTCGGATCAACGTCGATCAGACCCGCTAGGAATGCTTTCTACAGGTGTGGGACAATGCGCCTAGTTTCGTGCCGACGCACGTGTCGCAAGGAAAATTGATTGGGCGTGGCCCCAAAAGAATAGCAGTGACGATGAATGGATTTAGCCTTCCAAAATTACAACACAATATGCATCCATGGGAACTTCTCTTTTTATTGCACGGATATGCGTGCACAATTTACGTGTATATATAAATATAATTCACACTCTAATAGGGAGGAATTCGAGAAAAAAACTTTTAATTTTGCTTCCTCGATTGAATCGCAGGACAACTCGCTCAAAAAAAAACTTGCAGCCTCGTCTGCCTCACCCTATTTTGGTGATAGTAGGTGGTGATGCTCCATTAGGGAATAATCCATAGTATCCTAAAAGAAAAGGCACGATTTAGCCATGTGGCGTCGACTACGTGTTTTCGTCAAGGCAAAAAAATTGCTTTGGCGAAACCGACAAGAAAAAAATTTATTCCACTAACTTACCTATTGAATAATTATCAGTAGGTTGATAATATTGTATCCAATTGCTTAAGCAATTGGTGGAATATATTGCTCCTCGCAATAATATAGGGGGGTAAAGCACGACTTGCTGCTTTTTTAATTTTTTTTTTTTTGTTAAGAACGAAAGAAGGTTCTGTGATGGGGTTGTTGCTTCTCTGCTGTCTATCTTCAAAATGAAGTTAGCAGACGGATATGAGATCCACAATAGCCGGCACCAATCAGATCGCTTTGTATTTCCAATGATATTTTGCTTTCCAGAATGCCGTTCCATTGATATCGGCGAGTTGAATGGGCTGAAGTAACGAGTGTCAAGGTTTCGTTTACACTACATTATTTCTGCCCAAGCGTGATTTACACGCGAAGTTGTGTGTCATAACTAGACATTTGAACGTCTTGACATAACTTGAAGCTCTAGTTACACTAGTAGATGTGGGTTTGACACGAAAAACAAAATAATGGTAACGAGATTCTGGGTTGTCAATTACCCTTTGGGGAATGAAAATCACTCGGTACTTTGTCATTTTTGAGATATTATAACTTTGACAGTTCTGGTCATATTGCTCCGAATACTAAAGGATGTTTTTCAGGTATTCTGAATGTCAAGATACCTGTTTGGTAGCAATTGGTGTGTATCTGTCATAGCTTCGTTTCTTGACTTTTGCGTGTGACAGTTCTGCAGATAATGGTAAGTAAGGAATTTTACGTTTCCGTAACGTGCAGCGCCATGGAAATGGTGTTAGATCATTTGATGTTCTGCAAATGCAGTTATGTTCCATGTGCTGGCACGCCCTTAAGGAACAATTCCTGCACAGACCGGAGGGAACTTTTCTAATATCTGGACAATAGAGTAACAGCCTAGTGTAGGTTCAGATGGACAAATACAAGAAAAATACATCGGCCGCATCGACTATTTTCCTCTCATAACCCATCTGACAGCTACCTGTCAGTGTGGTTTTCTTGAAGTGTTTGGCGACAAGACTGTCGCTACTATCGTAGAATTACCTAGTGTGATCACTTTCGCAGTGCATTTGGTGTGGACCCTACTCAGCACAAACTAGCGAGTAGTTATTTCCTGGGATCCGATTTTGCGTCTGATGACGTCACGGAAACCAAATCATTCTGGAAGTAGTTTAAGGTAGGGGAAATCATGTGGATTATAATATGAGGTGGAATCCATCTACCAAAATGGCTTCCTCTTTGTGGAATCCTTCTCTGGTGGAACCCATCGAATGCGTTCAGCAATGTGCGAGTAAAATGAGGGTTTCGCACCTAGATGGCACCAGTGGCAAACATTATTTTATTAAGTATAAATGACTGGCGAGAAAGTTTTCCCTACAAAACTTGTAATTTAGACCAAGTCTACTTGGTTTAATTTACAAGAAAAAGGAATATTTCTCGCAAAAAAAAAACTTTGAACTTAAGTTTTCTCACCTTCGTATCGTGAAGATACTGCGACTCTTTCATGTCTAGTCGGTTGAAGACAAAAAAAAAAATTTTATGTTACACGTTGTGTAATTTGGCAACAATTACGCATCTCATAGATTTTGAAAAATGTAAGCAAAAAAAAAACTTGATCTGGCGTTAAGCCAAGAGTCTCATGCACAGCTGAGAGCCGGGCATAAAAAAAAATTACTAGTAAACACCTATGTCTCTTGCATGTTACAAAGTATTTAGACATTGTGAAAGGAAGCACGCTATTATGCTCTTACTGAATCACATATTTTGGGAAAGTCAGGTTAATTAAAAAGTAAGTCCGATATTTATATATTTGGGTATGTCATGGTTTTACCTCTTCAGGTCCTTGGTATGACACGTTGACTTGTGTCCACGCCTATCTTCTACTTCGTACAAGTTATTTCCAAAGACTTGGTTTACTCGAACCTTGATAAATTTAGGACACAACTTCGCACTCATATGCTTGGTTGCGTCGCTTAAGACATGATTACGTTTGTAGATTTCATCACCTACTTTGAATGAGACGTTCCTACTCCTGAGGTTATAAGTTTTCTCATAAGCTTCATGAGTTTTAAGTAATGCTTGCTTCAGATACGAGTGAATAATGTTCATCTTGGCTACTTTAGGAAGCCAGTCTATCTCCGAACAGTTTAGTCCACCCAACTCTCTCAGAAGGCGATAGTCTGCCCCGTGCTCTATCATACGTTGTCCGTATAGGGCTTCGTATGGGGACATCGTAAGAGTTGAATGTACCGTCGTGCGTAAAGCACTGCTGATCGAGGATAGGTACGTATCCCAATCTGTTTGTCGTGGGTTGACGTATGATCGTATGGCTGCCAAGATAGAACGATTGACTCGTTCACTAGCATTTGACTGGGGAGCATACACTGCCGTTCGGTAGTGTTTGACCCCGAATACATCAATGAGTTTTTGGAACCCCTTCCCAACAAATTGCGTGCCATTATCGGAGAGAATACTCTCCGGCACTCCATATACTAAGAAAATTTCGTCTTTTAAGAATTTGACCACGCTCGCGGCTGTTGCCTTGCGTAGTGGTTTGATAAATACAAATTTGGTCAGCTGATCCAACACGATGACAATGTAGACGTTGCCAGATCTCGATCTGGGGTATGGTCCTAGAAAGTCAACATATAAATGCTGAAACGGTCTATCTACTTCGAAACAGTTTCCCATTTCGGCTCTTAACGTCATGTTGGCTGCTTTACTGGTCTTGCATGTCTCACACCGGTCTACGTAAAGTTTGACCTGAGTGTACATACCTGGCCAGTAAAACCTATCTTTCAATCTGTAAATGGTCTTCACCACTCCACCATGCGCAGCGCGCGGCGGATTGTGAGCCAGTGCGATTAACGATTCCGTCATCTCTGAGGGAACCCACAACTTCCAAGTTAGGTCGTCGGCCAAGGGAATACCAACCGCGTGTTTAGTGCGTTTGTAAATATACCCTTCCGACACTTTGAGATCGGGTAACCTCTCCTGTTCCTTCCTGATATGACTGATGATATCAAGGTAACCTTCGGATTTAAAGGACGGATCCTCAAGATCGATGTGGAGTACCTCCGAGGTACCGATCTGCGGTAGACACGAAAGGAAAGCTGACACTGTCAACTCATCGTCTTCATATGCTCTGGACAGAGCATCTGGCACGACATTCAATGTTCCCTTTCGGTGCTCCACCACAAAATCGAAGCCTTGGAGACGCATACTCCACCTCGCTAATCTTCCGGTTGGATCCTTCATGGTCATCAGCCATTTCAGGCTGGAATGGTCTGTAATAACACGAAAATGGTATCCCTCAACGTAGGACCTGAACTTCTGGATACCTTCAAAAGCTGCTAAGCATTCGCGCTCTGTCACCGAATAGTTTCTCTGTGCAGCGTTCAGTTTCCGGGAGAAGTAGTATATAGGCTGCTCCGCTCCGGATTCGTCCCTCTGACAGAGTACACATCCGATGCCAGTCGCGGATGCGTCGCACAGAATGATGAATTCTTTGGAGAAGTCTGGATTGACTAGTACAGGCGCCGAAGTCAAAGCTTGTTTGATCAGCAGGAATGCTTCAATAGCTTCTGGACTGAGCTTGAAGACTTTTCCCTTTTTCAACGTCTCGGTCAATGGTGCGGCTAGGGTGCTGAAATCCTTTACAAATCGCCGATACCAACCTGCCATACCGAGAAATCGGCGGACTTGGCGAGTTGTGGTTGGTAAGGGAAAGCTAGTAATAGCTGCGATCTTATCTGGATCTGCTTTCAAGCAACCCTGACCGACCTTATACCCGAGATAGTGAAGCTCATCAAAACAAAACTTCGACTTCTCGACGTTAATCGTCAGTCCTGCCTTCGTCAAACACTTTCCGACTATCTCCAGAGTCTCCAGATGTTCGTCGAAATCCTTCGACACAACCAATAGATCATCCAAGTAAACGAATACTTGATCTCGTAATCCTGAGGGGATCACGCGACTCATCAGGTAACTCAAACTTTGTGCTGCATTACATAGACCGAATGGCATGACCTTAAATTGGTACAGTGGTCTGCCAGGTACCGTAAAAGCAGTCTTCTCCCTCGAACTTTGCTCCAGCGGTATCTGCCAAAACGCATCCTTCAGATCCACGCTAGAAATATAACGTGTCTCTGTCAGACGTGCTAGCAGCCCCTCTATATGCGCAATAGGACGAGCATCTTTCTTTGTCACGGAGTTCACCTTCCGAAAGTCCAAGCACAATCGGTTCTTACCAGGCTTGCGAACAAGCACTACTGGGGAACTCCATGCGCTGGAACTTTCCTCGATGACTCCCAACGAAAGCATACGGTCCAACTCCGCATACATAAGGGTTTGTATCGCTGGAGATACGGGATAGTACCTTTGCTTTATTGGTACAGCGTCGCCCGTATCTATATAATGTTGTACTAGATTTGTCTTCCCGAGTCCATTGACTGCGAAAGAAGGAAATCCACGAACAACTGCTTCTAGTCGTTTGGACTCTTCAACATTCAACTTAATTTGGTTGGTGGGTCTCTCGTCTGGCCCACCTGTCGTAATTCCAGAAAGACCCGCAATTACCTGAGGTGCTATTTGGAACTTCTGCCAAAAGTCGACGCCTAAATACAGACGTTGGCTCAACGTTGGCACAATGTAAAGATCTATATCTTTAGTCACTCCTTTATACTGGATTGGGGTAGTAATTACTCCCACTATGGATTGCTTGTGTCCATCGGCCGTGGACACGGTAGTCTCTACCTTCCTTACCGTAGCGTTTTTGTCTCTTAAATAGGGAAGTATGTCGGTGCCTAAGCAACTAATACTTGCCCCTGAATCAAGAAGTCCTAAAAAGTTATCGCCGAACAGACCAACGGTCACGTAAGGACGTGGGTCGTTAGATTCTCGGCCTATAGTTGAAGACGCTATGCTACGGTAAGTAGTCCGCTTCCGATGGAAACGCTCCCTTGTCCGTCGTATCCGTTTAGATAACTCAGGAAAAGTGACTATCTTCCTACGTACCTCATTATAATTGCGCAACCTTTCATGGAATGGTTTACGATATAATGGTTCTGTATCATAATTCTTAAAATTCAATTTTAAATCTGGATTGGGTTCTATATCTACAATAGGGATTGTTCTACAATCATTCTTATTATTAACTGGTAATTCATTTTTATCAACATTTGGTTTAAGTATAGTAATCTTTGGAGTTTCAAGAGGCGATTTCGGCTCAGCAGCTTGAACTCCGGGTATGTCTATTCGGAGCGAACCCCCCCGGTTGATGGGTTGTTCCTCCTCTCGTTTCCCGTTAAACATTTCGGACATGATGGGCTGTATTCATCTGGTAAGCCACATCGGAAACAGAAAACTTTGTCGATAGGCTTCGCACAATCGCGAAAACTGTGGCCAAGTACTTGGCAATTCCAACATTTTTGTAATTTGCGGTCCCTCTGGATCGCTTCAAGACTATTATTGGGCAATGCCACGACTAGTTCCTGACAAGGTTCTTCAACGATCTCGTTGACAAAACGCCTTGCAGGTGGACGTTGTGCATTTGGCACAAAATTCGGACGGACATTCTCGTATTGAGATTGAGCTTTTTCAATAGCTCGACAATAGTAGGCCAGCTGCCTTAAACTGGACGGACTGTAAGTGATGAGTAGTTCACCCATGCGCCTACGGACATTTGTTTTTATAATTTCAATTAACTCCTTCTCGGGTCTTGGACTTCTCATCCTGGAGTTCAAATACTGAATAGCATCGTAAAAGTCATTGAAAGACTCGCCATTCATCATCTTACGATCGGATAACTTGCGGAATAGCTCGGTATCGCTTTCCAAACTGCGGTACTGTTCTACCAAAGCAGTTTTCAATTCATCCCAGGTCGTATGTTTGTTATTTTTCAAATATACCCAGTACCAGGATTCCACTGAACCTGATACAAAATGGTAAAAGTTTGCTGTGATTTCGTACCACGACACTCCGTAACTATTACGGATACACCCCAGGCGAAACAAAAAATCATCCACGGACATATTTTTCCCATCGAACTTCAATCCCCATTTATGGAATGGATGGATACGGTTCGATGATGTGGCATTCGAGGGTGGAGGCCTGGGTGGCGACAGAGGTGACTCGTCGTCGAAATTAAACGCATTAACACGAGACATAAACTCGTCTAAATTGGAGCCTAGAGGCATTTGTGCTGGATTGACATCCGACATAGGTGGCACTCTAGCTGGCTCATAATGTGGTGTGTATCTATCTGCCAAATCGATTTCATCGACTGGTCTATACTCGGACTGGACATGTTTAGAAGTGGATGCTCCATTTGGAACATTATAATTTACGACACGTGTGGTGTCGGTGTTGGCTAAATTGACTTGCCTTGGTACTTGCTGCGTTGAAGAAGCATTAGGTGGAATAAGTGGTCTTGATGGGGGAGCAACTGGTTGAGGAGGGGCGACAGGTTGAGTTGCCTTGACCGTACGTTTTCGTAAGAGTTGAGCTACTTGGTCAAGCAAACGCATGTGACTCTTCTCCAGTGCTTCTGCCATAAACTTTCTATCGTCGACCCGATGTAGGTCGATAGTGGCAGAAACTACCTTTTGTATATAAGCTGAGTGGTCAGCAGCATCTCTACGCAACTGCTCTTCAGCTCGTGCTACCTCATCGTCGTCTACCACGACACTTCTATCGATTGTGTTATCTCTCGGTAGGCTCTCGGCTGCGCTCTCATCGTCGGAGTGATCCTCCACAACATCGTTCTGAACGTTGCCGGGTTTTGTTTTCGATCCCCCAGGAGCCATTGCGTCGAAATCTCGGTACTTCGTTAAGTAAGTACTTTTGACTGTGCGCCTCGGTCTTGAACTGTTCATTCGCTTGCAACCGAAAGGAAATCGGATGAACCACGTCAAACGTGAGAATCAAGGATCCAATAAAAAAGTAATTAATTTGTAGCCCGCGAAAAACTTTAGGACGGATACTACTCAAGTGATAACAAGGTAAAACAAAAATTTGTCAAATCAAAAAGAGAAAAATTCAAAACTATCGTGGGCAATTGCCTCAAACGATTAATTATCAATCTAACTCAAAATATATTGTAAGTCTGGTGATTACTAATTCTAGTAGCCCGTGAGAAGTCCTCGAACGGAAACTACTCAAGAATATAATGGTAAAAATAAAGTAAGTCAGGTGTATAAGTATAAAAAAAAAATTTTCAAATATACCGTGAGCAAACCTCAAACGGTTATTTGACGATCAAATAATTCAAAAAAAAAGTGAGTAATAATAAAAAAAAATTAACGATATAAAAGTGCTTAATTCTAAAGGTAAGTATATGGGTGTTTTAATCGTTTACCAAAAACAATACTTCAAAAATGTTTTCAGAAATCTTATAAACGCAACTGAATACTTAAATGTAATCTTACTAAAATTAAAATTTAATATATGCTTAACTGTATTAGATAAATCTAACTTCAAAATCAATACTTATATTGTAAATAAAACTAACTTTATATTGTATAAACTACTAATCTAAACTGTATTCTAAATTTGGCGGGCTCTATCCCAAAGCTAAGACTAAATTGGCGGGCTCTATCCCAAACTAAATGCTATAATCTGTATGGCGGGCACTATCCCAAACTACACGTCCAATCAAGAAGTTACGTCCCAACTTGATTGACGGAAACTCAAAAAAAACTAAAAACTACTAAATGGCGGGCTCTATCCCAAACTTACACATCAATTGAGAAGTTTCGTCTCAACTCAATTGACGGGAACTCAAAAAAAAAAAATAATCAATACTTAATTGCAAAATATATCTCAAAAATAACTAAATGTCTATATAAATCTGTTTCATAAAAAGATTCGGGAGAGAGTAGCCCTCCCTTCATTAGGATAAAGTGTGTGTGTTCGTTTCGGTTCATTCATTAAAACCGACTCAAAAAAAATATCATAAAAAAATTAGTGTGTTTAGACAAGGTAAAATTTTCTTACGGCGTTCTATTGTAATAGAAAAGACAATTCTTTCTAAACGATCAGTTGATCAGGTATGTGAGGATAACATTACGCTACTGCTGACGTACATCGGGTATACAACACCAATTACCGGTTAGCGCTTCATGTCTCTTCGCATACCGTCACTTCCTAACATCTATCAGCAATGACTGTAAACTTCTAGAACAACAATCTGGGTAGCAATAATAAAAGAAAAGAAACAAGTTCATTTGAAGTTGAAACAAATTGGGTCGTCCTTGAGCGAGTGACCAGCTTCTGCAGCTGACGTGCGTCGGGCAATAAGCACCAACCACCGGTCAGAAGACCTGCTCATTCTACTCTCGTTCGACCGGGTTCTTAGACATCACTTCCAGGATATTATCTACACCTCAGCAACTGACGATCAAGCGAAAATCACAACTCAATCCGGACAGAGATCGAAGACATACCTAAGTGAATAAAGGCAGAGGGAAAGTAGATAGACCTAATGCAACAGCTGGTTCAGGATAAAGTCACCAAACCACTGGACAAAATAGTGCCTATACTGCTAACCCCGATGGAATTCCTCCATCTAAGAATCCTGAACAACAAAAAAAACTTTAACTCAAAAATCTGAAAAATTTCGAAAAATTCTGAAAAATCTTAACTTCTTTCTACGTCACTCTGTATCGACCTAACTCAATCAATTCTGGACTAAACTTCTCTGGCTAATTCGGGCCCCACGTTGGGCGCCATCTGTAACGTAAAAATTTATATATTAGAAATATATAAAAAGTTATCAGAAGTTATATGAAGTTATAATAAGGGAAAAACAGTTAAACGCCCGTCAGCAGACGTTAAACTCTTCACCTAAACACCCTATGGATATCTAAGATCCGAACCCTCTGTCCACCAACAGTACAAGCCAAAGAGGAAGCCGGAAGAAGCAAGCACCCATATCCATCCTTGACTCTTATATCAATGAAAGATATCTCCACCTGTATTCACTCGTGAACCGGAGTATTCAGCATCCCTGCAACAGACATACTTACTCTTCACTAACACGGCACCTTGCATCTCCCTACTCCTCTTCCCATTTCTTTTTAATTTCATCTTCTTCAACTTTATTTCCATCCTCATCACAGAAGCGAGAACCATCCACCAGCCTACCATAGGTACTGACTACAAAACCCCGTAGAACAGCCTAGAGGGTACCTGACGGCATGTTCCCGCCTATCCTCTACGAGCGCTAGGTGTTCTGCTCGCAGCTGGTTCACTTAGTAGCCTACACCTATAAACCAAGGACCCTACTATTATCCCTGCTGACATTTCTAAACACGCTATGCGACCTTATTAACCAATGCTTTATCTCTACCGGAGGTTCTGCTCCAGTCCGCATGCTTGAGTTTCGAGAAACATCAACCGTGTTTGCGTGAATGGGATGGTAGCAACCTTTCGCCGGCAACGCCCCCTTTCTCATCGGCTACCCGTGAAGAGCAGACGATGGGAACGGCATGCGACAACGTAAGGCCGTGGCCTAGATCAACCGTCGCGGTGGCCGGCAGTACCATAGCCATAGCTAGCTCAGCCAGGCCGTAGGCACTTGCTCCGGGATCTATGTGACCGGTGTTACCTCTTATTTTTCACTGCCGACCGTTGAACATAAGATGTGCATGTTCGAATATTCAATGTTAATACGCTTATTGGCCCTCATAACCATCAAAGTAAAGATATTCCCGAATCGAATTGAAAGAAAAGTTGACTCTATTGCACCTCTTCATCAAAAAGAGTGAAATCGTAAATCGAAAGCAAAGATTTCGTGATTATCTTTATCACACTGACCCAGTGAACGTGACACGTAAGATCCCTAATGCAAGCAAGTCATAGGAGTTCGTGACTGCTGTGGCATTTAATTAACTTCCGCCCCTTTTGCTGCCACGATGAATCGCAAAAGGTGGCAGAAGAGGTGTCTAACTATATGGGGAGGGAGGATCTAAGATGTAAAGCAGACCCTCCTAGTCTCACAACCCACCCAAAATGAGCACAGGAATCATCTCTCCCGTGTACTCATCCGTTGGCTGACCCTGGACCTATCGAGTCCCCACGACTCTATGGTATTTGTGGGCAGCCCCTTAACATAATAAACAAGCAGATTAAAAACTGCTTGACTGAAACTCTAAACTATATATACCTAATAGTAATCATCAAAAAAAAAAACTCAATACCAAAGCTGTACTACATTACAACCTCCAAAAGAAAATTCGAACACACACCCACTTACTCCATCCGAAGGTTTTGTGAGGGATACCACCCTCCCTATAACTAACCTAAACCGTCATCCTGAAAATTCTGAAAGTCTTCAAATAAAATTTCAACATAATGAATCAACTACAAAAGTTTCGGAAAAACGTTATAATCAAATGCCTTATTTATTAAAATTTCAAATAAATCTTATACTAACTATTTTATAAGCTTATATCTAACCAATCTAACACTTTATTAATGTATTTCAAAAGATCTAAAACTCTATTTGGAATAATGCAAACTTATTCACTTATAAGTAAAGTTATATCGTAAATAATTGTTTCTTTATCTTATTAAAATCTAAGAAATCTAGTATTTGCGCTTTCTCATATGCGCTACTGAATTTTAATCTATAAATACTGGATATTTACTTACATGCTAATCAAAAAGTTAAGGAATAATGAAATTGTGAAATATTCCTAGTAATATCATAAAAATCAAAAATAATTTGTGGAGTCGTTCTCCAAACGATACGCGGATCGTTGTCTGTTCTAAGAGACTGAGCTAACTATTGATAGCTGAAATATTCGTAGCTTAATCTTTCTTAACGCGGCGTCAAAATAATCGCTATTCGTTGCTACTATTTGTATAAATTCAATTTCTTAAACCGCGAGAATTACTCAAATTGGTCCTGTATACGGACAGGATAACTATAACACGAGGACAAAACACGAGATACGAAAGACTGAAATATCAGAGTATTCACCCAAAACAAAATATCAATCAATAAGGTTAAGATATAAATGTACCATATACGTATGTATCCAGTTCGGCTTCATGCGTATAATCGATCATAAATGTTTAAGTCAATATAGTGAGTAATGAAATATTAAACTATAAATTTAAATATATTATACGTTGGTGACTGAGATCTCTACCAATGGGGTAGAATGAATCTCGAAACTCCACTTTACGACGTTTCGGAAGTGCACTCCAGAAATGTACCTGTAAAAGCTGTTAATGTTATATATATTGATGTCTATGTACTATTAGCACTATATTTCCTTATTTTCGCTCTTCTACTGTTAGCTACTTGGGCTATAAAGCGAGTGATGATTTATTTTATCTTGAAGCTTTGAATGCTCAGATGTCTTGGGATTGAAATCGAATACCAAGAACCGATGTACCAATTGAATCTATATCCACTGCGATCAGGGTATGATTTAATATGTATGACGTAGGTAAATCGATCAAAATTAATGAATGACGAGACAGAGTTCAAAACAATCGACAAAATAAAGTGAAAATTTAAGGTGAGTGAAACAAAGTAAGTGAGTATTTAGTATGAGCGCTATGCTCCGAAAGTGATTCGAAAATAGAATCAACGCGGCGTTAATACGCGAGCGATTGGTCGCTACCGACACTATGAGTAAAACAAAAGATATAAAAAAACCGAGTACCAGTGGTAATCTGAACAACTGCTTGCAAAGACAGATTGTTATTGATGATTAAAAGCAATGAACGTTATTAAAGAGGATTCAGTACGGACGTCCGACACTGTCCCTTGGTCACAGACACGGATTCTGTTATTACACTATAGCAACTAGTGAGGAACTGTGCTTATATCGTAGCAAAAAAAACTGTATCGACTGATACGAAATCAAATGAACCGATCTCACTTCACTCGAAAACAAAAAAAAACTCATTACACAAAAAAAAGAAGGTAACGTTTAAACCGATGACACATAGAAAGAAAAAAAAAGGATATTTCACTTTTCATGCACAACCATATAAAATGTTATATCAAAATATATTCTACACTATTAACTTTGTTATATAATATAAATAGGAACACCTAAGGTTCAAGGTATAAACTGGAGTGGAGGAGGCGTTAGGTCCTCGCACTCGATTCTTCAAAGGAAGCGCAAAAATTATTCGTAAACCACCGTCCGTGGTTGTCTGCGTCTGACCAACAGCGTCAACCGCTGCGTCAAGCGTGTTTTGGATCAAATTCGATCTTATGAAAAGGATTTCTTTTTTTTTTTTTATGGAGTGGTATGAGCATAGGGCTCCCACTCGGTATGTCGACAAAGATAACACAAAAACACTAATAAACATAAATTCTTTGTTACCTGGATCTTATTAAAAATTCTATAAAGTTGGTAATAGTAGATAACTGATGTAATTCAGGAACTGCTGCATCCTCACGGAAGTTTCGATGGATAATAATAGCTCCTTCAATCGTGAGATGGGGCTTTCTGCATCACAGGATGTCTAAAGTAATGTTGGGCATAGAAGCCTTTAAAATAATGTTGGGCATAGAAGCCTTAAGTGATTTATCGTTGGGCATGGAAGCCTTAAGTAACGTTGGGCATAGGAGCCTTGAGTAAAGTATCGTTGGGCATAGAAGCCTTGAGTGTACATATTTGTCCACGTGCTAAGATTTATGCACGTAAAAAGGACATGTGCTAGGTGAAAGTGTATACTACCAGGATTCCTGGCGCTATTGGAGTCGTCGACGAGCCAGCATTCGGATCAACGTCGATCAGACCCGCTAGGAATGCTTTCTACAGGTGTGGGACAATGCGCCTAGTTTCGTGCCGACGCACGTGTCGCAAGGAAAATTGATTGGGCGTGGCCCCAAAAGAATAGCAGTGACGATGAATGGATTTAGCCTTCCAAAATTACAACACAATATGCATCCATGGGAACTTCTCTTTTTATTGCACGGATATGCGTGCACAATTTACGTGTATATATAAATATAATTCACACTCTAATAGGGAGGAATTCGAGAAAAAAACTTTTAATTTTGCTTCCTCGATTGAATCGCAGGACAACTCGCTCAAAAAAAAACTTGCAGCCTCGTCTGCCTCACCCTATTTTGGTGATAGTAGGTGGTGATGCTCCATTAGGGAATAATCCATAGTATCCTAAAAGAAAAGGCACGATTTAGCCATGTGGCGTCGACTACGTGTTTTCGTCAAGGCAAAAAAATTGCTTTGGCGAAACCGACAAGAAAAAAATTTATTCCACTAACTTACCTATTGAATAATTATCAGTAGGTTGATAATATTGTATCCAATTGCTTAAGCAATTGGTGGAATATATTGCTCCTCGCAATAATATAGGGGGGTAAAGCACGACTTGCTGCTTTTTTAATTTTTTTTTTTTTGTTAAGAACGAAAGAAGGTTCTGTGATGGGGTTGTTGCTTCTCTGCTGTCTATCTTCAAAATGAAGTTAGCAGACGGATATGAGATCCACAATAGCCGGCACCAATCAGATCGCTTTGTATTTCCAATGATATTTTGCTTTCCAGAATGCCGTTCCATTGATATCGGCGAGTTGAATGGGCTGAAGTAACGAGTGTCAAGGTTTCGTTTACACTACATTATTTCTGCCCAAGCGTGATTTACACGCGAAGTTGTGTGTCATAACTAGACATTTGAACGTCTTGACATAACTTGAAGCTCTAGTTACACTAGTAGATGTGGGTTTGACACGAAAAACAAAATAATGGTAACGAGATTCTGGGTTGTCAATTACCCTTTGGGGAATGAAAATCACTCGGTACTTTGTCATTTTTGAGATATTATAACTTTGACAGTTCTGGTCATATTGCTCCGAATACTAAAGGATGTTTTTCAGGTATTCTGAATGTCAAGATACCTGTTTGGTAGCAATTGGTGTGTATCTGTCATAGCTTCGTTTCTTGACTTTTGCGTGTGACAGTTCTGCAGATAATGGTAAGTAAGGAATTTTACGTTTCCGTAACGTGCAGCGCCATGGAAATGGTGTTAGATCATTTGATGTTCTGCAAATGCAGTTATGTTCCATGTGCTGGCACGCCCTTAAGGAACAATTCCTGCACAGACCGGAGGGAACTTTTCTAATATCTGGACAATAGAGTAACAGCCTAGTGTAGGTTCAGATGGACAAATACAAGAAAAATACATCGGCCGCATCGACTATTTTCCTCTCATAACCCATCTGACAGCTACCTGTCAGTGTGGTTTTCTTGAAGTGTTTGGCGACAAGACTGTCGCTACTATCGTAGAATTACCTAGTGTGATCACTTTCGCAGTGCATTTGGTGTGGACCCTACTCAGCACAAACTAGCGAGTAGTTATTTCCTGGGATCCGATTTTGCGTCTGATGACGTCACGGAAACCAAATCATTCTGGAAGTAGTTTAAGGTAGGGGAAATCATGTGGATTATAATATGAGGTGGAATCCATCTACCAAAATGGCTTCCTCTTTGTGGAATCCTTCTCTGGTGGAACCCATCGAATGCGTTCAGCAATGTGCGAGTAAAATGAGGGTTTCGCACCTAGATGGCACCAGTGGCAAACATTATTTTATTAAGTATAAATGACTGGCGAGAAAGTTTTCCCTACAAGAGGCAATAAAATAAGGTCCTTAAAGATACTTAAATAACACATTCAATCACACACATATGTATGGAGGAGGAGGCGTTAGGTCCTGCCTTCCACGTTGTAATGTAAAATTCAACGAAAACTTCTTACGCGTACCACCGTCCGTGGTCGAACGCGAAGTGTAGCAAATTGTTGCTAACCTTGTCAGGCAATATGTAAATGACCCGCCTGTGGGCCTTGTTGGGACGGAATACTTCTTCGTCCTTCACTCTTCAGCATATATATATGAATAACACAAAATACTTAAGGTTTACCTGGTATTCCAAGTTAGGATAATCTTAATGCGCTTTATATAAAATATTTATTTATCTGGTGTTGTATGTCCATGCTGGTGACAATTAGAGACTGCTTAACGATTCCAGCGGTGCCTCTCTGTATCAGAAGAGGTGATATATGTTGATGGACCGGCATCCGTATCTGAATACGCGCCAGACGTCCTGTTGTACGCTGCTTTCTTGATAATAATGCTGCTACTGCTACTGCTGCTACTGCTGCTACTACTGCTACTACTGCTACCATCAGCCTATCGTGGCTGGGTTCTGTCCTTAACTCGGTTGGGGCAACCAAATGTCTGGTCAGAAAACTCGGTTCTGAAACCAGGCTGAATCCTTCCTTAATCGCACGGCTCTACTACCAAAATGTAGCTAGAGTGGTCAATGGGATCGTCGGTGGACTTTGCCACGGCACGTGGTGAAAAGGCGTGCCAAAAAAAAAAAAATGGGCGGCGTGGGCCTTAGCACGGCTATATGCCTAAATTAACGTTCAACGTAGCGTCTTTCCTCAATAAAAAGAAAACCCAATACGGTTTGGAATGATGCGTGTATTACGCAGCCGTATATATATTTTATATATATAAAATATGCAAGCACACAATTAACGCACATGGGGGTGCCCTATGGGATAACCCCAAAATTAAAGAAGGCGTGTGTCTGAGGCACAAAACGTCTCTTCAAATAAGATAAAAGCAGCTAATCCATGTTCTGCTGTTTCGGGCCGCCTTGCCTATCCTGGCTGAGGAATGGGAGCAATGCTAGCCCACGTATTGTATGGCTGGCTGGTCCTAATAAAACAAATTTTCCTATTAGAAATTATGGCCATGTGGCGTGGCCGTGAAATTTCTCTCAACCCCAAGGAAAAGTTAATTTTTCTTGGTTTGGAGAAATAACGAAAACTAATGCTTACCTTGGTGGTGAAGTAAAGTAAAATACTTTAGTATAATCCTTAGTAATTGTTCCAAATAATTATAAAGAGTTTTGTAATGGCCGCGGCCCGATAAAAAAAAAGAAATTAACTTTTATCTTCAACACTCGTTTTTCTGGGTGGTGTTCACCCTTTCGCTTTCTGTTTTAAAATGGAATCCGATTCACAGACAATTTCCTTCATAAGATCGTCTAACTTCCTTACCAATCAGAAAATACGCGCGGTTTTTACCGCCTCTTTTCGTATCATGTCAATATTTATTCTTCTTTTTCCACTCGATAGGTGGCGTAATCACAATATGTGCCATAGAGTAATATTCACTGCACCGATTTAGCTGGTACAGACTTTCCACTTCTTGGTGAACATTTAATTGTTCATGAATGTATGGAAATGGTTGGGTATGATGCCTCGATCACACTAAGTGAGTGACAATACTCATCTGGTGTGACGTTTCGCATTGAAAATATGTCTGACTTGGCGAAACTCATTTGCATTCTTGTGACTGACACTAGCAGTGGAAAGACATTAGACAACTGACAGATATGGTGGCGTAAGTATACTAGGTAAGTATTTTCTTTTTGTCAACGCTGGCAAATGTCAAGTGTCAATAATGACACTACGATGCCTGCCTGAAGATAACATGACGAATCTTGATTACGGTCGGGTTCTCATTATGTCTGAACAAACTTCGTCCAAGACCTACTTCTACTGGGCCTTATGACTTTATCACTCATGACGTCATAGGTATACCTTACAATTGGTATTATTATGACGTGATGGATTGGAGTAGTACTCGTGTTTGACAGTATGTGTCAGAATGTTTAAGTGTTATACTCCGTATATTATAACAACGGAAAGTCATTCCATATTACTCTGACAGTACCTTTCGTCTGGGATGTTGCGGCGACTGAAGATATGTCATTCTGACGTGTTGGAGTAGTGTATGGAAGGGCTTCAGAATGGAAGAAAGCACACTGGCTGGAAATTCAACTGTTATACAAAATTAAAGAAAAAGGTTTCTATGCTCTTTACTTGATGTGTGAGTGGTGAGTAGTGCGTTCAGCACAAGGTGAGTAACTCAAAGGCATGCTCGAGTAGGTGGCACCACTGGCGTACTCTGGTTGTGAGTACTGGCGAGCAGGTCACCCCTACAAGATAAAACCTTTATGATCCTAGTATACTTATTATTATTATAGGTATCGATATTCATTAACTTAACTCTACAAGAGAAACCTCTATTTCAAAAAAAAAGTGAAAATATTTAACGCGGCGGTTAAGATTCGATTCTAGATAGCAAAGAGTAACCAGAGTTATATTTCAAAGAGGTTTGTATACTCTGTCTAGAAGACGCTAATATTTTTCATTTCTATTTACAATAAAAATAAAAAAAAAAAAAAAAAAAAACAAGACAGGGACTGTCAAGGACAAAAAGTGCATCGCGAATAACACAAGTCATAAAAAAAATTAAGACGTTGTAATCGGCAGAGAAGATTTTAAATTGTAGCAGAGCAGGTATAAAAAAAAAGTCAAAATATGTTTATAAAATCAATACCCCATACTCCTGAATACAGTTCGCGTTCACTCGTATGTTCGATAATCAATATAAATCAAATCAAAAGAATATATTAAAATCAATATAGTAAAGTAGGTCTCTACTACCAATGGGGTAGTGAGATATAGCTATATCGCTTAACGCTGGTCCGGAAGTGCACTCCAGGGTTCGCTGAAAATGATTAGTAAATATAAGGATATAGATTTACACATACTGTCTACTGAGTGGTATCGTCAGACGATCATATCGTTCTTCTGACTTCTCAATTTAAATTTTATATTTGCTTCAATACCATTTGCTTGTGCCTTCTTGATAATATAACGTATGTCGCAGACACGACAGACACAGCTGGAGGAAGCTGCTGACAAACGCGGTATTATTCTTATACTTCCAGGATACACGAAACAACAAAACACGAAACGACGTTACAAAGCTTTTCGAAAAAGTGAAAAAGTCCGAAAACGAAACTATAAGATTCGTTTCCAGCAAACGCAAACGTGGCGTTCAAACGCGAGTGAAGGTTGGTCGCTACCGACGCGAAGAGAAATGAGTAGGATCCAAAGGACCAAGTGATTAAAACAAAAAAGGAAAATCTGAGTACCGAAAGATAGCTCAAGTGTAATGACACAAAAAAAGGTAAGTATTTAATGTTACTTGTCACAAAAAAAAGGTAATTGTAGCACTTCACATTATTGTATAGATAAGGACGAATTTATGATTAAATATTCTTCGAGAAACCCGATCACGACACGATTATAGATAGCTAATATTTCGGCTATGAGTTTATCGAAATTAACGTTCTATGAACAGAAGGTTTCACCATGATATAAACATGAATTCAACTTTAAGATTCTAGGATTTCAATACATCGAATTGCATATAAACGATTCCAAAAATGCTTAAGGAGACTACATATAGGATATTATATAAGAAAACACTCTAATTATGGGTGTGTCACACTGGTTGTATTAAACTAACCACACTGGAATTGTTGGATTACCACCGTCCGTGGTATCTGGCGTTTGTTGCCAACGTTTAACGCTCAATGAGTGGCGTAAAAAGCGTTCGCCAATGATTAAAGAATCGTATAAATTTGAGCAGAGAAGCTCCCACAAAAATTATCAATAAAAATCAAAAATTATTTGTTACCTGATTCTTGATACATATATGTCTACAGCGTCTATTTATAACAAAAAACATAGTTTCCTTCTGGTGACGATAAAGATACTGATCTGCTGCTCCACGCTGATGTGATTATGGTGGATTTATGATATTACCTCGACGTAACTGCGTCAGTGGTATGTGAGGTGGTGGCTATCGGTGCTCCCTCGATGTATGTTGAGTGATGATGAGTAATCTTGGACCGGCATCGGTGTAAATACACCCGCCAGACGTCCTAAAGTGTGTGTGTTGATTCCTTAAAGTGTTGGTTGTGGCTTCTGCCAAATAAATTCCGGTACCAAGTGGGGGTACGATTGATAATACGTCTTGTGGTGCCTACCAGTGGGCGGTATCACTGAAGGAGGGGGTGGTATGGTCGTCAACGAGCCGATATCGGATCAACGTTGACGAACGCATACGTTGCTCCTTCGAGATCGTGCTTAGAATCCTGCTGATGGTTATGCAATGGCATAGCAGGAGATTGGCTCCTTAATAATCCAAAAAAAAGGGAAAATGGATTTGGCCTGGTTCGGCTCATCCAGCCAAAGGAAAGAAATGGATTCTGTGGATTCCAGAACACAGCTTGTGCCCGTAGATTTATTGTTGCGCACCACAGAATCTTAATAGAGCATTATGTGCTCACACAAAAAAAAATTATGGATGGTAGGATCATGCCGCGCCACGTGTATATGGCGTTATAGAAATTGGCGTATATTCCCTTGGAAATTGGCGATGGAATTAATTTGCACAAATAATTTCTGGAGGACAGCTAATCCTAGTGAATAGTGCTCCTGCTCTCCTTCCCTCTGGTCTGGAGTTCCTAAGGAAGCCAAAGAAATTACTGAGTGTAAGTTCCTTGTGACCTGACTAAAACAATTTCTCGTGATAATGGCATATGCCATCATCACGAAAAACTTCTGAGTATTTCAGCCTTACCTGAGTATAATGGATGGAATTAGTTGATGGTAATTTTGCAATCGCAATTGCATTTGCAATTGGATTGCACTTTTGCAAAGTAAAAAAAATTCACAATGAATAAAGTGTTCTGTATAGACGTCTTTCCGAGCCGATTGGTTTCTTCAAAATGGGGTATGTATGGCTAGACATACAACTACTGCCATTGTTGAGCAAGTAGCTGCGGCAGAACAAGGAAACTCACTTCCTTTTTGCTACTCATGATACTGAATTGGTATAAACTATAGTACCGACGTATGGAAACTCCATATTGTTTCAGCTGCATCTTGTAGCTGAGTATTTGGCTGACAACAACTAAAGTAGGTCTGTCTCGCAAATTTTTGGTAGAAACTTATCTAAGTATAACTGTAGGGAAGTTTTTCTGCCGATAGGTGGCAGCAGTGGCGCTCGGTATTTTAAATATCGAAAATAATGCAGCCCAAGGAGTTTTCCCTACAAAACTTGGAATTTTCGGCGGAGTACATTACTTCGTCACAAGTCCAAGGAAAGGATAACTACCTGCCAAAAATAAATTTATCGGAATTCTGGATTTTATCCAATTTAGTGCGAAACAAGTTCTGCGACTCTTTTACATCTAGTCGGTAGAAGATAAAACAAGTGCTCGGTTCAAGCATGAAGTATAGCTATGAAGTATGACGTTTAGTCATATGTTGAGGTAGTCCTCAAATATTTATTTAGACAAAACAAAAAAAAAGCAAAGAGTCTCATGCACAGCTGAGAGCCGGGCAAACATAAAAAAAACAACATAAAACAAAGTCAATTTCAGGGATTGCAGAACTTTGACGTACTGAATGTCATGTCTGGTAAAAATATTTACATTCTCAGATACTGAGAAAAAGAAAACGTAAATCGAGTATGAAAGTCGGGTATATTATGGTATTTCAGGTATTTTATCTTTTCAAGTCTTTAGTATGGCAAGTCGACTTATGGCCTCGCCTATCTATAACTTCGTACAGATTGTTGGAGCTCAAGAGGCTTTGTCGGCTTAGACACTTGAGCTCCGGGTAAATCTAATCGGAGCGAACCCCCCCGGATGTTGGGTTGTTCCTCCTCCCGTTTCCCGCTAAACATCTTGGACAGGACGGACTATATTCATCTGCTAAACCGCAACGGAAACAAAATATTTTGTCTATTGGTTTAGCACAGTCACGAAAATTGTGACCAATGGCTTGGCAGTTCCAGCATTTCTGTGGCTTACGATCTCTCTGGATAGCTTCCACGCTTGTAGAGGGTATTGCCACAGCCAATTCCTGACAAGGTTCGTCAACGATTTCGTTGACAAATCTCTTTGCAGGTGGACGTTGTGCGCTCGGCACGAAATTCGGACGGACGTTCTCGTATTGAGATTGAGCTTTTTCAATAGCTAAGACGGACTGTAGGTTATGAGGAGTTCTCGCATACGCCTACGGATATTAGTTTTGATGATTTCTACGAGTTCCTTCTCCGGTCTTGGAACTCGCATCCTGGAATTCAAATGTTGTATGGCGTCGAAAAAGGACTCGCCATTCAAAATCTTACGATCAGACAGTTTTCTGAATAGTTCGGTTTCGCTCTCTAGACTGCGGTATTGTTCTACCAAAGCAGTTTTCAGCTCGTCCCATGTCGTGTGTTTGTTGCCTTTCAGATAAACCCAGTACCAGGATTCGACGGAACCTGATACGAAGTGGTAGAAATTCGCGGTAATTTCGTACCATGATACGCCATAACTGCTACGTATACACCCCAGACGGAACAAGAAATCGTCCACCGCCATGTTCTTCCCGTCGAATTTCAATCCCCATTTGTGGAATGGATGAATACGGTTCGAAGACGTGGCGTTAGAGGGTGGTGGTCTGGGTGGTGAATCAGATGACTCATCGTCGAAATTGAAAGCGTTTACCCGCTCCATAAATTCATCTAAATTGGAGCCTAGAGGCATCTGTGCTGGATTGACATTCGACAAAGGAGGTACTCTAGTGTGCTCGTAGTGAGGCGTATAGCGATCTGCGAAATCGATATTATCGATCGGACTATGCTCGGACTGGACGTTATTAGAGGTAGCTGGACAGTTGGCTGTGTATGTATTAGTAACACGTGGAGTGTCTAAGTTGGCTAAATTGACTTGCCGCATAGCCTTGCTGGGTTGAAGTAGCGTTAGGCGGATCAAGTGGCCTTGTAGGAGGAGCAACAGACTTAGGAGGGACGACAGGTTGCGTGGCTTTGACCGTTCGTTTTTGTAGTAGCTGAGTTACTTGGTCGAGCAAGCGCATGTGACTTTTCTCCAACGCTTCCGCCATAAACTTCCTATCGTCGACCCTATGTAGGTCAATAGTAGCGGAAACTACTCTCTGAATGTACGCTGAGTGGTCAGCAGCATCCTTACGTAATTGCTCTTCGGCTCTCGCTACCTCATCGTCGTCTACTACGACGCTTCTATCGACTGTGTTATCTCTGGGTAGACTCTCGGCTACGCTGTCTTCGTCCTCGGAGTGATCCTCCACGACGTCGTTTTGAACGTGACCGGGTTTCGGTTTCGATCCCCCAGGAGCCATTATGTCGAAATCTCTGTACTTTGTTAGGTAAGTACTCTTGACTGCTTGTCTCGGTCCTGAGCCGTTCATTCGATAGCGACAGTAAGGGAGTCGGATAAACCGTGGTATACGCGTAAATCAAAGAAAGGTAAGTCAAATGTATAAGTAAGTAAAAAATTTTTTAAAATATACCGTGAGCAGTTCCTCGAACGGTTATATATTAATACAAATCAATTTAAATTGTAAGTCTGGTAATTTCAAAATCAAACTATCCAATAGCAAGTGAAGAAAATGTTCAGACGGTTGCTAATTGGTGTAGTGAATGTAGGTCTGATAAAATCAGAAAGGGAAAATTCAAATCATCCGTGAGCAAAAACCTCTAACGGATATTTGTTAGTGAATTAAAACTTTTAAAGAAAATCTCTTACAAAACTAAAAGTGCTTAAAAATTAAGTGTATGTATTTGTTTGGATAACTATGTCCTCACAAAATATGTTCTATAATTACGGAAGAAGAATTCAACGAAAAATAATAAAGAAATAATGATAATAAAAAAAAATGATTGATTAATACTTAACTATGTTCTCGAACATATGCTTAGCTCTATACTAGTAATTTCAAAAAAAAAAATTATGATAATACTTAATTAATACTTAGAATCTTAGTCTGTATTTAGTATCTAAAAGTTTTCGGAAATCTAACTGTTATCTATAAACAAAAACTCTAAAGGCGGGCTCTATCCCAAAACTACACGTCCAACCAAGAAGTTACGTCTCAACTTGATTGACGAAAACTCAAAAAACTCAAAATAACTCAAAAACTCAAAAGGCGGGCACTATCCCAAACTTACACATCAATTGAGAAGTTTACGTCTCGATTCAATTGACGGAACCTCAAATACAAAATTACTAAATACTCAGAAACTGTTTCGTTTCCTACCAACTATATACGAAATTTCAAAAATCATCTATACTATAATATGTCTCAAAAATAAAGATATACTATATACTTAACTAAATAACTGGTGTGTCATATAAGATTCAGGAGGTGGTAACCCTCCTTTCTATGGAACAAGGCTTATATGTTGCTTCGGTTAGTGAAGTAACTGACTCAAAAAAAAAAAAAAATTATGAAATATGTATATATAAGTGACAAGAGAAAAGAAAACAAATTTTAGTGTGTGTAGACTCTGTGACACTTACGGCGTTCGGGTGGTTACAGGACAAGCATCTTCCATAAATGAGAAGTTGATCAGGCATGTGATGGTAACATTACGCTACTGCAGACGTACATCGGGTACTAAGACACTAACTACTGGTTAGCGCTTCATGTCCCGTCACATACTATCACTACCTAGCGTCTACTGAAAATACTACAATCTCCTTAAACCTTTCAGGTAACTGCATAAACAACAAATAAACATTGGTTTGAAATGGAACTAATTGGATCGTCTTTGAGTGAACAACCAGCTTCTGCAGCTGACGTGCGTCGGGCAAAAAGCTCCAACCACCGGTCAGAAGACCTGCTCATTCTGCCCTCCAATGATCAGGAATCCTAGGCGTCACCTATAGAAATATTATCTACACCTCAGCAACAGACGATCAAGCAAATCTACAGCTCAACCCGGACAGAGATCGAAGATAAACTAAAGTGGTGAAAGGTAGAGGAAAAGTGGATAGGTCTAATGCAACAGCTAATTCAGGAAAACTCCACCAAATTACTGGACAAAATAGTACCTAGACCACTAGTCACGATGATGTTCACCTATCTAAGGAACCATATCACAATCAAAGAACTTGCAAAAAAAAACTGGAAAATAAAAATTCTCAAAGAAAATTTTTCAAAAACTTCTAACTTCTTCTACGTCACTCAGGATCGACCTATCTAACAACAATTCTGATCTTAACTTTTCTGACCAATTCGGGCAATACGTTGGGCGCCATCTGTAACTTAAAGGAATAATGAAATAATTAAATGGAATTAGAAAAAAAAAGTAAAGATTAAAAGATTTCTTCCTATCATTCCACGCACCAATGGGGCCCGTGAGACTTAAAAACTTAGCCCCACGTTGGGCGCCACCTGTAACGTAAACAAATGAAAGAAATCAGGGAATGAATATATATATGGATGTATATATATCACCTGCGACCTTCAATAGACACTCACCTCTTCACTTAAACACCCTATGGATATCTAAGATCCGAACCCATGCCCATTAACACCACAAGCCAGAGAGGAAGCAGGAAGAAACAAGCACTCCGAACATCCATGAACCCCATGCCAAGGAACAGCAACTCCATCGACCTTTGCCCGTGTATCGGTGTATCTAGCACCCCTATGAAAGACATACTTACACTTCGCTAACACGGCTACTCGTTCTCCCTACTCCTCTCCCTATTCTTCCAATTTCATCTCCATCCCCATCACAGAAGCGAGAACCATCCACCAGCATGCCTCCAGGTTCTGACTACAAAGTCCCGCAGAACAGCCTGGAGCGCATCTGATAGCATGTTCACGCCTATCCGCTGCAAGTCCTAGATGTTCACCCTGCAGCTCCTGCATACTATAGTACACACCTAAAAACCAAGGACCCTTCTTTAATCCCCATGAACGTAGCTAAATTTATGTTGCTTTCTGAAAACGAGGAACTTCAATCGAATACCAGAGGTCTTACTCCAGTTAGCAACTGACCATCTAGCTATCGTCCTTGTTTCTGTGCTTATGGGATGGAAGCAACTCTATGCCGGCAACGCCCCCTTTCCCGCCGGTTACTCAAAGCGAGTGACCGGTAAGAACGGCATGCGACAACGTAGAGTCGAGGTTGAGATCGACCGTCGCGGTGGCCGGCAGCACCCATGCCACAGCTAGCTCAGCCAGGCCGTGGGCACTTGCTCCGGGATCTGCACAGCCGGTGTTACCTCTTATTATCCTGCCGACCGTTGAACTCTGATGGATGAGTTCGAATAAGTAATATTAAATCGCTTGATGGCCCTCATAGCCGTCCAAGATAAGACATATCAGAACCGAATGTCGAGAAAGATCAATTTTAGATAGCACCTCGTGTTCTCTATTGAGTGAAAACGTAGTTAGAGAAGAAGATTCAAGATTGGTTTATAACAATCGCCCTACTGAACGTTACACGTAAGTATCTAAACTATCAGCAAACCTTAGGTATTCGAGGTTGCTGTGGCAGGTTATGATTGGCATCTAACCATACAGTTGCCACGATAATATGCTGTATGGTGATGAGGAGGTGTCTCACTCTGAGGGGAGGGAGGATCTAGGATGAAGCACGATCCCCCTGGTCTCTCAACCCACCCAATCTGTTTCAGAAAATCAGCTCTCTCTGAAACAGCCTTGGCTGTCCTACGGACCCACGAATAACCACAACTCGGATATATTTTGACGGGCAGCCCCTAAAAATGAAAAAGCAAGCTAAAAGATTGCTTGCTTACTTCATTACGCTGACTCAAAACATAGTATCAAAACTGAAACTATCTTCTATCTATCAAAATATCACGACCAAAACTAAAGGTACTTTAATAAACAAACCACCTTGTTCCATCCTGAAAGGTTGAGGGATACCACCCTCCCTATAATAAAATTACTCCATCTCAAAAGATAACTATAGCATTCTTCAAAGATTATGTATTAACTCCAAAAGAAATAACCAGAAAATCGCAAATATTTTCTTCAAACGTTATAAACAACGAGATTAGTATTTATTCAATATTATTTAACTTAAAATCTAACAACGAAAGAAATTGTCTTAACTTAATAATTAATCAGAATCTTATTTGAAATTCTATCATCTCAATTCCTTACTTTACTTTAAGAAACAGAAAGATCAAAAGTATTAAATGCTTTCGACGAAAGACTACTTTAAAGTGTCAAGTAAAGTTACTTAAAGATAAAACCTTTATGATCCTAGTATACTTATTATTATTATAGGTATCGATATTCATTAACTTAACTCTACAAGAGAAACCTCTATTTCAAAAAAAAGTGAAAATATTTAACGCGGCGGTTAAGATTCGATTCTAGATAGCAAAGAGTAACCAGAGTTATATTTCAAAGAGGTTTGTATACTCTGTCTAGAAGACGCTAATATTTTTCATTTCTATTTACAATAAAATAAAAAAAAAAAAAAAAAAAAACAAGACAGGGACTGTCAAGGACAAAAAGTGCATCGCGAATAACACAAGTCATAAAAAAAATTAAGACGTTGCAATCGGCAGAGAAGATTTTAAATTGTAGCAGAGCAGGTATAAAAAAAAATGTCAAAATATGTTTATAAAATCAATACCCCATACTCCTGAACACAGTTTGCGTTCACTCGTATGTTCGATAATCAATATAAATCAAATCAAAAGAATATATTAAAATCAATATAGTAAAGTAGGTCTCTACTACCAATGGGGTAGTGAGATATAGCTATATCGCTTAACGCTGGTCCGGAAGTGCACTCCAGGGTTCGCTGAAAATGATTAGTAAATATAAGGATATAGATTTACACAGACTGTCTACTGAGTGGTATCGTCAGACGATCATATCGTTCTTCTGACTTCTCAATTTAAATTTTATATTTGCTTCAATACCATTTGCTTGTGCCTTCTTGATAATATAACGTATGTCGCAGACATGACAGACACAGCTGGAGGAAGCTGGTGACAAACGCGGTATTATTCTTAAGGCTCGCGCAAACCAAAGCGGCTGCGGTGGCGGTGGCGATCACCAAACAGATGATGCACATGTAAACTATACAAATGGCACACACCTAAGCGATATGTGGGTTGTGAATACGATCCACTGCTGCGTTCAGCCACGCGATCTATGTAGAACGCTGCATGCACCATTTGCCCGCCGTATCGCAGCGGCCATTCGTGATATCTTTTTATTTATTGTTTGAAAGTATTGCAAGCCATTTTGAATAGGTATTTAAAAACTAAAAATGTTTTTGAAATAATATAATGAGAAATATGCAAGATACACTTATGAAATTTTTTTTTACTTTTTTGTCCCGTCTAAATCAATTTTTGGGGGAATAATTAGATATTAATTATTAAATATTATTAAATCAATATTACTATTTCAATTCAACTAACAATGATATTTTTCACGGCTTTGCCGCGACTGTAAATATCGCGTTGGTTTGAGCAGATTTTTGCCCGCCTCTTTATCGCGCGACCTGCTAGGTCGCCACCGCCACCGCGGCCGCTTTGGTTTGCGCGAGCCTTTATACTTCCAGGATACACGAAACAACAAAACACGAAACGACGTTACAAAGCTTTTCGAAAAAGTGAAAAAGTCCGAAAACGAAACTATAAGATTCGTTTCCAGCAAACGCAAACGTGGCGTTCAGACGCGAGTGAAGGTTGGTCGCTACCGACGCGAAGAGAAATGAGTAGGATCCAAAGGACCAAGTGATTAAAACAAAAAAGGAAAATCTGAGTACCGAAAGATAGCTCAAGTGTAATGACACAAAAAAAAGGTAAGTATTTAATGTTACTTGTCACAAAAAAAAGGTAATTGTAGCACTTCACATTATTGTATAGATAAGGACGAATTTATGATTAAATATTTTTCGAGAAACCCGATCACGACACGATTATAGATAGCTAATATTTCGGGTATGAGTTTATCGAAATTAACGTTCTATGAACAGAAGGTTTCACCATGATATAAACATGAATTCAACTTTAAGATTCTAGGATTTCAATACATCGAATTGCATATAAACGATTCCAAAAATGCTTAAGGAGACTACATATAGGATATTATATAAGAAAACACTCTAATTATGGGTGTGTCACACTGGTTGTATTAAACTAACCACACTGGAATTGTTGGATTACCACCGTCCGTGGTATCTGGCGTTTGTTGCCAACGTTTAACGCTCAATGAGTGGCGTAAAAAGCGTTCGCCAATGATTAAAGAATCGTATAAATTTGAGCAGAGAAGCTCCCACAAAAATTATCAATAAAAATCAAAAATTATTTGTTACCTGATTCTTGATACATATATGTCTACAGCGTCTATTTATAACAAAAAACATAGTTTCCTTCTGGTGACGATAAAGATACTGATCTGCTGCTCCACGCTGATGTGATTATGGTGGATTTATGATACTCCCTCGACGTAACTGCGTCAGTGGTATGTGAGGTGGTGGCTATCGGTGCTCCCTCGATGTATGTTGAGTGATGATGAGTAATCTTGGACCGGCATCGGTGTAAATACACCCGCCAGACGTCCTAAAGTGTGTGTGTTGATTCCTTAAAGTGTTGGTTGTGGCTTCTGCCAAATAAATTCCGGTACCAAGTGGGGGTACGATTGATAATACGTCTTGTGGTGCCTACCAGTGGGCGGTATCACTGAAGGAGGGGGTGGTATGGTCGTCAACGAGCCGATATCGGATCAACGTTGACGAACGCATACGTTGCTCCTTCGAGATCGTGCTTAGAATCCTGCTGATGGTTATGCAATGGCATAGCAGGAGATTGGCTCCTTAATAATCCAAAAAAAAAAAGGGAAAATGGATTTGGCCTGGTTCGGCTCATCCAGCCAAAGGAAAGAAATGGATTCTGTGGATTCCAGAACACAGCTTGTGCCCGTAGATTTATTGTTGCGCACCACAGAATCTTAATAGAGCATATATGTGCTCACACAAAAAAAAATTATGGATGGTAGGATCATGCCGCGCCACGTGTATAGGGCGTTATAGAAATTGGCGTAAATTCCCTTTCTGGAGGACAGCTAATCCTAGTGAAGTGAATAGTGCTCCTGCTCTCCTTCCCTCTGGTCTGGAGTTCCTTACCAAATATTTCAGCTCACTGTGACAATATACCACTTTGGGTTTGGTGTCGCTACGTTGTAGCGGAAGCTGTCACCAAAAAAAATGTACTTCGTAGAAAAATGTAATTTAATTTTAGTATTCATTCATTCATTCTTTATTCTTTATTCTTGATACACTTAAAGATAATTACAATTTGTATGTACTTAAAATTAGATTAAATTGAAATCAAGAAATAAGTTAGTGACATTTTATATTTTTAAAGAAAAATAGTATTTAATGGCACATCAAAATAAATTAGGCAACATTAATGTATAAAGAGTAATGTGGGGTGAATAATTTCATGTTTACTTAAAAAATTTAAATAACAATTTATTAGGAAGCAAGAAGGCAAACAAAAGACAAAACAAAAAACAAAACAAAAATGTCAGTAAAGAAACAGATAATTTTAATGATGCATTTTTAAATAACCATCAATTTGATTCAAAAGAGAAATCTATAAAATTTAAACAAAAGACTATAAAACTTTAATTTGCTCGTGATTAAATTCAAAAAGCCAGGATTTTATTTTTTTAAGGAAATGAGTCAATGATCTAATGGATCTTATATCGGCGGGAAGCTTATTGAAAATCCTACACGAAACAACAGCAAAGGAGTTTTTGAAATGGGTAGATCGGAAGGAGGGGATAGTGACAACAAAACGAAAAGCACTACGCAAATGATGAAAGTCAGAGATCGGACTTTGTAAATAGCCACTTCGCAAAAAGAAAATTTTCAAAACTTTGAAATAGAACATGTGTTTTACAGGAAGAACATTTAATTTTTTAAACAATTCAAAAGAATGGGCCAAACGGTTGACACGACAAATTTTTCTAATCGCAAACTTTTGAAGGACAGCTATAGGTTGAATCCTAGAATTGTATGAACTTCCCCAACAACTTAACCCATACTCTAATTTAGAGTGGAAAATTCCAAAATATACCATTCTTAGAGATTTGCCATTTAAGAATTTATCAAGACGATGCATGGCACGGAGGGAGCACAAAAGGTACTGTTTCAGTTTGTTAATGTGGTGAGACCAACTCATGTTTTGGTCAATAATGATACCTAAGTATCTAAACTGATTGACAACTTCAATCTTCAAACAGGACGGATCGCAACTAAGGTCTGATTTGAACAAAACTTTCGAGCTGTTGGGTTCACAAACACAAGCAAGGTCACAATGACGATTACAATTAGTCATATGGAAAACTGTGTCAATGTCAGGGCTTACCAGCGAACTCAAACTGAAAAACATAAGTTTGGTTTTATTGCTGATAGTCAGTTTGTGAGCGGCAAACCATATCCTTAGTATATTGACATCTTGGTTAATATCAGCAATTAGGTTAAGTGGGCTAGTAGAAGCATATGCAATACCTAAATCATCTGCAAAGGCTTTGACTTTGCCAGAAAAGTTCTGTAAAAAAAGAGAGTTAATATAGACAAGGAATAAGATAGGTCCAAGAACAGATCCTTGGGGAACGCCAAGGGTGAGAACATGACACAAACTGAAATTTTCACCAATCTTTACCTTTTGTGATCTGTTTTCTAAATAGGACGAAAACCAGTTTAAAATGAAACCTCGGAAACCTGCGCAGTACAATTTGTCCAAGAGAACGCTATGGTCAACCGTATCAAATGCCTTCGTAATGTCAACAAAGAGACCAGCACATGATTGTTTTGTATCCAAACCTTTGCTGATAAAGGAGCAGAATTCAAGGAGGCCATCTTCGGTGGAAAGACCTTCTCTAAAGCCATACTGGTCTTGGCTGAAGAAATTTATTTTCTTGAAGTATTCTAACATGCGATTTTTTATAGCTTTCTCGAAAACCTTTGAAATCGACGATAGTAAGGAAATAGGCCTATAATTGTTTTTGTCCTTTCTGTTACCCTTTTTAAACATGGGAATCACATGAGCTACCTTTAGTTTTTCAGGAAAGAATCCAGAAGTGACACTTGTATTAAATATATGAGCCAAAACATCGATTACGTTAAACGCTATCTTCTTAAGTACTAGGTTAGACATGTTATCATCTCCACATGAGTTAGAGTTATCTAATTTGTTAATAATTTGAAGAATTTCAAGACCAGAAATTTGGTCAAAAACGAAGCTATTGCAATAAGACTTATCCTGGATCAGAGCGGAGTTAACACACCGTGTACATAAAACATTTAACGATGACAAGCTCCCAATAGAACAAAAATAGTTATTAAACACATTAGCAATCGTTGTTGGATCAACCAAATCACAACCATCATCATTTAGAGTAATAGGGTTCGAAACATTTGAAGAGTTAGCATTAATTATACTATTGATAGCCTTCCATTCTTTTCTAGGGTTACCTAAAGAACTTTGAACTTTATTAGAATAGAACCTATTTCGTTGTGCTTTGATGTCCTTAGTAACTTTTTTACTTAAACTTAAGAAACGACTTCTTAAATTAGCATTTAGAGGATGTTTTGAGCATTTAGTATCTGACACTTATGTCAAATGACAGAAAGGCATTTTATTGTAAGCATGCATGTAGGTGTCAAACGTCATATTGCGGTTGAATAAGGTATCGTGTGTAAACTTTAAAATCAGAAAAAGTTCTACCTACTGTTTTTGTAGTGCGGATATCACACCTTGACGTACGTCATAGTGCTACCATCAAAACTTTGTGCATTCAACTATATGTGTCAAATCAAAATAAGAATTCGGACGGATGAATATTTTATATTCGACGGACATCGGACTGTATTCTGGTATCGTAATATCTGTCAGTACCTATGTGTATAGCAGTTTCATTGTTCGGCCAATAAGGTGAACTTGGCTGTACTATATAATGTACTGCAGCGATATCTGGAATACGGACGGTAAAAATAACTGGTGAGTGCGTGTAGCGCATACATTGATATTACTAGCTAAGTGTCTGTGACGTCATGTCACGAATAATAAAAATTCTCGGGATGCCGACCATGTTTCTCTCGATTACCGGTGACGTCACGAGTAACCATAGAAAATGAAATTTGGAGGCAATTTCATAAGTAGGTCTGTCTCGCAAATTTTTGGTACAAACTTATCTATGTATAACTGTAGGGAAGTTTTTCTGCCGAAAGGTGGCAGCAGTGGCGCTCGGTATTTTAAATATCGAAAATAATGCAGCCCAAGGAGTTTTCCCTACAATTTGATGCTTATTCAAACTATCTGTTCGCTTCTAGTTTGAATAACAAAACTTCTAAGCATATTATTGATGTCATTAGTCGTATCTTCAACATCATAGGATATCCATCACGGGTAAGAAGTGACAATGTACCATTTAACTCGGCGGAATTTTAAAAGTTCTCGCGAAACTTAAATGTTCGATTTGACTACTCAAGTCCAAGATATCCGCAAAGCAATGGTTTATCTGAAAAGGGTGTGGCAATTGCGAAAAACATTCTAAAGCGTTGTTATGAGTCCAGTTGCTAGCTTGGGCTTTACGCCATCGGAGCTGTTTTTTGGCCAATTGGTCAAAACAAAGCTGCCAGTATCGGAGCACCTGCTACTCAGGAAAAACATTTCAGAGGAAATGGTTCAAGAAAAAATTAAAACTAAAAAACAAAGACAAAAGTATTACTATAATCGAGAAGCGAAGTCATTACAGTCGTTAAAAATCGGTGATTCAGTAATTTTTAAGAAAAATGGGAAAGACTGGCATTACGGAAAAATAGTTGGCATTTGCAATGATCGTTCTTACATTATTAAAGATTCATTTGATTATCATTTCAGACGTAATCATAGATTTATTGCTAAGACAAAAAATAATGATTTCGATGCTAGTGATTTAGGCCCGTATTTATCGAACGCTCTCAACTTAAGAGCCTCTTAAGTCTATTCATCAAGCACTATTAGTACATATTTACGAGCGCTCGCAAAACTTATGAGCGGTCAGGACCACTCCTAAGTTACGAGCGGTATCTTCGAAAAATATTCGAAATCATTAGTCTCGCCGCACACAGCAGTGCTACCAGTTTTATTTGGATGCTTAATCGGCAGTCTCGAAGGATTGGTAAGGAGTCTGCCAGGAGTCCTAGTGGAGAAATGAGGTTGTTTAAGTGGTTCTCATAATGAAAAATTGAGTAAAAATCAATTTACCCCGCAAAGCAGGCAAACCAAGTCATTGTGAAAAGTTGACTCTGGTAAGTCTGCTGAGTACGAATAGACTACGATTTGTATTGATTTGACATTTGTTAAGAAAACAGAATGGAGAAAACAATCAGTGAAATAATCTTGAATATTCAAGGGTGTGGAATTGATAATGTAAGATTTTAATACGGATTCTAAAAAAAAACAATTCATTAATAATCGGGGTCGATGGTGTTTTTCTATACCGCGTGGGTATTTTTGATTTCGCTCCAATTGTTTTCGAGCCATTTAATAAGGAAGCTGTCACTGAACCTGCTGAACCGAAATCTTGTGCGGAAGGCCAACACCGATCATGCCATTCATCAGCAACATGCGTGGACAAATGGAGAGACTTGCATCTAGTAGTTGTCTAGATGTCTGGATCGCTAAGTGGAAACATTAACAACATATTAACATAATGGCAACGGTTTCACTTGCCAATACAATTGCCGTTCTGGTGTTGAGATCTGGGAGAATGGAAAATGTGTTCTACTCGCAACCGACACAGAAGATACCGTTCAACCAAGTTGTGACTATTTCGGAACTTGCTCCTGTTCTCGCTGATCTGTCACTTTTATTCCCTGGACAAGGGAATAGCAATAGGGAAAGATTTTTCTATTCAAATTTAGCTCAAGGTGCCATGTTAAAAAAGGTCCTTTATTACATTATATTATGTATACCAAATATATACTCTTGATACAGTTCGAGAGACGATACGAAGGTGATGGAATTCTTTGCAAACTCGCTCCGGAGTGTCGCTCGGATGTAGATTGTGCTCAGTCAGCATATTGCGATAAAGGCGTTTGTCAATGTATCCAAGGATACGAACGTGACTTTCCGGACTTTTGCGTTCCGGCTGGCATGTACCTACTTACGGTGGACCTTATTGCGCTGACAATGCTATGTGCAAAAGGGATAACAAACAGAATGTCCAGTATTGTTAGTGCATGGAGGGCTACATGGGTAATGGAGTAAGTTCATGCAAAAGTATCCTGACATCGTGCCGAGTGAGGAACACATGTGGTGTCCATGCTACCTGTGAACAATCCAGAACGTAAGTTTAGTTTGTCATTGTTTATGTTTGCCAAGATTTCGATATAACGTTTTCTAGTGATCCGGCGATGTTTGAGTGCATTTGCAATTCTGGATTCTATGGCATATCTTTTGAGCAGAATTGCCAAAATACACCTTCCATATGTGAACCAAATGCTAATTGTCAGTCGACAAATAGTGGAATTGCTTGCGTTTGCAACCCCGATAAGGAAATTATCTGCCAACTGTTGTGTTATATATAATTTAATGATTCATGTAGGTAAAAAACACGACATGTACTTAGTACTTAAAAATATGTAGCTTTATTTCTTGCTTCAATGTAAATGTATGTATGTTTATCGGTATATGTATGTATGTTTATATATAAGCAATGTAATTTTAATGATAATATGTTAATAAATTACAATAATAATAACAATAATAAAACTTATTTGTTTTGCTACTTTTGAAATTTGGTAATGAGCCTAGCCAGACTTAAAAGGGGCTTACAAGATCAGCCGTTAATAACTTCTTGCAAAACCTTCCACAAATGAGTGCACAGTATTTAGTTGATCATAACATTTACAACTTTGATGAGTCGGATATAACTACAGTCCGGTTCACCAAAGGCAGTTTTTGATTAACCCACCGAAGAAGAAGAAAATATTATCAAATCAGTTATTTTGAAAATGGTCCAGATGAACTCCAGCGTTCATACTTCATGTTTTTGATTATAATGTAACTGAATAGGTACTTGCATTCGGCGAATGTTGGCCAAGTTACACGACGCTCTGCTGCCAATATTGTGGCATTTTTGTTAAAGTGATGTATCTTTTTTATGCCTTAGAAATTAAATTAAATAAAGTGCACGACTGGGTCGTACGAACTTGCTCTAATGTGTTAAAATGGTCTTAAAGCCTGAGATTTTCAGAAAAAAGGATTGAAAAAATCATGAAATTTTATTTATCACTTAAAAATTTATAGTTAAAACGATTTTTGGAGAAAACGAAGAATGAAATGCTTTTTTAATTTTAAGGATTTTTTTTTAAATTGTTCTACCAGTTTTTTCAAGGAACAGCCGAAGCATTACCCGAAGACATTTGTTTGTTTGTCCTTTGCTTTAAAGATCCAGCAACAACATATGAAGAGTAGGGTCGAAAATAAAGAAATAGAAAAAAAATCAAACTTTGGTGCTGTTGATTATTTAATTTAAAGAACTATTCTTATGGGAGGATGATATTCTCCAAAATATTTCTTAAGTTTCAGAAGGATTATCAGGTAGATATTTTTTTTTTTTGATTTTTATTATCAATCACGAAACAGTTTTGGTTTACTTTTTGTGATGCATTTTATTCACATGGCAGGGTTGAGTACAGACGAACTTGTGGCCGTTGATGGGACAATTTGCAGCAAAATTTCCTACAAAAGAAATGCTTAGCGGCGTAAATCAGAATAAAGTTTGGATTTAAAATTAAAAAAGTGTAGTTTCATGTTATATTGTTTTTAATAAAATAAAGAACAATAAGGGGGTGATGAGGTACTTCTTACAGGCATATAAAGAAACCATCAAGAAATTCACCGGCTTCCATCCGAGCCTTGATGTTTGAAAAATTGAAAATCATTTGGTCGTGGGTAGATCCGGGCCAACTAAATTGATAAATATAATAATCAAACTATTAAACAATAACGATAACTCCTACAATGCGCTGCCATACTCTTTTGTGAAACCAGAAACCACTTCTTTAATTGTATTTTAAAAAAAAGTTATTTTAGTTAAACATTTAAGAAAACTTTATTTTCAAACTCAAAATTTTGTTTTTCTTGATTTTGTGAAGAATGTTCAGTTATTTTTGAATAGCTTGGAGACAGAAAGTTCTACAGGCATACGGTTTTCAATGTTGAGCTTAAAACTAATAAGAGCATTGAATTTCGACGACAAAAATGATACTTAATTAAGTAAAATATTGAAAAAAAATTAGTCAGAAAAAAACTTTTTAATTTTTTTTTTTTTTTAATTTTCAAACTTTAATTTAGATTTAAAAGTCCATTTTGTACAAAAGGATAGAATATATTTTTATATTATATTGTGTTCCTTGTTAAGTCTTACCGTGCAACTATATCGAGTATTCGCATCTCCAAATCGACCACAATTTGGGTGTTTATTGAAAAGAAACCTTTTCTGCATCGAAACTGCTCGGCCAATGGTCCACCAGGAGACTCTTTAGGTATATGAGTGCCTAAATTGTATTAAATTAGAAAAATTGGAATGTTTACACATAACATTAAATTTTACACTCTGAAAGTATACATTTTTTGTATCCTTTTATATTTACCATCAATGGCACCAATGACATTTGGTATTCCTCTCATATTATAAAAACCCTCCTTGACTTCTTGAAAGTTTTCAATAGAAGGGAATTTAATTTCCTCTTGAGCAAGCTCAGCTATTGCTTTCGAAACATTAGAAATGAATCGTGACACACTAGGTTGAGAAACTCCAAACAGGTCTCCTCCAACAAGCTGGAAACAACCAGTTGCATAAAACCTTAAAGTAATAAGGAACTGGTCACGTGCAGTCACTGGATTGTTCTTGTTACTGAAAGATGTCAGCTTATGTCCGATCCGTTCTAATAGCTCATCCACCATGTATTTAGGAAGCCGAAATCTTTCCTCAAAGTCTTCATCACAATAAAGCTCGGTCCAATTCAACTTTGGAAAATATGTTTTCGGCTTTCTTGCGGACAAACTCGCAATGTATTCCAAAAAAAAATCTTCATCGGAGCTGGTTTCTGAAGAAGATGAGGAAGACGATGAGGAAGAAGACGAGGACTCCATAGCTTCAAATATTTACTCAACAAAATATACCTATAGTATAAAGTAACTCCTTTTTTTTATTTTTATTAATCGAAATGTAAAAATATAGAATTAAGTTATACTTATAATGAAATAAAAAAGCTTGTAATGATAACAACCCCTTTTTAAATTATTATCCTTATTTACTTCTTTTATCAAAGCAACTGTTAAAAAAAAAAAAAAAAAAAAAACAAGGAACAGTGCTGTTATAAAAAATAATAATTACAGTTCAAAAATAATTTAAATTAAAAAAGACGTATTTTTCAAATAAAATTATGGATATCAAAGGGAAAAGGACCCAAAATCTCACCGAACAAGATAAAGCGAGGATCTATAACATCGTAATTAAGTACGCTGATGTTGTGGAGAAAACAATGCTGGGAAAAGATTGCAAACGAGTTCAATGCTGGTAGCAGCTGCAAGCGCTCAAGTGTGCAACTGCGGACTTTTTACCAAAATGCCAAAACCAATTTGAAGAAAGATCTGGCCAGCGACAAAATTGAGCTGTATAAAACAGGAGGAGGCTTTTTTAAAAAGAAAGCAGATGATAACCATCCTCTATTGAGTATCGTACTGCAGGAAACAGTACCAATAAGCAATCCATTCGATAGCAGCAGTGATTATTTCGAGGAGGTAGGTAAAGCTTATTTTGGAATACACATTTTTTTACTGAATCTTCTTTTCAGCATAATTTATCATCCAGCAGCTTGATAGAAGAAGAAGAAGAAGAAGAAATTGAATGGACAATTGAAGCAATAAATGAAAGTAACAATGCAACATCACCATATCCATCGGCATCATCAACATCAACTCCTAACACAATTTATTCTGATTTGCCTTCAACTTCTCAACAGTCACCATCATCATCAAACAACATATCAAAAACAACAAGGAACAACTTACCCACAGTCATCATCATCATCACCATCACATACCATATTGGTACCACAATCAACACTAACACGACCACCCATTCGAAAAAAAAGGAAGAGTAGTGAAATATACACTAAAATAATACGAGATTTTGGCGAGCTAAAGAAAGAAAAAATGAGGTCGGCAAAAGAAAAGAATGAAGCCAAAAGAGACTATTATAGGCTTAAGCTCGAATTGTTAAAGCAAAAGACAGCAAGCCAGCAAGAAAATTCGGATGCATGTAGATAAAAAACACGACATCTACTTAGTACATAACTTAAAAATTTATTTTTGCAGAAACAAACCATCAGGAGGACGTGACACAATTTCATAGAAATTTCCAAACATACATATGTGTTATTTGAATGCAAAATAAATAATTAAAACTTATTTGTTTGTCTACAAAGTTTCTTTTTATTTATTCCGTTCTGAAAGACATTATAGACAATGAAGTAAGAGCAGGAAATTCTCTCAAGCAATTGGAAATTCTACTGTCTGGCCACAACTCCTGGTCGAAGTAAAGCATCGGAAAAAATGAGTGTATATTTTCATGTATTCTCTCAATGGAGTCCTGTCTAGATACACAATAAAAAATACGTAATAGGTGTGTGGCCTTAGAAGGTAAAATGTGTTTGGTTTATTGCCTTCCTCCTTTCACACGCTTGAAATCACTCTTTGTTCTTTGTTCTCATCAGAGGTGAACCAATAAAGCCGAGTAAATCAATTTGAGTGACCTCTCCTCCAGATTGATTGTTGTGAACATAAATTTGAATGTTTTAAAACTTTACATATCAGATTTGCAGGCGTTACTTCCAAATTCTCAGCAGCCAACCTGTAAGCATTAATCATATCGAAATCCACTGTGCGAGGTTGGTTAATAAAAAGTTTGGTGTCCTTAGCGTCCAGCTGGGGTGGTACTTGAATTTCAAAGAATGAATCTTTACAACCTGATTGAATGTCACCAAAAAAATTAAATGCTCATCGCATTCCGACAGCAGGTAACCTCCATTCGTCTCGAAGCAATGCAAAATTGGCGTATTTTTTGCTTCGATATAAAAGTGTTTAGTTCCATCTAAATTAGGTACTGCAAAATATTTCATAAAAAAAATAAAAAAAATAATAATATAATAACTCTTGTTAGCTTACCAATTTCTGACTATAATCTTCGCCAGCATCATCACCGCTCACCTTAGGCGTCAGTTAAAGCGACCAGTAAAACTCATCAGTAAACATTTTCTTTTGTAATATTTAATATGTTTGAATGCGTTTTGAAACAAAAAGTGTATACCAATCGGTGGCGAATAACATAAATTAATTTATTTAAAAAAAATATATTGATTCGGTAATTTATTTTTTACGGAAAACCAATAATTAGATTTTACTGGCAAAAACTAATTTTACGTATCAGCTGATTGTCATGTCACTCAAAATGAAACAATAATTCATTCTAGTTTCTTACTGTTTCGTTCATCCGGAATAAATTCGTTCATCCGGAAATAAATTACTGGTACATTTGCGACCACAAGGAAGAAGAAAAAGACAGGATGCGTTGCTATTTCCATTTTTTTACCGACATAATTTTACTGATCGCTATAAACGACCGTCGGTAAAAAAGCTCCAAATTCATTTGTTTTCGATTTTTACTGATGCTTTTTACTGGTCGCTATAACTGACGCCTTATACTCGATTTCTGTAGAAGATAAATGTTGGCAGACATTTCTTGCTATTGTCCAAATCGACTGCGACTTTTCAGAATATCGCTTTGGCTTATTTTGAAAATCATTGTAATGAAGCAATTATATCATCGTCCACACCTAAAAAGAAGATGCAATAGATCATAATTTTTTTTCTAGAGAAATCTTTTGTTTCTCGATTCTTACCAACTCGATCTACAACACAAAATCTGTTCTTTTTGCACTCTGTTTGACCACGAAAGAGTCCGATTACAGCATGGATTCAGGTATCATTGCTAGTTCTCCAAATAATTTTTTTCTGCTAGCCAAGAACGCAAGAAGTATAATCTCTATTTCTTCTTCATTGGGACTCCGGTTTGACCAGATTCAAGATTTTACTTGAATACTAACAACCACCGATATGTGGCCTATAATATATAATATATATGTATATATATAATATATATTGTTGACCTATAATAAAAAATAAATTATTATAATAATAATAGAGGTAGGTTTATTTTATACTACCTAATAACATTAACATTTTTGTTCCTGGCTCATCGTGATTTTGTTTTTTTTTTGACATTTGATTTCGAAGAATGAGTTTGGGATAGTTTGGAAATTGCTTTCGGGTGCGTTCCGGAATAAGGAATCCGCCATTTTCGAATATTCGAATTAGAGTTAATAGTGTTCGATGAATAGCACTTTTCGAACTTAAGTTAAGAGGCTCTTAAAGTTACGAGCGGTTTGTGTCGTTCGATAAATATGGCCCTTAATGTTTGAAGAAAATATCAAGCCCGGATATTTAGAAAATTTACCAGAAATTCAAATTGTACCACCAATAGTGCGAGATAATATAGGCAATAATGATAAAGAGTCTGTTGAAAATAATGGAAAAATTGTAATTGCGGATGAAATAGATCTACCAGTGGACAATTTAATAAATAATTCGTCATCAGAGTACGAAACAGCTAGTAGTGATGATTCAGAAGCAACGACAGGTAGTCACAATGAAGTTCAGTTAGAGCTAACAAATCAGAGAGAATTTAGAACAAGAAGTGGAAGGGTCAGTAAACCACCTCAGAGATACGGCTGGTGAATGTAGGTAGTGGTTGCCTGTCCATTCGTCTGAAAAAGTTATCCTAAGTTTAAATTAAATTTAAAGAAAAAAGCGTCTAATAATGTAACCAGGCAACTGTATTTAAATAACAAGAAATAATAATAAGAATGTAACCAGGCAACTGTAAATAAATAATAAGAAATTATAATAATAAATAGTAGCTTGAAGGGCTTACGCATAGTAACTACGTGGTGTTTTATTAACTTTTTACATTCTATTATGCCAGTTTCACTCATGGTAAGATTTCGTTCAACGTGCTGCACAATTTAGTTGTCTTATGATTTTGATATATTTTTATAGATATAATCGATTTGAAACATAAGATCGTACAGAATGATGTAAAAAGTATGTTAACAGCTGATTTTAAAATTGATCAAATAATTAAAACGCTTGATAGAAGATTTTCTGTCATAGTTTGGCTTGTATACAATTTCGTAATACATTTTAGTGTTTCAAATACAACAATTTAATAAGTGATAGACTAAAGCAAGCAATGTGTTTATTTTTGGAAGAATTATACTGCGTTTTCATTAGTGCCGAAGTAAGGTCATTTGGAAATTTGGTCATTAAGTGTTTTCATCAAGGTTTGCGCACTTGGTTTGGCCATTTTTTTGTTTTGTTTACTACTGACGTTGCCCTGAATTTTATTTCAACGCCAATCTAAATGTTCCGTAAATGTGAACACACCCTTAGAAAAGACATGAACACGCATTTCCATGATATGGAAGAAATGTTTTTTTTCTGGAAGAATATTTTTATAAAAAACTTCTTTTTCTTGTTTCTTGTATCCGTGTTCTTTTTCTAAGAAACTTGTTTCACAATATCCGTGGTTCCGATGTAAGAAACACACTCTATAAGAAACAAAACTTGTGTCATTTCGGAGTTTCTTATAAGCGTCATTCACTGTATTTTGTTTTGTTTACTTTTGCCGTTGCCTTGGGTTTTCTTTCCAAATTGACATTTTAGAAAATGTTTTTGTTCAATTGCTTTCAATTAAGTTGGGTTTGATTTTGTTTACATTTGCAACATAAATTTCGCCCAAATGAACAAATTTCGATATTCGATTTTGTATGGGAAATGGAGTCGAATTCGGAAATTTGCTTCGAAAATTTCCTCTTTTGCTTTAATGAAAACGTAGTTGCTCAGAAAAATATTGTGTTTTGAATATTGATAAACCTGAGATTTTGATTATAAATTTAGATAAAGCTATTACCATACTTTCATGCACAAGTCGCTTTCGACTAAAGTCGTTGGAACTTTTTATCACATAGGTATCTAGGTAGGGTTATTTACATTTTAAATGTTGATATTTAATACGTTTGAAATGCAAATAGGTGAAGAATAACATATAAATAATTTTATTAAAGAAAATTTTGGTTTGAAAATGCATTCGTTGCGGACAACTGTAACGTAAATAAAAGAATTTTGAAATAATAAAGGAATGAAAATCTGAACTGCCAATGGACACCACGCCCTGTCACCCCAAATATCCTATGAATACCAAAGATCCAACCCAATGCCCCATCAGCAGCACAAACTAAAGAGGAAGCAGGAAGAGACAAGAACCCCTATGCATCCTCGACTCCTATGCCAAGGAACAGCATCTCCATCGTCTACCGCCCACGTATCGGTGTATCCAGCAGCCCTATATTAGACATACTTACACTTCGCTAACACGGCCTCCTGCTCTCCCTTCTCCTCTTCCCATTCTTCAAATTTCCTATCCATCCCCATCACAGAAGCGAAAACCATCCACCAGCCTACCATAGGTACTGACTACAAAACCCCGTAGAACAGCCTAGAGGGTACCTGGTAGCAAGTTCACGCCTATCCGCTGCTAGTACTAGATGTTCTGCTCGCAGCCGCTTCACACTGTAGCCTACACCTGAAAACCAAGGACACTACTTAAATCCCCACAACCGTATCTAGACCAGTAATGCTATCTCTGAAAACTTCACACACCTTCCCGGAGAGTCCACTCCAGTTTGCACCCTCATGTCTAGCTACTGTTATCTGTTTCGCGTGAATGGGATGGAAGCAACCCCATGCCGGCAACGCCCCCTTTCTTGTCTACCATTCGCAGAGAATAGTCGATAAGAACGGCATGCGACAACGCAGGGTCGTGGTCGAGATCGACCGTCGCGGTGGCCGGCAGTACCCTAGCCACGATTAGCTCAGCCAGGCCGTGGGTACTTGCTCCGGGGTCTACACACCGGTGTTACCTCTTATTTTTCACTGCCGACCGTTGAACTCTGGTGGTCGGTTTCGAATATTAATGTTCTAGGCCCGTATTTATCGATCGCTCTCAACTTAAGAGCCTCGTAAGTCTATTCATCAAGCACTATTAGTAAAGATTTACGAGCGCTCGCAAAAGTTATGAGCGGTATCTTCGAAAAATATTCGAAATCAATAGTCTATCCGCACGCAGCAGTGTAACCAGTTTTATTTGAAGGCTAAATCGGCAGTGTCGAAGGATTGGTTAGGAGTCTTCCAGACTAATGAACAAAATTCTAGTGAAGAAACTTGGTTGTTTAAGTGGTTGTGACCATGAAAAATTGAGTAAAAATCACTTCACCCCGTAAAGCAGGGTACCCAAATCATTGTGAAAAGTTGACTGTGGTAAAGCGGCTGAGTACAAATAGACTACGAATTTTATCGATTTGACATTTAGAATTCAAAGAAAAAGAAAAAAATTGTTAAAATTTTGCAAATTAGCTCGACCTTTGCAATTGCAACTAAAATGTTCAACCAAAAATAAACAAAGTGGTGTTTTGCGAATTGAATTGAATTATTTTAGTTTAATTTAATACTTTTTCACTCAAATATGTAAAAATTGAAGCGGGATTTCTTCAATAATTAATATTAAAGTTGTTTTTGATATCGTGTCCCAATGCAATATGATTCGATTGGCTGAATCATGACTACGAAGAAACGGTTGGAGGATGGATACCCTTAAAAAATATTGGCTACCAAACCTTGGATCCTGATACAAACATGTATCGAGCTCAGTTATGCTTGACAACAGGACCAGCTAGCTCTGAAAATACAGCTACAATAAAGATTCTGGCTAAACTCCTGAAATGCCAACTTGTTGAATGCATTAAGCTGATTGATTCGGATAACATTACAACACTCTTGGAGACCAGGAAGGTTCATATACTCAAAGTCAATTGGAACTATTCAATGGTTTTCTATTCCAATCATCGCGCTACAAATCCAGTGCTCGAAAGTTCGATAAACGATTGATTTTGGTACAAGACTTTCCTAATTATTTCATTAAAGATTCGGACGTATTTAAAGCTGTCCTTGAGTAAGTTTTAAGAAGACAAAAAACTTCAATTCCTTTTTAATGCAACTTTTGTCCGTTAATATGATTTTTTAGTTGAGCGGACACTGGCAGGAAGCAAAAGTTGGCTTCGTTTCGAATGAAAAGACGCAACAGAATCATGGGCGAAATGATAAGCCGACAAAAAAAATAATATACGTGAAAGTAAAGCAGCTGGCCCGGTTAGTTAAAACTCTCCCCGTACAATTCTTTGAATGCTTTGTTACCCCTCACACAATAAATTGTCTACAACATTGCCTATTGAAATTAACTTTGTAAATATACGAGGATCTGATGTATCTATTGTACAATTAAAAAACTGAAACCTTCAAACGTTTAAACAGATTTATTTTTATTTACCTAAAAAAAAGAGCATTACATATTTTATTTAAAAAAAAAATTCAAAGAAATCATCGACGATGTATTGTCGTGTAGAGAAGTCAATATACATTTGTTGAAGTAAATTTTGAGGCCAACTATATAAATCATCTTTTCCTTACTAAGATTACTTGGATCTTGGATTCAAGCCCCTCAAATAACAGGCATACCGAAGGGACTCGATTGGCATGTTGTGCACATCACCTTCACGGGTAATTGCCAAGTCTATGTAGTGTATTATAAAAGCTAATTCAGCCATCCTGTGTCTTCTAAATAAACCACCAGGCAAGCCGTACATCAATGCAAGCAATTTCTAAAACAAACTTGTTAAATTAACAAATAACTGCTGAAAACACTTACGATATGTTTGGAGCTGAGTGAATTAAAATGGTAGGGTGGTTTTGAGAAAACCTCTTGCTTCAAGGAGTTCTACAGACGGATATTCTCTATTTCTTCATAGTGTTCATTCTTTTTGGTACTCTTCAAAAGCGCCTGCAGATTTCAAAGTACTCCATGATTATTATTTAGTCTTTCATTTAGAGCTAATTGTTGAAACTCAGGCTTTTGTTGTAGTGTCCATGTATTCTTGTGGGTTATTGTGGCTAGGGATGTGAGTTTATTAATAATGTGGAGGCTAGCAATGATTTTTTTAAAATAAAACTTACCTAGAACAATATCGAATGAGTTGAAATTTATCGGGTTCAGCCGAGAGTCTGAAGTGCACGATAAAATCTGTTCCGGCCAAAGTCCATACACGACCGCATTCACATTTTCAAGTACAAAAATACTTTTGAGTTATTTTCCGGTAAAACTTTTTTCCTTTTGTTTATGTTTGAACTTACATTGAACACTATTGTTCCGCGGAACTGGGATTTTTGTCACTTTCAATTCTGGAAGCCGACATTTTTTCTACAAACTTTCCAACTTTTTATAGCAAGGAACAGCAGAATTGAAATGAAACAAAAATTACAATGTAATGATTTGCTTTCCTTTTAGAACACAGACTTTTTTTAAATAAAAAATGAATTATTTATAGTAATAATAGAGGTAGGTTTATTTTATAACAATTCAACTTTTTGCCTGGCTCATTGGGTTTTTTTTTTTGACATTTGATTTCGAAAAATGAGTGGGATAATTTGGAAATAGCTTTTGGGTGCGTTCCGGAATAAGGAATCCGCCATTTTTCGAATATTCGAATTAGAGTTAATAGTGTTCGATGAATAGCACTTTTCGAACTTAAGTTAAGAGGCTCTTAAAGTTACGAGCGGTTTGATATCGTTCGATAAATATGGCCCCTAATGCTTAAAGGCCCTCACAACCTTCGAAGATTAGACTGACGCGAATTGATAGAAAGTAAAAGCGACTCGTCGATGCACCTCTTAATATAGAACAAGTGATAATGAACTGAAAGAGAGAAACCCTGAACTAATTATGACACTACTCAAAGAACACGAACTTAAGTATCAATATACTAGCTAACCATAGGATTTCGTGGATGCTGTGACTCATAAATTAACATCTACATGCTCAGCTGCCACGATATTGTGCTGAACATGGACGAAGAGGTGTCTCACCTTGAGGGGAGGGAGGATCTAAGATGTTAACCGATCCCCCTGGTCTCACAACCCACCCTATTCGATACCAAAAACCAACTCTCTTGGTATCGACCTTGGTTGTCCATGGACCTATGAGTCCCCACGACTCATAAAATATTACTGGGCAACCCCTTCACATGAAAAGCAAGCATATATTATTGCTTGCTTAACTTCTCATCGAACCATGGATAGAATATCTAATGGAGATATCACCTAACCAATCTACTACTACATAACCCTTAAAGAAAATCACACACACACACAACACATTCTTCCCAAAGAAATGAGAGGGTATCACCCTCCCTTTGGTAACTTTACTGCATCATCACAAAATATCTGAAAGTCCTTCAAGAAAATTAATCTGCATCTCTAATCATTGAAATAATTAACTCAAAATTTTTCTTGTATCGTTATAAAACGTAATTAAATGTTTATTTAATCTGTATCTTAAAAACTAACTAAAATTATCTAAACCAAAGGTTTCAACAAATCCTGATAGAATAAATTTATAGGATCTATCTTCCATAGACCTATACAAAATCTTTATAAGCAGGAATTCAAAGAAAAACTATTTTGAATCTCACAATAATGATTCAACAACTGATAGACTATTTAATGATCTAAAGAAACTTATTTTCAAAGAGATAAAGAACTAATAAAAATAAACAAAGTATCTCTGTGTCTGCAAGCTCTGATACTTAATTCTAGGTTTGAATTTTTTTGAGAAGTGGTATCTTATAAACAGACTTAAGTGATAACCACGAACAAACTACTAAAAGAAGTTCTAAGAAAGTTATTATAATAGTAAAACATATATCTTAAACACGAAGACGCGAACCGATAGTTATAACCCCACGAACGAATCAGAATTCGAGATTCGTAGCAGTAGTAAAAATCTACTGTCAACCGGGTTTACCGATATCGAATCGTTTAAAAAAAAAACAACGAAATAACAGGAAGAAAATCTTTGTAATGATTGGTGATATGGAAGCGAGCGTGAATTATAATTTCAACCGAACGAAGAATAAGTATTTTCCGATAAGACAGACATAAAAAAAAGAATTAGAATTATCTATCTGTAGATATATCTGTACCACTAACAACAAGGTATCTTTTAAAGGTATTCTACTCAAACACACCATTAAGTGAAATCAATTTCGAAAAAGAAGCACATGAGAAAACAATTCGCCTTCTCAAGTATATTCGATTGAGTAAATATTGTCAGTAATAATATAATAGTATAATTAAAAATAATCAAAGTCAATATAGTAATTTAAATACAATACTGCCAATGGTGCAGTGAGGAAACTATTGTCCACTTAGCGATGTTTCAAAAGTGCACTTCTGGAACTTGCTGAAAAGGAATGGTTATATACTGAGGATAGCTACTCTATTACCAACACTATTTTTCAAATCAATTAAATTTTGAATGACTATTGCAATCAGTTTCTGGTGTTTGAAATATGTTCTAAATATTGTAGATACCCTGTTTGAAAGTTGTTGGTACCTCTCTAGGATTTTTTTTTATATATATATTCGCGAATACGACTGATTTCATCAACAAAAATCGCAGACGGTAACTAGTTATTAAATGATAGTGTGTCCAACATCGAATGACACTTCGGATATAATAGACGATTGTAAGAATTAATTTTTCACGGAGGCGAGTGAATATTGAATAAAAAGGTGCAGCTACAAGCTGAAAGAGTGATAAACCGAGTGAAGCGGAGCTTAAACGCTGACGCGGTTGGTCGCTACCGACACAAAACTGGAGAAGATCTGGACGATCGAGTGGAAACAAAAAAAAAATTTTTTTAAATCGTAAAGAAGTTTATCTTCAAAAGCGAACGAAATAGTTCTCGAACATGGCAATCACTTTATTAAATTTACCAACGAATCGGGAGCACGGGCTCCAAAGGAATCTCTTCTTAAAAGAAATCGATCTTAACACGAGATCGGCTGGGTATTTGTACCATATTTCCATAATTATCTTACAAACCATAGTCTTAGAATCACCAAAGTAAATTTTAAATTACACCACTAAATATAGCCTTATTCATACAGATATATTTGATACAATTAAATCAATTAGCCAAGGCGTAAAGATATGTCTTCAACTAACTATCCACATGGAGACTCGATGGGCCACCGTCCGTGGTCTTTGACGCTGTACGTCTACGTCAGACGCGGTGTATATGGCGTTTATTATGCCCGCCGATGAGATTTCAGTGGGGTATATACGTATCTACGCTCCCACATATTTTACAAATAAAATAACACAAAGATTGTTACCTGGATATCGGTATCGTATTAATTTTTTTACATATAAACAGGAGCTGATGATTAAAGATGTGGTAGTAACGTGTAGAATGATTTATTCCCGCGGTGTTCAGGGTGTCATTCTGCATACGGATGTTACTGTGTCGATGTCTGTAGGACCGGCATCTGTGCGCTGCACACGCCAGGCGTCCTGCTGAATCCCTCGACGATTCTAATGATCCTCAATCCCAGGGTGTGGTCTTCAGCCTGTCGTGGCTGGGTATTACAGATAGGTCAAGCAAGTGTGGATGCCTTACAGCATGATGACTCGGACACCAAAGAATGTCTGCTGCGTTGCGCCGATAGGGCGAGATGAATCACTAACGAAGCTTGTATCCCAGCAGGGGATATTCAGTATGGTGGAGTAAAGTATGTAAACGTGTCTGTCGACGAGCAGGCTTGCGGATCAACGTCCAACCAGAACACGTAGATATGGCGAACGTAAAATGTGGCGATGGATATCTCCCCGTAAAGATGGATTTGAGCAAAAACCAGTGCTCTAATTCGTATCTTCAATAATAAGACGAAAACCAAGACTATTCGCTACGTGCGACTCGTATTGCCACATATATTCGTATATGTATATAAAATATTACGTCGGCACGAGGTGCTGGTTTACAAGTCCAATAATAAAAAAAATATTGGTGCTGGGTGTGGAAACACATAAAAGGAAAAATCCAGCCGCCTCGCCTGCTTCTTCTGGAGGATTCACTTTAATTCTGCCTGTATCCAAAATGGGGTGGGAGATCCTATAAAGGGAATAAGAAAGATTTAGCTCGTCAGCTACATGACGCCACTATGCTGCTTCTTCGGGACAAAGCATTTCATGCTTTTTGTTCCGATTTGCAATAATGAAATACACTCACCTTTATCTGGATCTTATATTAATCCTTTTTTTGATAATTTTTCCAAGTGCTATGCAATTGGATGGAATTCTCAATGTGAGAAACCAGGTAAAAAAATTAGGCACCAAAAGAAAATGGGCGCGGTCGGCTACTGCCAAAAAAAAATGTTTTGCGGTGACGATGTTTCTAGTTCGACGTCTGGCTTCCAAATGAAATCCCCATTCAATAGTCTGGCACAACTATCTGTTTTCCAGGTAGCCGGTCGCCATGACACCTATCTCATTTCCTCCTTTCCAGTCATCGTTCCATTTCATGTGACGATTCGGATTGGAAGAAGCAGCGAATCTTAAGGGTTCGTATGCATCGTACCACTTTAGCAGATTTGAGATCTTCCTGTCAATGTGTATGTCGGATGACATAAGGAGGATGTAAGACTGTCGTTTTAAGGTACAGTTCACAACAGTTGACGTTAGTCATACCATATTTATATACGAATGGACAAAATTTCCGCTGCCGATAATACGTAAGTATAGCAGGTTTGCGAATTTTATTCGCAGAAAGAGAAAAAAAACTGCAAAGACGTTCAGATTGAGTAATTGTCACTCGTATGAGTTTTATGTCTAACCCTATAGCCAAATAGATTCCTTTCTTCCTTGTTTTTTTCTATTTTGCCACTGCCTTCACAGTCCTGTGACGATAAGTTAAATGTCAGGTTTGGAATAAATGAAAGGTATTGTCTGCGGTAAGGTCCTGATTACACTAAGTGACATAAATCATGTCATACCCTGAATATTGTATGACGGATTCCTAGTGCGATATAAGATTGGCGTTTCCATTAAATTTGTTGCTAGTCAAGTATAAGGTGATGGGAATGTCATGTTGATACAAGTACGATCATGGAAAACTTTACGTTTCCATCAGTCGTGACGAATAGTTATTTCTGTCTTGTTTATCGATTCACTTTCATGGCATTTGTGCATGGTTAGTGGATCGCTAAATATCATTTCTATGGGATGGTGACACCTGTGACAAAGACTTAAACTTTTATTTTTATCGACAACGCTTGGTCTACTAAAACTTGGTCCACACTTGTGAGGATTTTTGACTAACTTGACAATGACAATATCAAGCCAGGAATTACCGGGTAAGATAATTGCATGCCAGTTCAATGTGACTGGTGGAAGGAAACAATCGGCCGCATCGACTATTTGCTGGATATTTTGCCTGATAGCTGTCTGTCACTTATCGCTGACTCGGAATTCGTCATTTTTATCTTGTCATCGTCCTTAGCTCCCAAGCTAATATATTCATCACACAAAGTGTTGGTGTGGACAAGGTATAATTCGGAAAAATGTGTAACCCGAATTTCGCTGCCTTAAGTCTTTCTGTAACATTTTGTGATTCTGATACATTCAAAAAATGCTGATTTTCCTCGTATGCTTTCAAATTAGTGTAATCGCTTCTCCCGTAGTTTGAAGTGTGCACGGATCATAAACTGAGCTAGTGCGACATACATTTATCGTTCCATTGTGGCTTTCCACAAAAATCTTAGGAACGATATGTACGACTCAAAGCGTACATTACGTACAAAAACGCAAGTGAACGAAACTTGCCGAGACTGAACAAAAAGTCATTTCGGGTTGGGTTACAAATCACATGTATTTCTACTGTTTCGTAAGTCAACGTACGTACCAATTCTTCAATTATGGTTAGCCCTTTAGGCTTATCCTACAAATGTCAGTGGTTTCAGAAAGATTCTCGTTTTATTTTTCTTTAAAAAAATGAAAGAGACGCGTTAAAGATAGCTGCTGGAAATTGGAAAGATCTATTGGTATGACAAACAATTTAAATTTCTGCACTGAAGATAGAAAGAGAATGAATGATAGAGATATTTAGGTATATTTTATGATAGTGTCAAAGGGCTGCGTTCAGAGTTGAAATATTTGTTTCGAACAATTTGTTTGTTTATTTTAAAAAGTGTCCAAAAAGTGTCCAGATTTCTAAAAAGTGTCCGAAAGCGATTATTTATAAAAAGAGGTGTCCTGGTGTCCGAGCGACTGAGAAGGTGTCCAATTGACACTAAGGTGTCCCGAAGGTAACCCTGTTTGCCAGTGACCGGCGAGAAGGTTTTCCCTACAACCTCTATATGAACGTCTACCCACTGTGACAGGCATTGGGCCAAAGTAGTCGATTCTGATGAACAAGAAGGGCTTTGTGAATAACTGCAGTCTTGCTGATGGTAGGTCACCCATTATTGGCGGTTTGGGAATGCACTTCATATTCTTGCAAAACTGACAGTTCTTTCTTTTTTGTTTTGGTAGAACAGTTCGAAGTCTTCGTATGAAGTACTTCTGACGCAGCTCGTTGATGACCATTTCGTCGTTATGATGGCAGGATAGGACGCACTGCCATTTCGTAGCTTCGTCGGCAACGTTGGCTTGCTTTTAATACATCTGCTTCAGTTTCTTCCAAAATTTCACCTACCCGAAAGGCTACGAACTGTTTTCTGCTATCCGAGTTTATCCAGTTTAGGACTGTCTTCGAGTCCGACCAGAAGTATTTTTCTTCAATATGTATCGTGTGACTGTTCGATATTGATTAAGCTAGCCTAACTCCAAGGACGGCTACTTCCAACTCTTGTCTTGGGATTGACGTTATTTTCAGCGGAGCCACTTTAGTCTTGGCTGCAACTAGCCGGGTTTCAACTGAGCCTCCATCAGAAAATATACGACGGCAGCGTTAGCTGTTTCATTGGCGTCAACAAATACGTGAATCTGTACTTTCAGTCTCTCAGTAAACGTGAGGTTCATAAGAAATAATGTTAATTGAGGTTATTATTATCGATAAGAAATAATCTGTATATTATTTATATTATCGAAGGAAGATGTATTATCAACATACATCCCATAGGACGTGGCGAAACGAGAGATATTATTATAAGAGAAAAGCACCATATCCCATATATGGCACCTACCCATACAACAACGCAGAAGAAGGAGCGAGAAGAGATCAAACCACCAACTACCACGATATCCATACCATGACACAGCATCAACATCCGAGTCCAAACGTTTACCCGTGGGGCAAGTACCTGTATAACAAATAAAAACAGAACATACTTACACCTAGCAAACACGGTTTCCTGCTCTTCTCACTTCTCTCCTATTCCTCGTTCCCAACTCACTCAATTTCTTCATTACCTTCTTCATCCCCATTACAGAAACACAAACCATCTAACAGTGTACCATAGGTTCTGACTACAAAGCACCGTAGAACAGCCTGGAGGGTACCTGTTAGCATGTCCGCGCCTATCCGCTACAAAGCTTAGATGTTCTCTTCATAGCAATGTCGTGTCGTAGCCTACACCAAAAACCAAGGACTCTACTTAGACCCTACGCTCATAACTAGAACTGAAATGCTTAAGATTAGGATCAGTACACGCTTTACCAGAGTTTTCACACCAGATCGCATTCTCTACTCTAACTATGGCTACTTATTCCTGTATAGAAGGGATGTAAGCGATCCTATGCCGGCAACGCCCCCTTTCTCGTCAACTGTCAGTAAGAACAATCAACGAGAACGGCATGCGACAACGTAGAACCGTGGTTGAGATCGACCGTCACGGTGGCTGGCAGTACCCCTAGCCGCAACCAGCTCAGCCAGGCCGTGGGCACTTGCTCCGGGATCTACACAACTGGTGTTACCTCTTATTTTTCACTGCCGACCGTTGAACTTATGATGTGCAAGTTCGAATAATAAATTTTATGATGCTTAAGGGCCCTTATAGCCGTTGAAGCAAAGACGTACAAGAATTGATTAGAAAGAAAAGTTGATTCAAGTTCGCACCTCCTTTTAGCAACGAGTGAAAACGTAAATCGAAATTATAAAACCTCAAGGTTGAATTATTCTACCGACCCAATGAAGGCACCACGTAAGTATTTTAACGCAAGCAAGTCATAGATGTGCGTGACTGCTGTGGAGTTTTATTAACTTCTGCCCCTTCTGCTGCCACGATGATGTGCAGAAGGTGGAAGAAGAGGTGTCTAACTATGTGGGGAGGGAGGATCTAAGGTGGTAAACAGATCCCCCGCCCAAAACGATCACAGAAATCATCTCTTCTGATCTCGACCTTGGCTGTCCCTGGACCCATGAGTCCCCATGACTCGAAAATGATTATGGGCAGCCCCTAACATGATAAGCAAGCGAGAAAATTGCTTGCCTAAAACTCTACTCTACCTATAACACGGTATCTATCATCGAAAACTAACTAAATTTCGGAATTCTACCAAACTACATCGTCGAAACACACGCCATCTCGTTCCGTCCAAAGGGTTTACAAGGGTTACCACCCTCCCCGTAAATACCTCAACCTGACATCCTGAAAATCCTGTAAGTCTTCAAATAAATTTTTAAGAAAAGAATTCAACTACAAAAATTTCAGAAATCGTTATAACCAATTTTCTTATTTATTGAAATTGTCGAAAATAAATCTTAAATCACTAGCTTAAATTCCTATTTACTGGTATAAGATAACTTTATAACACAAAAGATCTCAATCGATCTTTTATTATTCTTGAAACAAAAGTCTTCGTTAAATGTTGTCTTTCAACAAAAGTTGTATAAGTTAAATTACTTGCGCTTTTTTTTTTATTATTATGCGGTACTAAAGCTTAACCAGCTGATTGATATTCTGCTTACAAACTAATATGTATAGTGAGGAAATATGAAACGTGAAATGTGGTTAATAATTTTATATGAACTCTTATAAGGAACTTCTATCGTTCGCTAAACGATACGCGGATCGTGATCTTGTAATTCAATTAATAAAATTTAATTGCATCCGAACTATTAATCTTCCTACCGCGGCGTTCAAATATCCGTAACGCGCTAATGCGTAGTATCAGAAATAATTTAAATCCTCAAAAGAATTTTCTCACCGATGGGTAAAGAAAAACTTTGTTATATGACTTTTTATTCCGCGAGATCATTCCAATAAATCTTATACGCGTTTAATATGAAACCGACACAAAAGTGAGACAAGACAAGAAGGAAAAAGGATAATGAATAGAACTCCCACTCAACACAACATACAATGTCAACATGGTCAAAAGCAAAAGAAGTACCATATTATGTAAGGATCCAACTCGGCTCCGTACATATAATCGATCGCAAATAATTGTCAATATAGTGAAATGTAAAAAATGTAATATAATATATTCAATATAATATGAAATTTCAATACGAGATTCCTACCAATAGGGTAGTTGAAATCTCGATAATTCACTTAGTGTCGTTCCGGAAGTGCACTCCTGAAAGTTCCTGTGAAATGTTAATTAAAATTATATTGGTTTAGCTATTATTAGCACTATATCGTCATCCGTTTGCTTTTCTTTATTTAGCTGCCTTGAGCTGTGGAGCAGACTAATGTTACACATTTAAAACAAACACTGAAATAAGATACGATCACAGCGTTTAACGTGTGATGACTGACTGAACCTGAATGAAAAAGAGAGTGGTGCATTTAACTCTTTCTTTCTTTAACATTCGGCCATCCTCAGAAGGAAACGACCTCATTTCCTCGCCTTTAAATTGGTCCAATTCCGGGTCTATCTGGCCTTTAAATTTTCTAAATTACCGATCCCGACCCGTACTGGCGTAACTATTGCTTCAACTTCCTCTTTTGGTCTTCCAATTGAGCAACATAATGCTCTTTCGTTTTTATTGTTTACATCAACTACATTGTTGTTGTTCAGTACATAAGCTTGCTCAGCACTCGCAACATTTTTTTCTACTCCCATAAACCAACTGTTTCTCTCTTAGCTCACCCACTTGCAACGTAAATCTTCTCGCTTTTAGATGTTGTCTCAAAACTTTGATTTGCACACTGTCGCACACTAACATATAGATAAACCAAAAAAGCAACCGTTTCGTTATTCTAATTTTGTTGTCGCGTTTTTTACATTATGGGTAATTTTCGTTTCATCTCGTTTCGTTTCGTTTCGTTTCGTTTCGTTTCGTTTTTTTTTTGATTTCGTTAAATTTCATTTTTTTTTTTTTTTTTTTACACAACCAATATAAAAAGAAAAATAACAAACAAAATAACGAATTAATGCGACTCAACAGAAAAGTTTCGACGATGTGTTTCTTTTTTTTTTTTACATTTCATTCCCGTTTTATTTTTATTATTTTTTTTAACTGTCGTTATCGCAAGAAATTTTACAATTAAAATATATTTTTTTTAACTTACTTATTTATTGCGGGTAAATGCCACTTCTGAATTTGTTACACATTTAAAACAAACACTGAAATAAGATACGATCACAGCGTTTAACGTGTGATGACTGACTGAACCTGAATGAAAAAGAGAGTGGTGCATTTAACTCTTTCTTTCTTTAACACTAACGTGGGTGGATATCTATGTAAGCGAACGTCTTAGCGTTGGGTTTGATTCGAAATCGTTGCAACCGAATCGATTACCGATACTAGGTGCTAAGTATAATTGATTATCGCGCCTACGAGATAAGACACGGTTAACGAGACGCTACAGAAACAAAACAAAATCAATATAAAGTAAAAGAAGTATTTCAAAGTAAGTGAGAGAGAGATTATCCGATTAATGCCAAAAGCTTTAAAGTGTATTTTAATAACCGACGCGGTACAAAATCTCGACCAAGAACGGTCGCTACCGACGCAAGGATAAAAAAACAAAAATATTGTCACGAAGACCAAGTGGGTATAGAGTAAGTGTTATGCGTCTACGAAAACTGAACGCGATAGGAAACCAAACGTTAACCGTAGAATTGCGAATGATAGGGTCCAACACACGCCCTTGGTCACAACACCGGACAATATGTTTTGAATAACACACATACAAAAAAGATAGGTATTCCCAAGTTAACTTTATAACGCGACAAAATCACTGACCTTCATTAACTCACTATAAGACAACTCTAATTTTCGTTAACAACCCGAATACTGTTAAATAAAACGTTATGAATACGCGGATTGAAATTCTTCTTGATTCAGATCACAATAGAAACTACATCAAACGAGTATTTCACTTTCCAATGTACCATGGTTTATGTTCTAAGAGAATATAAAATAAAGTTTAAAAATAATTTGCACAAATATATTCGATGACGCTGTGGGGTGGTGGAGGCGTTAGGTCCTCACACCGTACTGTGCACTAGTCAAAGATAAAAATATTATCATTATATTTCCTAACCACCTTTTTTTCAGGGGAATCCAGGAGTGCACTTCCAAATTTCCATGGAAGAAAATACTGAGATATAACATCTTCTCAGTATGTTAAATTTTTATTGACTTCGATATAAACATATTGATATAATTGATTCAAATTTTTTTTGAAATATTTTAAATCGATTATATGGATGGACACGAATTGTGTTCACGCATATATGGTACATACTTATATATTTGAATAACATATTGCTTTGACTACCTTTTTCTTGTTTGGGGTGAACTCACCCGAAACAGATCCCTGAAGCCTGTTGTTTTCGATCCTTTTTTCTAATTAATATTGATATTTTGGTCAGGTCGTGTTCGTATCTATATGTGATAGTTTTAACTTTTTTTTTGTTATATTCAACGGAAATTACCATAAGTTAGATATCGTAATTTATACTGTGCATCCATAAGGCACAAGGTTGACTCAATCGTGGTCAGTCAACGTTAAGATTCTCACCGCCGCGACAAATTAATCATTTCTTTTAACTCGATTGTTTTTTTTATCGGTTCGCGATCTAATAATTCTAATATCAGACACAATCTTAACTTTACCTTTAATTTTTTTTTTTACATTTACACTGAAGATTTTCTTTTCATCAGTTGGAATGCATATATGTCTTTGAAATTTTAGCTCAAGATTTTCATTCAAAGGACTAAGTTCCTAAATTGTAATATTAATAAAGCCATGTTAACACAGCCTTTTTGACTATCATTACAAGGGAACATAAATTTGTAGAAATATTCAAAGTTGTTGAGAACATAAAAATTGCATTCAGATTTAAATTTGTGACAATTAACGACTCAATAAACTTACATAACTTTAAGTAAAGAATATAATAGGTATTATACTAGGTATCTTCTAGTTAGATTTTAAGATTTATTTTCAATAAACTAACTTTATCTTGGTTATAACGTATAATGAAAAACTTTTGTAGTTCAGTTCATTCTTTTCAAATATAAAGAATTCTTGGAGACTTTACAGATTTTTGTAATAGAGCAGTAAGTTTATTTAGGGAGGGTGGTAAACCTCGTGATTCTTCAGGCGGAACAAGGTGGTGTTAGAAATGGGATACAGTTGAAGTATCCGTAGTGCAACGATGGAGTTTCTTTTCTCTTTTGTAGATATATTATCTTAAATAGGTACCATGATCTAGATAGGAGTTACGGTAGGCAAGCAATTTTTTTTTGCTTGCTTTGTTATGTCAGGGGCTGTCTAAATATTATAGAGTCGTGGGGACTCTAAGGTCTATTGACAGCCAAGGTCGAAGGTAGGAGAGTTGGTTTCTGCTTTCGTTTTGGGCGGGTTACGAGACCAGGGGGATCGCACAAACATCTTTGGTCCTCCCTCCCCTCGTGGTTAGACACCTCATCCACCACTTTCTGCACAGCATCGTGGTAGCAGAGTGGAAGGAAGGTAACTGTTACCATGGCAACCACTAATATCTATGGTTTGCTTGTCATTAAATACTTACGGTTGCGTTCTACGGGTTGTCATGATAGATCAACCATGATTTCTCTCTTTCGTTCTATGTTCACTCTCAACGATTGATATGAGGTGCGTCCGTGAACCAATCTTTCTTTATTGTGTTGTGGATGCCTGTTATAAGAACAAATATTTATTTATATTTGTTAGTTGATTGAATAAATATTGCAAAACAAAAAATAAACAACTTACCTCACCTGCATAGGCTGCCGCTGCTGTCATCGAAATCAAGATTCAAGAATCGAGAATCGACCTAGAAAGAAAAAAAAAGTTAAATCGCAACCCTAGAGCATAAATAAGAAGCAGGAACCATGATACAACTGCTGAGGATAGTGCCTTCCAGTTTTCGTTTTTGATTTGTTCTGCGCCACTACGTCATAAGAACACACGGAGTTTGACAATGGTTTGACGTTTTGTATAGCATCCATCAATGCCATTTTCTTATTATAGTTGTTTCATGAGCAGAAACCCAGTACCTACATTAATGGTTTAGCGAAGTTTGTTTGGTATAATGACGATGAGTGACAACATTGTATATACATATAGAGGTTGACGGTGTTGCCCTCTAGTGTCTTTATTCTTCGTTGGTTCTTATTATATAAATAAAATTTAGAGGCTATAATAATTAATTCATTTTTGTCAAGGTGAACCTAGCCTTAAGAAAATGTTGGATTTACAGCTGCCCTCTTTGGGATAATAGGGAAACTAATTATTGAAACAATCTGACGGATTGGGAAAGGTGTGATAAAATACCGAGGGAAACATTTAAAAGAAAAGAAGATAAGAATGTCACCAATACACCCTTAAAACCTAGTATATAGAGAAAACCCTAGAAGAAGTTTGCGTAGTATATGTGCATATGCCGAATTTAAAATAACGGATAGGTTGAGATCGGATGATCCAAACAATGTAGGAAGCAGAAAGAAGAAAAATCAGACGATTTGAATTTCGTGTAGATTCCTTTATCTCCTTACAATCAGCTATTAGTCTATCTTCAACCGTGTCCGTGGTCAATTCCAACAAACTTTTTAGAGTGCAGTACAGTTTGTTTTGTGTTCTTGAATTCCCAACATAAAGGTAAAGTGTTTTCTGCATAGATCCAAAAATATATCAGGTTATTCTATAATCCCGATTAAAGTAGGGAAATCAAATCTAAAGATAGCTACTGGTGTTGAAAAGCGGTATAAATATATAAAATAAAAGTTTTCCCTAATAATAAAAAAAAAAACTTTATTTATTGGAATATTGAGGTGAGTGGTACAAAGAGAGTTTTTTTTGTGTGTGAAAGTATTACGATAATCCTTTGACCAGGTGTTCGATTTCGGCAAATTCTTCTGGCGGTCATAGACTACCATACCGAAGGTCGTGACCGCCAACTCTTATTGGAAACTCAAAAAGCGTTCAAAATAAAGAAGTCGTATCAACCTGCACGACTTTGGAATTGGTCTTCTCCTGTGTGACAAATTCCGTGCAACCCTTCAGGGACGGTGTTATCAACGAGTGATTTTAAGAGCAGTACGAAGGACAGTTTTCCTTATCCAGACATAAGTTCTAGTTGTTGGAGGTTCTACCACCAGACCGCGTGCAGCACCGGTCAAGTGCTCTGATTTCCCGTTCCCAATCAGGACCAGTTGCAAAGGCATATTGAGCAGTGGAATTTTTTTTGTAACGGCACCATTTTGTGAAGCCATTTCGAACCCTCTGTAAAGAGGCCACGTGAGTCCATCTGTATTTGTTCCAAATCGTGTAAATTTTACAAAAAGAATTTTTTTTAATATTTTGTGGTTATTAGTGTTATATATATCAATTTTCTATACATATTATAATACTCAAACAAGTACATTTAGTAGATCGATTTATAGAAAATTAGAAAAAAACAAAATTTAGAGATCCACAAGAGACATTTCTATCCTAGTAAAGCCATTTGGCCACCGCTATTGTGAATTTAAAAGCTATTTTCAACAGCAATTCTGTGTAATTTGTCCTGTTCGTTAATGTACTTTCATACGAAACCAATTTCAAGAAACCAAGTCTTAATAATTTTCATAGATTTTTTTTTATAAATTCAAAATCATTATAAGTACCTAATTTAAATATTGTAAGTGACCAAGTTTTGTTTCTCTGGTGTTTTGTTTGAGTTAACTACTCTAGTCGGCCATATTTCTTATTACCTACCCCTATATAGAGCTCTGAATAGGCAGGAAAATAAGGATAAGTCCCTGTTTAAGGATACCATTGTAACGGTACCGACTTTTTTGGTTATGTATTGATCTAGCCGAAACAAATCTACGTTACCTGTTTTTGAATGTTGATGTTTATTACTTTCAGTGTTTAATAAAACTTTAATTTGCAATGGAAAATTTAGAATTGTCATTCTCACGAATCTGATGGGATTAGTGAAGTGAATTGACCAAAATTTGGAAAATTCAAATAAATTGGCCGATGAATTTTCATGGTGGGGTGGGATATGGCAGTGCTGCCGCAACACCTGCAGTACCCTCGTGTGGTGAACGTCCGTCCGATATTTTCCTTGGTGTATCCAGGCCTGATATATGTTTTGTTTGCAGGTGAGGTCTAGTTTCAGGGGACAAGATCCCCCTCTATTCCGGCGAGCTTAGCCGCGCTTCGCTAGCAGGCCACGTCCTCCGTGCTAGACATTCCGTCTCCTTCCCATTTCTTCCAGTCCCTACCTCGCAATCCATCCTACCTTCTACACTTCCTAACCTATTTTCCTCTCCCCTCCTCTTGCCTCGCAACAAATGGCGCCCAACGTCGTTGGTACGTTCAGTCCAAAGTTATTTAGTCCTCGTTTTAGTCTCTAAATGTTGTAATAGTATTCAACCAAACTCGCTATAGACTTTCATGGGACGTAAGTCTGCTTCAGGAAAGTCCCAGGCATACTTAGGAGTATTGCGACGGCTCCTTGGAAGTTCATAGCGACCACAGTTAATGAGTGTTTGTAGCTAAGCTGAGGTCGCTGCAACACATTCGAATTCGTAAGTCTGCACCAGGAAAGTCTCTGACACACTTGGTGTATCGCGACGAATATCAAAAGCTTGCAGCGGCGCCAGATAGCTTCCAGTGTTGTTTTTCCTTATCCTTCATCCTTTAACTTCTTTTTGCTTTTCTAGTCTATTTTCCTTTTATATCCAGTTGTCCAGTTTGAAATAAATTATTATTGGAGCCACGTCCGTGTTTGGCAGCGAGTCGAACATTGATGCGTGGTATGCCATTTTAGGTTGAGGTTTTTGGTTCAGCCAGCTTTTTTGTGAGTTGTCTCGTTCAAACCAAGTCTTCAAAGAAAGTCCTTGAGACAGACTTGAATTGCGGGTTTGGAAAAGACAACAATGTTTCGTAATTTTGTCCAATGTTCTTATTTCCCCTCCGATTTCACCACATTGAGGGATCCATTCTGAATTCCGTCCGCGGTCTAAGTTTTTCAAAAAAAAAAAAAAAAAATTATTATGGTCACAGGTCACCCCAAATAGCAAACAGATTTTTTGAATCACCGAACAGCTTCCTGAAGCACCCCGTATATAGATGCAAAACCTTAAAACACACCAAGTACTTAATAATATATAATTCTAACCGGAAAAAAAACTTATAAATATAAAAATCAGACCTTTGTGAAAATTCCTCGATTTACTGGAAAAACCACACAGATTATATTCGTATAGCCACTGGTACAATTTAATAATAAATATCCAACTCTACACTGAAAAAAAAAAATTCTTTTTAATTGTCATATCATAAATATTTAGGGATTGAAGTTTATTTAATCTATTTTCTGGTCGGCAAAACTAATGAGCATTTAGGTGAACATTTATGGTAAACTAATTTAGTTTTTCGATTTTCTCGTTAATTTTTGTGCTTTATATCCAAATATAATTGCACATATAATCTTTTCCTTCGTTCTTCTGAGAACAAAATTCAAGGAGATTTTGAACTGAAAGTATAGTTATAATATCTAAGGAGATAGTTTTTTTTATGAGAAATCGCCAACATAAAATAAACTGTATTGATACCCACTAGTACGTTTTATTGGTCATATCCAGTGTTGTGTTTGCATATTTCCATTGAAAGGTCAAATCCAGAAAGAGATTTTTTTTTGAAAATAGACAAATTACTTTTGTAACATATAATTTGTTGTTGTTGGTTCATTATAACAAAATTTAAATCGTGTTTTCATTTAGTTACTTTTTGTTTTTGAGTTTCTCTGAAATCTATTAGTTTGGAGTTGCTACACTTAAAGTTTTTCAGTTACCTTTTCCTAAAGCTACTTAGTTCAAGTTTTCTTTTGCACTTAAAATTCTTAAGTTTTGCAAAAATATTATTTTGTGTGTTCTTAAATATTTATTTTACGGTTTTCTTAATATAATCAGTTTAAATAAGATTCATATCGTGAAATCCATAATAATAGTTTTAGAAAAAACAGTAGGTTCTTAACTAAATCATACTTTTTATTAAGCATAATTCTAGTTTTCGCCCTACAACTGCCTCGAGCAGAAACCAAGTAGTTTCTTCGTGTTTTTCGTTAGTGTGAGTAGAAGTTCAACCGATTTTTTTTGAAAAATAATTGATATTTTATCTGCCTTTTCCAACGGAGATTTTTGTTTCTTGGTTCCACAAGCCCACCTCAAATATAGATTAGGTTTTCTTTATTCTTCCTTTATTCTTTCTAATACATTTTTCGACTACTACTACGTTAAGTGGTCTCGATAATTTTGCTAGTAAAAGACACCCCATATATTGCAATAACATTATGTCGTCCAACCAACAAAAAGAGGATGATAATATCAACCGCATCAGGAATGCTCCGATCGACGGAGAAGCCCGATTGACCAGGTCAGTAAGTCAGAGTTTAGACAACATCGAAAGGCAGCGAGTAATGTACTCTCCGCTCGAATCAGATAGGCAACTTCGAGCCGCTTCCAACATACCTGGCAGATCAGGTATTCCTTTCAATGAAAACGATGCCCACAGCAACATCGAATCGATCTCTACTAGTTCAGCTTCGGCCAACGCGGTCAATGGCAGTCGTGTTAGGGATATCCTAGAAGCCCTAACCCAAAGACCACCAGCTATACCAGTTAAAGAGAGAAGAATAATACCTGAGGACTTAAAGGCCTATATTAACCTGGCTATAGTAGAAGGTTTTTCAACTACAAAACAAGCGTTACAAAGAGAAGTCTCACATACCTTAAAGGAAGAAATACAAACTCAACTTGAAGGGTTCTTAAGAAATTTACACATACAAGGTCCAAGACAGCCCGCACCAGAGCAGATGCCCAGATCAACTGCACATTTAGGTGACCCAGCATCAGCAGTACAACCTCCAATGCAACAACATCCTTCAGCTGATTCACAAAGAAGTGCTTTTGAGCCCCCTAGACAGCAAAATAGAAGACATCCTGATCCGGTAAGAAATCAGGGTAGAATGTACCAACCTAACGGTTTTCACGCCGCTCCAAATAGTCATGGTTGTATTTTCACCCCTATTAATACTTTAAATCCATATGGATACCCACCAGCCTATCCCGTTCCATTTCTGCCACCGGGATTGAACTCGCCAATCAAGATTGACAAGTGGGGTCTAAAATTCGATGGGCAACCAACAACAATAACGGTCGAAGATTTTGTATTTCGTCTAGAGACCCTACAAAGTCAATACGCCTGCCCATGGACCGAAATATTGAGGGACTTCCATTTACTTCTCTCAGGAACTGCCCACGAATGGTACTGGAAATTTCAACGGAACAGATGCAGATCCGACTGGCCAACTCTAAAGGATGCCTTAATGCGCCAGTTTAAGAATAGTCGCACGGATTTCGAGATAATTCGAGAAATCATGGACCGTAGGCAGAACTCCTGGGAGAGTAGTGAAGATTTCTTTGCCTCCATTAATAGATTGAAATTTCAATTAAGAGTCCCGATGCAGGAGGTAGAAATGGTACGAATACTAAAACAAAACATGAATGACAGAATAGGGAAATTAGTTTACCCACAAGCTATTTTCTCCATGGATCAGCTGAGGACAGCCTGTAAGGACGCGGAAGCAGCATTTCCGAGGAGAGAAAGAGAACAACCCAAAACTTTCATGAAAGCTCCATTTAAACCTGTGGCAAACGAGCTTGAGTATGAAGAGGTGTACCAACCCACAGATGAACAAATCGCTGCTTACCAGTTCAATATGGCTCGTCCAAAGATTCCTCCTAGGAAATATGCGGATCCGACATGCCTAATATGCTGGAACTGCAAGGTGCAAGGCCATACCTTTAAGGACTGCGAGGTTGACGTGGATAACGTGTTTTGTTACAGATGTGGCCTGGAAGGTGTAAAAAAGCGACATTGCCCACGATGTAATCAGGGAAACCGAATGCGGGACGCGAAGACTACAGGGTATTCGCGTACCAATCAGGCACAAAACCCCCAATAGTATCCTTGACAGAACCTGAATACCCAACAAAAGAAATAGTTAATGTTAACCAAGAAAAAGAAACCAATAAAATTACAATTTTGAAACGCGAGAAGGAAGAAAACAAAAGCAGCGATAGATACACAATGTTAAAAAAGTTAAAACCATAGCATCAACGAATTTTTGAATATAATCAAGCCAGAGACCGAATTTTTAATAATACTGCTACTAACATTATTTTGAAAACAAGAGAGAGATACCACGCTAGAAAAAAACAAAAAAAAAATATATCTTCCACCATTATAGATGTAGCTCCGTCCCTAGACCGTATGCCAAAATTTTAATAGGAAACCAAGAGTTGTTAGGTTTATTAGATAGCGGGGCAAGTATAAGTATCCTTGGCAAAAATTGCCTACAGTTAGTTAAATCACTAAATCTGCCGATCATTCCCGTTACCTCTAATGTAAAAACAGCCGATGGCAGAAATCAAAACATTGTTGGCAAAATAATAGTCCCAATAAACTTCAAAGACAAAGTAGAGAAGATAACATTGTTTTTAGTTCCAAGCTTAGATCAGGAGTTGTACCTGGGAGTTGACTTCTGGTGAATGTTTCAGCTGGCTCCTAATATCATTAATTCGATTTCCTTGTCAGAAGAAGCAGACCTTTCAAATGCCCACCAGTTGTCCTCTGAACAACAGGCCAGATTGGATACAGTCAGACTGAAGTTTCTTTGTTTCGACCGTGATGGTCTCGGTAAAACGACGCTTATGCAACACGTCATAGATACCGGAGATGCGGCCCCTGTGAAACAGCGTCACTACCCTGTCTCGCCAGCGGTACAATCCATTTTATACGAAGAGTTAGACCGAAAGTTGAGTCTCGGAGTTATTGAGGAGAGCGAGAGCCCATAGTGTTCGCCAGTGGTTCTCTTGCGAAAACCCGGCAAGAATAGACTTTGTCTGGATTCTCGCAAGGTGAATGCACTGACGAAGAAAAATGCAAATCCCCTTCCTCATATCGAGGGGCTCATCAGCCACCTACCAGATACGTTCAATATTAGCAGAATAGACCTCATAGAAGCTTTCTGGCAAATACCGTTGGAGAGACAGAGTAGGGAAAAGACTGCCTTTGCGGTACCGGGAAGACCTTTGTACCATTTTACTGTCATGCCCTTTGGATTGTGTAATGCAGCCCAAAGGCTATGCCAGTTGATGGACAAGGTGATTCCTGCACGACTTAGGGACCGAGTCTTCGTGTATCTGGACGACTTGCTTATCATGGCGCCAGATTTTGAAACCCATATTGCCCTGTTGGATGAAGTAGCCGGTTGTTTAAGGAAAGCGAATCTCACCATTAATATGAAAAAGTCAAAATTCTGCTTTAAAGAACTAAAGTATTTAGGGTTCATCGTTGGTGGTGGGAAACTAAAACCTGATCCGGAAAAGGTGGAAGCCGTAGTGGACTTCCCTATTCCCAAAACCCCTCGTCAAGTTAGACGGCTGCTTGGTCTAGCAGGGTGGTATCGGAAGCTTATACGAGATTTTTCCGGTTTGACTGCACCCCTGACAGACTTGTTGAAGAAGAAGAACGAGAAATTCAAAATGACAGATGAAGCCAGTGAAGCATTTGAAAACCTAAAAAAGTCCCTCACGACCGCACCTGTGTTGTCGCATCCGGATTCCAATAGAAAATTTTACATCCAGTGTGATGCTTCCGACGCCGGCATAGGAGCGGTACTGTTTTAAAAGAATGATCAAGACGCCGAAGTCCCAATTGCGTACTTTTCACAAAAGTTCAACAAATGTCAGAGGAACTACAGCGTGACAGAGAAGGAGTGTATGGCGGCGGTGATGGCCGTGAAGAAGTTTAGGCCATATGTCAAGGGTATGGACTTCACGGTAATCACTGATCATGCCAGTCTTCGATGGCTAATGAGTATGAAAGACTTGAGCGGTAAACTCGCCAGGTGGAGTTTGTTGTTGCAGTCTTATACCTTCGACATACAACACCGTAAGGGTAGCCTTAATGTGGTACCGGACACTCTTTCTCGAGTACATGTAGATTCGCTGGACATAGGAGACGTCGCTCCATTAATTGACTTAGAGTCACCAGAATTCCTATCTGCTGAATATTTGGACATCATAGAAACGGTTATCGAACATAAAGAAGAACTTCCCGACCTCAAAGTAGTAGAAAGATTCGTGTTCAAGAAAGTTTTTAAGAAATTAAGTGAAGAACCAATGATTGAACATTCTTGGCTCCTGTGGGATCCTTCAGGGCTTACAGAAGAAATCATAAGTAAGGCTCATGACCCTCCTAAAGCCGCACACGGAGGTATTGCAAAAACTCTAAACCGAATAAGACAGTATTCTTACTGGCCCAATATGACTACCCAAATCCGTCTCTATGTAGCTAAATGTTCGATGTGTAAACAGAGTAAATCGTCCAACCAAGTTACCCGTCCACCCATTGTTACCTCGTATTGTTCAAATCGCCCTTTTGAAAAACTATATGTTGACTTCTTAGGTCCTTATCCAAGATCCAAAACCGGAAATGCCTATGTTTTTATCGTTCTAGACCACCTGTCCAAATTTGTTTTTCTAAGAGCTATGAGAAAAGCTAATTCGTCAAGCGTTATTAAATTTTTACGAGACGAAGTATTCAATACGTTCGGGGTACCTAACCTCATCCACTCAGATAATGGGAAACAATTTGTGGCAAAGGAATTCCAAAACTTTTTGTTAAAGTATGGGATAAGGCATTTCAAAACCGCAAGTTATTCACCGCAATCGAATGCATCTGAGAGGGTTAACCGCTCGTTGTTATCAGCGATCCGTTCATATCTCAAAACAGATCAATGCGAATGGGACCTACACCTCTCCGAGATCGCATGTGCATTAAGAAGTTCTGTTCATAGCTCTATTGGTGTGTCACCGTATTACGCTTTGTTCGGAAGAAATACTCTTATGATGATGCACGGTAGTAGCTATGAACTGGCACGAAAACTAAACGCATTAGACGACAACGAGTTGCTAACCATCCCACGTCAAAGCCGACTGCAAGGCCTAAGAAATCAGATCCGCAAAAATATCTTAAAAGCCAACGAAAGATCATCGAAATCGTATAACGCTCGAACGCGAAATGTAAAATATATGCCCGGCCAAGAAGTCTACCGACGAAATTTTATCTTGAGTGATTCTTCTAAGTACCTATCCGCAAAATTATCCCCAAAATACCTTAAATGTAGGATTTCAAAACCAGTAGGCAACCAGATGTATGAACTGGTGACCTTGTCTGGAAAAAAGATAGGGAACTATCACGCAAAAGACCTAAAACAATGACAGAAACCAGCCAGAATGTCATATAGACTCACTCGCGTTTGACTAGCGTCCCCATACTACCTTTGAAAAAAAAAATATCAGAACAAATCGGGGACAGAGATTTAAGGGCGTTGTCTCTGGTAGATGTATCATGGGATGTAATTATGTGAATTTATTCGACTATACTTCAGTTATCAAAACTTTTCTTATGCGTCCTAGTTTCCAATTTTTAATAAATAAAGTTCTCTTTTTTGCAACCCTCTGTAAGAACCATCCCCATATTGAAAAAAAAGATACGTAAATTGTTAGTAAAGTGTAACGTAAAATTAATGAAAATTAATGAAAATTAATGAAAAATATAATTAAGAAGATGCATATATAGTCAGACACAGATGTATATATATATATAGCCTTATATACCCCTGATATATGACCTTATACACACCATTTGTACTGCTGATAGACACCAGCTTCTATACCCAAATACCCTATGAGCACCTGAGGTTCGAACCTATGCCCCCCCCCCCCCCAACAATACAAGCCAAAGAGGAAGCCGGAAGGAACAAGCACCTCTATCCATCCTTGACTCCTATACCAAGGAACAGCGACCTCATCATCTACCAACCATGTATCGGTGTATTCAGTATCCAAAAGACATACTTACACTTCGCAAACACAGTACCTTGTTCCCCCTGCTCCTTTTCCCATTTTTCCTAATTTCATCTCCATCCTCATCACAGATGCATAAACCATCAACCAGCCTAACATAGGTACTGACTACAAAATCCCGTAGAACAGCCTAGAGGTACCTGGCAGCATGTTTACGCCTATCCGCCGGAAGAGCTAGGTGTTCCGCTTGCAGCTCACATGTGTGGTAGTCTACACCTGAAAACCATGGACCCTACTTTAATCCCTTCGAAAGTACCTAGACCTATCGTGCCCTTATCAAAAATACCTTCAATGGACCTTCCAGAGATTCTACTCCGGTATGCACTTCTACGTCTAGCTACCCTCGTTTGATTCCGAGTGACTGGGATAGAAGCAACCCCATGCCGGCAACGCCCCCTTTCTCAACAACTACTTGGTAAAAATAGCTCTTGGGAACGGCATGCGACAACGCAGGGGCGTGGCCGAGATCGACCGTCGCGGTGGCCGGCAGCACCCGTGCCTTAGCTAGCTCAGCCAGGCCGTGGGTACTTGCTTCGGGATCTATACAACCAGTGTTACCTCTTATTATACTGCCGACCGTTGAGCTCTGATGTTTGAGCTCGAATATTAATGTTAATTCGCTTAAGGGCCCTCATAACCTTTGAAGTTAAGATCATGCCAAAATTGATTGCAAGGTACGTCGAACCTCTACTGCACCTCTTAATGTAGAGTGGGAAAACATAGAACGAAAGAGAAGAATTCTGTTTTGGATCTTTATGCTATCCCAAGGGACGCGACACGTAAGTATTTAAAATAAAAGCTGACCATAGATCTTGGTGGCAGCCATGGCAAAAAGTTATCATCAACACGGACAGCTGCCACGATGAAATGCTGTCCGTGGATGCAGAGGTGACTAACTCTGAGGGGGGGGGGAGGATCTAAGATGTAAACTGATCCCCCTTGGTCTCTCAACCCACCCAATCCAACACCGAAAATCAACTCTCTTGGCGGTGACCTTGGTTGTCCGCGGACCTACGAGTCCCCAAAACTCGATTATATTCTCGGGCAACCCCTTGACATAATAAGCAAGCAATAATTTGCCTGCTTACATATTATCGCTATCTAACCCCAGTACCTATCATCGAATTCTAAACTAACATTCGAAACCGTACCAGAAAAACCTTAAGAATGTACAACCGTACTACACCTTGTTCAGCTCCAGAGAAAAGTGAGAGGGACCTCCCTCCCTATAACTAAATTACCCTATCATCCTGAAATGTATAACTTCAAAAAAGTAAATAGAAATTTAACTTCAAAATTTTCTTTTCAAATCGTTATAAAAAAACTTAGTATTTTATTAATGTAATGTTCTTAAAACTAACAAATCGGATCTAAATCTAAAGTCAAAATCTTATTGATCTTAATCTCAATCAATGAAACTTTCTTCTTTTGTAACTGAATCTTTTTTTTCTTTTTTTTTTGTCTTAATACTTATCTAAAGAAACATAATGTGTTCGAAATTATCATCATGAATAAAAAAAAAGGAATGTATAACCTACTAGACTAATGCGTCTTGAATACCTAGAAACTTAACACTAGATGATTAACGTTAAGTGGAGTTTGAAAAATTCAAGAGGATATTGTTTCAAAAAAAAAAAAATAATATCAGTTTATTGTAGCTAATTTAAAAGAAGGCTAATCCAAACGCGGCGTCAATTCTCTTTTACGAAAGCCGTAAACAAAAGAACAATGTAATTTCCTACCGCGGCGTTACCAAAAAAAAACTTTATCGTTATGAATTCTATCAACGATAATGATCTGATATGTATCCCCGTGGATACTCAAAGCGGTAGTGATTCACTACTTTAATCTGTGAGACAACTAAAAATGATACCTGAGCTAAGCGGTGTTTAAAACAGACAAACACATATCTTCAAAGAACCAATTCACCAATAAACAATAAAGGACTGGCTTAGAGTGTTCTCTAAGGCAGTAGGTAAGTAAATCAATCAATTCTCATGCACAATACCCTATACGTATGGATACACTTCGCATCCAGCCGTATATTCGATAAAAATTCAATCAAGATTCAACAGTAATAAAGTAATAAAATGTAGTGCAAAAATATAATAATATATTCATAAGATGTTTACATTGGCAAATGTTTACCAACTGATTATGGCAGGATTAGGTCTGCCTTCAATTACCGGTAGCGTTGAAGTGCACTCCAAAGTCACCTGTAAAAGTATAGTAAAAGCAAAATATGTTTTCTAAAGCTACATGCAACTACTACTATTGATGCTTATTGAGTTCCATTATTCGGGTGTAGTTACGCTTGGTATTGACTTAGTTGTTCAAATTACCCAGTACAGATTTAATTTTCTTGTATTTGGTTCAGTTCATGTCCCGATTATAATGGGCACAATCATTGAAGTAAGGAAGACTGATTATCAAACAAAACTAACGCGATCCACAACGAAGTATGTGGTGAGCAACTTACTAGTTAACTCGAGTGATATAAAACCAAACTAAAAGAAGTAAGGTGTACGTTATACGTAAGTGAAAACAAAAAAAATTAATTGATAAACGTGGCGTTAAATCGCAAACGCGGTTGGTCGCTACCGACACTAAAGGTAATAGTCTAAAAGACCGAATGTATTAAAAAGAAAACTTGAAGTAAATCTTCAAAAGCGAACAACAATTCGACTATTGTTACACGATTGTGGTCAAGTACCGTTTGACATCTCAAGGATAAAACGAGACTCACTCAAACGTTGCTAAAAAGGAACCCCCAAAGGGAGTATTTTACTAACGCAGGATGAAGAAATCTTAACCGTGAGCAAGCGCTTCGACGAAATAGTAATGCGTTCGTTAAAAAGGAATATCCATATTCGAAAGTATTACTCAAAAGGGATTGATCGCGACACAAAAACACAACACGTAAGTAACGAAGGTACCGAAAGGAAAACTCAGGATTTCGAAGATATTAATTGGCTTCCGTACCAAAATCGAAAATAATAATATTCACTCTGATTTTCAAATACCACTGAGATTAGAGTAAGTAAATTAATCTTAACAATACCTATACACTACACAAATTTATCACACATATATGGAGGAGGAGGCGTCAGGTCCTGCCTTCCATGAAGTATTACAAGAAAAAATAAATTTTCTGTCGTGCACCACCGTCCGTGGTCGTTCGCGACGTACAGCAGCTCGTCCTTTTGTATATGTAACACACAGATAATTAATATGAATACTTATTGGTTACCTGATATTCCATGCTATGTTATTCATATTGAATTTTATATAAACTTTATTTCACGTGTCTTGTAAATCCGTGACGATTTGCGTAAAATCCGCTATCTGCTGCTCTGGTCTATGGGTGCTTCACAATATATTTGTTGGGGACCGGCATCCGTGCTAAAGCACGCGCCAGACGTCCTGTTGAATGTTGCTTATGTTGACGCTGCTACTGCTGCTGCTGCTGCTACTATTGCTGCTGCTATCATCAGACTATCGTGGCTGGGTTCCGTCCTGTACTTGGATGGAGTAACCAAAAAAAGAATATGCCTGGCCAGAGTAATGACTCCGAAACCACGCTCTTTTTCTCCTCGAATCCTTACTGCTTGCTACCAAGGCGTAGCCAATGCTGTCGAAGGGGCACAGTATATTCGGCCACGGCACGCAAAAAAAAAAGTGCCAAAACGTGGGCAGCTTTGTTCTTTGCAAGATAAAAACGCTTACGCTTATAAATGCTGCGGTTTTACGCCAAGAAAAATCCAGACGTGATTTGTTGCATTGCGTGTTTTACGCAGCCATATATTTTTAAGAATAAAAAGGACATATATGATGCGAGTGGGAATTCCACGTGCATATCCAAGATAGCGTACCTCGGAAGCAAAAAAAAATATAATTTTCACAAATCCTCATGCATCTTATTTTTTTTCGGGCCGCCTCGCCTGTCCAGGCTGATGGATTGGGCACAAAACTCCCTCAAAATCTTGTAACTGGCTGATCCTAATAGGGAAGACATCCTATTAATAATTTGGCCATGTGGCGTAGCCCGAAACATTTCATAAAACCGAAGAAAAATAATGTCTTTCTGGTTTTGCGACATGTTAAGAACGAAATCCTTACCTTGGTGATAATGTATATCCAACGGCTTAGTTGAATTCCTCGAATATTATCCGATTGACTAGTAAAAGAATCTTTTCTATTAGAAAAGATGTAAAATGGCCGCGGACCGACTCAAAAGTTAACTTTCTTTTTTTTTCTACTATTCGTTCTGCTAGGGTGGTGTTAACCCATCTGTGTTCTTCTTCAAAATGAAGTTCGATCCACAGACTATTTCCTCCTTTAAGTTCTCTAAGTTTCATGAAGACAAAATAAACGCGCGGTTTTTACTGCCTTTTTCTAGCATCATGTCATTATCTTTACTTCCTTTTCACCCGTTAGGTGGCGTAATAAAATATATGCCATAGAGTAATGCTCACTGTACCGACTTTGCTGGCACAGAGTCTTCACTCCGTGACAGGTATTTTTAATGTTCACGAAAGAGTGTAAATAGTCAACTTCATGTTTCATCACACTGTGTGAATGACATTTTTCTTTACATTGGAGATGTTTCTGACTTTTAGGAACTCATTTATACTGTTTTCATAGATACCAGTATTGTAAGTACAACAAAAAAAAAGATTGACAGATATAGTAGCGTAAGTATGGCAGGTAAGTATTTTCGGACAGCAATGACATCTGTCAACAATGAAACTATGATGCCTGCCTGATGATGATGTGACGGATCATGGTAACGGTCAGACTCACGTCACATCGAAAATAAATTTTGTCTGTGGTCTGCTACTGTTTGGTCTAAAAACTTATTCACTCATGACGTCACGAGTATTTCCCACAGGTGGTATTGTCACAAAGTAATGGATTGGAATTGAACTTGCAATTGACAGTAAGCGTCAGAATGCCTGAGTGTTATACTCTTGCATACTATGACAGCGAAAAGTTATTCCATGTCACTCTGCAGGTACTCTTCGTTCAGAATTTGCGGCAACATGAGAAATGTCATGATGACGTGTAGATGTAGATTTTGGAGAGGTTTCAGAATGAAGTAGGTCACACTGAATGGGAATCCGACTGTTATATGAAATTATGTTCCCCGAAAAGGGTTTACATGGTCTTTATTTTGATGTGCGGATGTCCTGAGCTGAAAAATATTCGTTTCAGTGTTGCTTCAAAAATACTTCCATAAAAATAGTGGACTGCACATAACTAGGAAATCTATTTCGAATTGGAACAGCGGGTACTATTCTGAAAATGGATTCTATTTACGGATTCTTTTTCAGGTAGATGGTGCGTAGTGCGTTCAGCACAAAATGCGTAACTAATAAGTTTGCTCGAGTAGGTGGCACCACTGACGTACTCTGATTGTGAGTACGGGCGAGTAAGTCACCCCTACAAAACTTGATATTTTGACCGAGTCTACTTGGTCTAATTATCAAGAAAAAGGAGAACTGCTCGCAAATGTGTTTCAACACCTAGAATTTCTCTACCGGTCGTGTGTAAGACACTGCGACTCTTTACCGTCTAGTCGGTCGAAGACAAAAAAAAATATTTCTGAAAGAATGTATGGCATATACGCTCCAATGACGTCAGGATACTCCTTGATCTACCTAGAAACAATAAAGATAACAATAAAAAAAAAATTTATAAGCAAATCGGAATCAACAAAGAGTCTCATGCACAGCTGAGAGCCGGGCATCAGTTGAAGCAAGATAACTGAGTACCGCAAAGTATTCATATGTAATGTCTGGTAAAAAAAAATGTTTTTGATCTCGAAGACCAAAGAAAATTGTCATGTCTGGGATGTAGTTGTAGGTCAGGTGGTTTCATCTTTTTGAATCTTTTGTGTGGCAGGTAGATAAGTGGCCTCGCCTATCTTCCACTTCGTATAGATTACTACCGATTACTCTATTAACACGAACTTTAATAAACTTAGGACACAACTTCGCATTTAAATGCTTAGTTGCATCACTTAAGATATGGTTACGTTTGTAAATCTCGTCACCTACTTTAAATGTAACGTTCCTACTTCGTAAATTATGTGTTCTCTCATATGCTTCGTGTGTTTTCGTTAGTGCTTGTTTTAGATATGAGTGGATGATGTTCATCTTGGCGACTTTGGGAAGCCAATCTATCTCCGAACAGTTCAGTCCACCCAACTCTCTCAGAAGACGATAGTCAGCCCCATGTTCGATCATACGTTGTCCGAACAAGGCTTCATATGGGGACATCAAAAGAGTTGAATGCACCGTTGTGCGTAAAGCACTGTTGATCGACGATAGATGCGCATCCCAATCCGTTTGTCGAGGATTGACATACGACCGTATGGCCGCCAAGATTGAACGATTCACACGTTCACTTGCATTTGACTGGGGAGCATACACTGCCGTCCGGTAGTGTTTGACCCCGAAAACATCTAGGAATTTTTGGAACTCCTTACCAACAAATTGCATGCCATTATCAGAGAGAATGCTCTCTGGCACTCCGTAAATCAAAAAGATTTCGTCTTTCAGGAATTTGACCACGCTCGCGGCTGTTGCCTTGCGTAGTGGTTTGATGAAGACGAATTTGGTTAATTGATCCAATCTCTGCCCGTAATGTCATATGCGCAGCTTTACTGGTCTTGCATGTTTCACACCGGTCTACGTAAAGTTTAACCTGAGTGAACATACCAGGCCAGTAGAACCTATCTTTCAATCGATAAATAGTCTTCACCAAACCACCATGCGAAGCACGCGGCGGGTTGTGAGCTAGTGAGATTAGAGATTCCGTCATCTCCAATAGAACCCACAGCTTCAAAGTAAGATCGTCCGCCAAGGGATTACCAACCGCATGTTAAGTGCGTTTGTGTATGTATCCTTCCGACACTTTGAGATCGGGCAGACGCTCTTGTTCCTTCCCGATATGACTGATGATATCGAGATAACTTTCAGACTTAAAGGATGGATTCTCAAGATCGATGTGGAGTACCTCCAAAGCACCGATCTGTGGTAGACATGAAAGGAAAGCTGACACTGTCAACTCATCGTCTTCATACGCTCTTGCTAGAGCGTCTGGCACGACATTTAATGTTCCCTTTCGATGCTCCACCACAAAATCGAAACCTTGGAGTCGCATACTCCACCTCGCTAATCTTCCAGTTGGATCCTTCATAGTCATCAGCCATTTCAGGCTGGAATGATCCGTTATAACGCGAAAATGGTATCCCTCAACGTACGATCTGAACTTCTGGATACCCTCAAAAGCTGCTAAGCACTCGCGCTCTGTCACTGAATAGTTTCTCTGTGCAGCGTTCAGTTTCCGAGAGAAGTAGTAAATAGGCTGCTCCGCCCCGGATTCGTCTCGCTGACAGAGTACACATCCGATGCCAGTCGCGGATGCGTCGCAGAGATTGATGAATTCTTTAGAGAAGTCCGGATTGACTAATACAGGCGCTGAAGTCAAAGCTTGCTTGATTTGCAGGAATGCTTCAATAGCTTCTGGTCCTAGCTTAAAAACTTTTCCCTTTTTCAGTGTCTCGGTCAAGGGTGCGGCTAGGGTGCTGAAATCCTTAACAAACCGTCGATACCAACCTGCCATACCGAGGAATCGGCGGACTTGGCGAGTTGTGGTTGGCAACGGAAAGCTAGTAATTGCTGAAATCTTGTCAGGATCAGCTTTCAAGCAACCCTGACCGACCTTATAACCGAGATAGTGAAGCTCATCAAAACAAAACTTCGACTTCTCGACGTTAATCGTCAAAACTGCAGCCGTCAAGCACTTTCCGACTATCTCCAGAGTCTGTATGTGTTCGTCGAAATCCCTTGACACAACCAACAGATCGTCTAAGTAAACAAAGACTTGATCTCGTAATCCTGAGGGGATAACGCGACTCATCAGGTAGCTCAAACTTTGTGCCGCATTACATAGACCGAAAGGCATGACCTTAAATTGGTACAATGGTCGGCCAGGTACCGTAAAAGCGGTCTTTTCCCTCGAACTTTGCTCCAGCGGTATCTGCCAAAACGCATCCTTCAGATCCACACTAGAAATATAGCGTGTCTCTGTCAGACGTGCTAGCAGCCCCTCTATATGCGCAATCGGACGAGCATCTTTCTTTGTCACGGAGTTCACCTTCCGAAAGTCCAGACACAATCGGTTCTTACCAGGTTTGAGTACAAGCACAACTGGGGAACTCCATGCGCTAGAACTTTCCTCAATGACTCCCAACGAAAGCATACGGTCTAACTCCGCATACATAAGAGTTTGTATCGCTGGAGATACGGGATAGTACCTTTGCTTTATTGGTACGGCATCACCCGTGTCTATATAATGCTGTACTAGATTTGTCTTCCCGAGTCCATGGACTGCGAAAGAAGGCAATCTACGAACAACAGTTTCTAGTCGTTAAGACTCTTCATCACTCAACGTTATCTGGTTAGTGGGCCTCTCATCTGGCCCACCGATCTTAATTCCTGAAAGACCCGAAATTACATTAGGTGCGATCTGGAATTTCTGCCAAAAATCAACGCCTAAATATAGACACGATGGCACGATATAAAGGTCGATATCTTTAGTCTCATTCTTATATTGAATTGGAGTAGTTATCACTCCCACTATGGATTGCTTGTGTCCATCGGCCGTGGACACGGTAGTCTCTACCTTCCTTACCGTAACATTTTTGTCTTTTAAATAGGGCAGTATATTAGTGCCTAAGCAACTAATGCTGGCCCCTGAATCGAGTAGACCTAGGAGGTTGTCACCAAATAGACCGACCGTCACATAAGGACGTGGGTCAGTTGACTCTCGGCCTATTGTTGCCGATGCAATGTTACGGTAAGTAGTCCGCTTCCTATGGAAGCGTTCCCTTACTCTTCGTATCCGTATGGATAAATCTGGAAAAGTGACTATTCTTCTTCGCACTTCCTTATAATTGCGTAGCCTTTCATGGAAAGGTTTACGGTATAATGGTTCTATATTATTCTTATTCGTTTTCAAATTTGTTTCTGGTTTGGATTCTTCATTCAAAACAGGGATTGTTCTACAATCATTATTACTAGGTAATTCATTAGACTTATCTGGCTTGAAAATAGTAATCTTCGGAAGTTCAAGAGGCTTTGTCGGCTTGGACACTTGAACTCCGGGTACGTCTAATCGGAGCGAACCCCCCCGGTTGATGGGTTGTTCCTCCTCTCGTTTCCCGCTAAACACTTCGGACAGGACGGACTATATTCGGAAGCAAAATACTTTGTCTATAGGTTTAGCACAGTCACGAAAATTGTGACCAAATACTTGACAGTTCCAGCATTTCTGTGGCTTACGATCTCTCTGGATAGCTTCAACGCTTGTAGAGGGTATTGCCACAGTTAATTCCTGACAAGGTTCGTCAACGATTTCATTGACAAATCTTCTTGCAGGTGGACGTTGTGCGCTCGGCACGAAATTCGGACGGACATTTTCGTATTGAGATTGAGCTTTTTCGTTAGCTCGACAGTAATAGGCTAGCTGTCTTAAGCTAGACGGACTGTAGGTGATGAGGAGTTCTCCCATGCGCCTACGGACATTTGTTTTTATAATTTCCACGAGTTCCTTCTCCGGTCTGGGAACTCGAATCCTAGAATTTAAATATTGAATGGCGTCGAAGAACTCATTGAAAGACTCTCCATTCATCATCTTGCGATCGGACAATTAACGGAACAGCTCGGTATCGCTTTCCAAACTGCGGTACTTTTCTACCAAAGCAGTTTTCAACTCGTCCCACGTAGTGTGCTTGTTGCCTTTTAAATATACCCAGTACCAAGATTCCACTGAACCTGATACAAAATGGTAAAAGTTTGCAGTAATTTCATACCACGACACATTGTAACTATTGCGTATACACCCCAAGCGGAACAAGAAATCGTCAACAGATATATTTTTCCCGTCGAATTTCAATCCCCACTTGTGGAATGGATGACACCGGTTCGTAGAAGTGGCATTCGAGGGTGGTGGCCTAGGCGGCGACACAGCGGACTCGTCGTCGAAATTGAAAGCATTTACACGAGACATGAACTCGTCTAGATTGGAGCCTAGAGGCATTTGGGCTGGATTGACATCCGACAAAGGTGGCACTCTAGCTGGCTCGTAATGCGGTGTGAATCGATCTGCCAAATCGATTTCATCGTTTGGTCTATATGCGGACTGGACATTCTGGTTAACGACACGTGTAGTGTCTGGATTGGTTAAGTTGACTTGCCGTGTGACTTGCTGAGTTGAAGAAGCATTAGGTGGATCAAGTGGCCTTGTAGGGGGAGCAACTGGCTGGGTAGTTTTGACCGTACGTTCTTGTAGCAGTTGGGCTACTTGTTCAAGTAAACGAGCATGACTACGCTCTAGCTCTTCTGCCATAAATTTTCTGTCGTTGACTCTGTGTAGGTCAATGGTTGTGGAAACTACCTGCTGAATATAAGCTGAATGATCAGCTGCATCTTTCCGCAACTGTTCTTCTGCTCTCCTTACTTCTTCGTCGTCTACATCTATGCTTCTATTGTGAGCGTTGTCTCTAGGTAAGCTTTCGGCTTGGCTAACTTCGCCATCGGAATTATCTTCTACGACATCGTTTTGGACGCGGCTGGGTTTGGGTTTGGATCCCCCTGGAGCCATTGTGTCAAACTCTCTGTACTTTGTGAGGTAAGTACTTTTAACTGTTCGTCGAGGCCTTGAGCCTTTCATTCAATTGCAACAGTGAGTGAAAACGGGTAAACCACGTCAAACGTGTAAATCAAAGATAAAAAAAAGATAATGGTTTCTGTAGCCCGTGAGAAATCCTCGAACGGAAACTACTCGGGTATTACAACAATGTAAAAGTAAGTCTGGGTAAGTAAATTTTCAAATAATTTGTGAGTAAACCTCAAACGAATATTTCTCAATCAAGTAATTTCAAAAGTAAAAAAAAATAATTTTAAAGTGCTTAAATTTAGCGGTAAGTATAATTACATTTCGTCTCTCGAAAATATTACTTCACAAATATTTTCGAGAAATCAGCAAAATATCTCAATTAAATACTTAACTATCTTCTTAGAATATATACGTAAATATATGTGCCTTAATCTACTCAAAAAAAATCTTAAATCTGGAATCAATAATTAAAGATACTCAAAATTCAATTGGATTCTTAATAAATCAAACTTAGGTCAAATACTTAACAATCTGGGGTTTTGTCTCAAAAAAGAAAATTCAAGAAAAATCTAATGCTAGATACTTTCTTTAAAAAAAAACTAAATAATCTATAAACTATAAGCTCGAAAAATAAGCTCTATCCCAAAACTGTAATCAAAATAACTATAACTGTATGCGGGCTCTATCCCAAAACTGTAATCAAAAAAAACTATAAACTGTATGCGGGCACTATCCCAAAACATACACATCCAATCGAGAAGTTACGTCTCAACTCGACTGACGGAATACTCAAAATAAATCGCTAATAACTGTATACTGAACTCAAAAAATATCTAAATCTTTATAAAGTTTTAATTCTCATAAAAGGATTCGGGAGAAGGTACCCCTCCCTTCTCTGGAACAAGGTGTGTACAATTTAGTTCTATTCTAGAACTTACAAAAAAAAAAAATTTAAAGTGTTAATCAAAAAAAAATTTTGTGTGTTTGGACTAAGTAACACATTACGGCGATCAATTGTTAAAGGAAAGACAAATTCTTCTACTCAACCGATTGATCAGGAATGCGACGGCGACATTACGCTACTGCAGACGTACGTCGTACAAAAACACCAACTACCGGTTAGCGCTTCATGTCTCGGCGCATACCATCACTTTCTAACGAATATCCGAAATGACTACGGCTCCTAAAACAAACTGGGTAGCACAATAAATCAAACAAAAGATAAGCGGATTTGTCGTTGAAATAAACGGGGTCGTGTTCGAGTGAATGACCAGCTTCTGCAGCTGACGTGCGTCGGGCAAAAAGCACCAACCACCGGTCAGAAGACCTGCTCATCCTGCTCTCACATTACCGGAATCTTAAACTTCACTACTAGGGTAAAATCAACACCTCAGCTACTGACGATCAAGCATATACTCCTGCTCAACCCGGACAGAAATCGAAGACAAACCTAAGTGACAAGAGGTAGAGGAGAAGTAGGTAGACCTAATGCAACAGACTGACTCAGGAAAATATCACTAAACCACTGGACAAAATAGTGACTACTCCACTAACCTCGATGGTATTCCTCCATCTAAGAATCTTCATCGCAAACAAACAACATCTTCAATAACAAGAATTTTCAAAAAAAAAAAAAAAAATCAAACATTTTCGGAAATTCTCAACTTTCTTCTACGTTTCTCTGAATCGACCTAACTCTGATCAATTCCAATCTTAACTTCTCAAACTAATTCGGACCCCACGTTGGGCGCCATCTGTAACGTAAAATTAATGAAAATTAATGAAAAATATAATTAAGAAGATGCATATATAGTCAGACACAGATATATATATATATAGCCTTATATACCCCTGATATATGACCTTATACACACCACCTGTACTGCTGATAGACACCAGCTTCTCCACCCAAATACCCTATGAGCACCTGAGGTTCGAACCTATGCCCCCCCCCCCCCAACAATACAAGCCAAAGAGGAAGCCGGAAGGAACAAGCACCTCTATCCATCCTTGACTCCTATACCAAGGAACAGCGACCTCATCATCTACCAACCATGTATCGGTGTATTCAGTATCTCCGCAAGACATACTTACACTTCGCAAACACAGTACCTTGTTCCGACTGCTCCTCTTCCCATTTTTCCTAATTTCATCTCCATCCTCATCACAGATGCATAAACCATCAACCAGCCTAACATAGGTACTGACTACAAAATCCCGTAGAACAGCCTAGAGGTACCTGGCAGCATATTTACGCCTATCCGCCGCAAGAGCTAGGTGTTCCGCTTGCAGCTCACATGTGTGGTAGTCTACACCTGAAAACCATGGACCCTACTTTAATCCCTTCGAAAGTACCTAGACCTATCGTGCCCTTATCAAATATACCTTCAATGGATCTTCCATAGATTCTACTCCGGTATGCACTTCTACGTCTAGCTACCCTCGTTTGATTCCGAGTGACTGGGATAGAAGCAACCCCATGCCGGCAACGCCCCCTTTCTCAACAACTACTTGGTAAAAATAGCTCTTGGGAACGGCATGCGACAACGCAGGGTCGTGGCGGAGATCGACCGTCGCTGTGGCCGGCAGCACCTGTGCCTTAGCTAGCTCAGCCAGGCCGTGGGCACTTGCTTCGGGATCTATACAACCGGTGTTACCTCTTATTATCCTGCCGACCGTTGAGCTCTGATGTTTGAGCTCGAATATTAATGTTAATTCGCTTAAGGGCCCTCATAACCTTTGAAGTAAAGATCATGCCGAAATTGATTGCAAGGTACGTCGAACCTCTATTGCACCTCTTAATGTAGAGTGGGAAAACATAGAACGAAAGAGAAGAAACGTAAGTATTTAAAACAAAAGCTGACCATAGATCTTGGTGGCAGCCATGGCAAAAAGTTATCATCAACACGGACAGCTGCCACGATGAAATGCTGTCCGTGGATGCAGATGTGACTAACTCTGAGGGGGGGGGGGGGAGAGGATCTAAGATGTAAACTGATCCCCCTTGGTCTCTCAACCCACCCAATCCAACACCGAAAATCAACTCTCTCGGCGTTGACCTTGGTTGTCCGCGGACCTACGAGTCCCCAAAACTCGATTATATTCTCGGGCAACCCCTTGACATAATAAGCAAGCAATAATTTGCCTGCTTACATATTATCGCTATCTAACCCCAGTACCTATCATCGAATTCTAAACTAACATTCGAAACCGTACCAGAAAAACCTTAAGAATGTACAACCGTACTACACCTTGTTCAGCTCCAGAGAAAAGTGAGAGGGACCTCCCTCCCTATAACTAAATTACCCTATCATCCTGAAATGTATAACTTCAAAAAAGTAAATAGAAATTTAGCTTCAAAATTTTCTTTTCAAATCGTTATAAAAAAACTTAGTATTTTATTAATGTAATGTTCTTAAAACTAACAAATCGGATCTAAATCTAAAGTCAAAATCTTATTGATCTTAATCTCAATCAATGAAACTTTCTTCTTTTGTAACTGAATCTTTTTTTTCTTTTTTTTTGTCTTAATACTTATCTAAAGAAACATAATGTTTTCGAAATTATCATCATGAATAAAAAAAAAAGGAATGTATAACCTACTAGACTAATGCGTCTTGAATACCTAGAAACTTAACACTAGATGATTAACGTTAAGTGGAGTTTGAAAAATTCAAGAGGATATTGTTTCAAAAAAAAAAAAATAATATCAGTTTATTGTAGCTAATTTAAAAGAAGGCTAATCGAAACGCGGCGTCAATTCTCTTTTACGAAAGCCGTAAACAAAAGAACAATGTAATTTCCTACCGCGGCGTTACCAAAAAAAGACTTTATCGTTATGAATTCTATCAACGATAATGATCTGATATGTATCCCCGTGGATACTCAAAGCGGTAGTGATTAACTTCTTTAATCTGTGAGACGACTAAAAATGACACCTGAGCTAAGCGGTGTTTAAAACAGACAAACACATATCTTCAAAGAACCAATTCACCAATAAACAATAAAGGACTGGCTTAGAGAGTGTTCTCTAAAGCAGTAGGTAAGTAAATCAATCAATTCTCATGCACAATACCCTATACGTATGGATACACTTCGCATCCAGCCGTATATTCGATAAAAATTCAATCAAGATTCAACAGTAATATAGTAATAAAATGTAGTGCAAAAATATAATAATATATTCATAAGATGTTTACATTGGCAAATGTTTACCAACTGATTATGGCTGGATTAGGTCTGCCTTCAATTACCGGTAGCGTTGAAGTGCACTCCAAAGTCACCTGTAAAAGTATAGTAAAAGCAAAATATGTTTTCTAAAGCTACATGCAACTACTACTATTGATGCTTATTGAGTTCATATATTCGGGTGTAGTTACGCTTGGTATTGACTTAGTTGTTCAAATTACCCAGTATAGATTTAATTTTCTTGTATTTGGTTCAGTTCATGTCCCGATTATAATGGGCACAATCATTGAAGTAAGGACGACTGATTATCAAACAAAACTAACGCGATCCACAACGAAGTATGTGGTGAGCAACTTACTAGTTAACTCAAGTGATATAAAACCAAACTAAAAGAAGTGAGGTGTACGTTATACGTAAGTGAAAACAAAAAAACTTAATTGATAAACGCGGCGTTAAATCGCAAACGCGGTTGGTCGCTACCGACACTAAAGGTAATAGTCTAAAAGACCGAATGTATTATAAAGAAAACTTGAAGTAAATCTTCAAAAGCGAACAACAATTCGACTATTGTTACACGATTGTGGTCAAGTACCGTTTGACATCTCAAGGATAAAACGAGACTCACTCAAACGTTGCTAAAAAAGAACCCCCAAATGGAGTATTTTACTAACGCAGGAATAAGAAATCTTAACCGTGAGCAAGCGCTTCGACGAAATAGTAATGCGTTCGTTAAAAAGGAATATCCATATTCGAAAGTATCACTCAAAAGGGATTGATCGCGACACAAAAACACAACACGTAAGTAACGAAGGTACCGAAAGGAAAACTCAGGATTTCGAAGATATTAATTGGCTTCCGTACCAAAATCGAAAATAATAATATTCACTCTGATTTTCAAATACCACTGAGATTAGAGTAAGTAAATTAATCTTAACAATACCTATACACTACACAAATTTATCACACATATATGGAGGAGGAGGCGTCAGGTCCTGCCTTCCATGAAGTATTACAAAAAAAAATAAATTTTCTGGCGTGCACCACCGTCCGTGGTCGTACGCGACGTACAGCAGCTCGCTGTGAACGTTATCAGGCAAGGATACGACCCGCCTGTGGGCCTTGATGGGACGGAATACTCCCTCGTCCTTTTGTATATATAACACACAGATAATTAATATGAATACTTATTGGTTACCTGATATTCCATGCTATGTTATTCATATTGAATTTTATATAAACTTTATTTCACGTGTCTTGTAAATCCGTGATGATTTGCGTAAAATCCGCTATCTGCTTCTCTGGTCTATGGGTGCTTAACAATATATTTGTTGGGGACCGGCATCCGTGCCAGAGAGAAGATACTTATAGAGAGATGCAACTTCGACGATGGCTCTCTTTTAGCCTACAAGCTGCGATTCGGCCAGCAACTTGCATCTGTATTAAACTCCATATAAAAAAAATGTGGGGACAATACAGATGCAAGTTGCTGTACTTATTCACCATGTCGGGAAAATGTCAGATGTAGTCAGCTGTTGGGTTATATTCAGGAAATACGAGTTTCAGAATAATTTTTATTTGCTCTATATTAAAAAAAGTGTTCCATTGGGATTTAGTATTTTAAGTTAATTTACAACAGAGATATAGAATTAATTCTAGTTTAAGCCAGATGGAGCCACATTACTTGCAGATAATAAAAACATTCGTGAAAATAAATTATGGTAGTTCTACCAAATGAGAACTCTGAGATTTTGTAAGTGGAACAAAAATCGAAAAATGTTTGTATTCGATATCTCACTCAGCTCTTTTGACAGCTGTCAGTGTTTGTTATTTGTATTCTTTTATGGCGCAAAAAAGTTGGAAATCAAAATTGATGGTGTTTTTATACTAAGTTTTCATTAGAGCCGAAATGAGGTCATTTGGAAATTTGCTAAAAAATGTGTTTTCATCTTAGTTTGTGTATTTTGTTTGACACATGATTATCTTCCTTCTTTTTCTTTATTATTTTATATACTTTTTCTGTAGTAGGTATACCCTGGATGGAGATTCATAATATGTACATGATATTGGACTTGACCGCTAGGTCTTTTTTTTTTGTTTATCCCCAAGCTTTAGTTGGATTTCAGCCATGGATTTTTCTGAAATAATTACGACCCCCAATTTAAAAAAAAAAAAAAAACATCTTTGGTAAGCAGATGAAAATAGTGATTTTATGCGATTATTTTTATGTAATAAGTAAATTATTTTGTATTAATAGATCATGGAGCCATCGGAGTGTATAAACAAAATTCTACTGTGAAAAAAGGGGAAAGAAAATTCGAATTTTCTCAGCCAAACAAGCTGAAAACCTTAAGATCTTCGCAAATAACTTTTAAAGTTTTTTATTTGTTTTTGTTTCTACTTTTATAAATAATTTAAATGCTGTGAAGTTATTTTTAAGTTTCGTTTTTTAATATAATTATTATATTTTTGTGATGTCTTTGAAGACTGAAGGTTTTATGTTTTAAGTTATTTTTTTTTATATAATAAAAAAAAATTACTTAAATCTTAAAAAAAAAAATGTTTTCCTTTCAAAACTCCTTTATTCCAATAAAGATCGAATCAAAAGTCAACCTTTCCAACAGTTATTTTTAAAACTCTTTTTATCCAAATTAAAATGATTTTTTATAACTTTTAGGTCTGCCTTATAGGTTTAAAACCATAGGAAAATGGTAAAGATTATTACAAACTTATAATGTTGCCTTCAGACCAATAGTCAATATCATTTTAGCAACTTCTAACAGTTCTTTTCCTTTTACTCAAAATTCTCAAAAGTGGAAGAGAAGAGTTCTGAAATTATAAGTTACAAACTTTCTGAACAGAACTATCTACTTTAGAATTCTTTTGTACTTTTCTTACAATCAAGGGACTTTTAAATAAGAGAGAAAGAGACAGTTATATGATTGTTAACACCCAAAAATAAAATTCACCACGATCTACCGTTAGAATTTTTCGCGCAATTTATTGTTCAAAAGAAAAAAAGTTTTCGTAAAGAATCTGTTTTTGACTAAAAGTGTAAAAGTGTTTAAAAGTTTTAATTGAAAGTGAAATCATGAGCTATAAATTGGAAAAAAGAAGGAAAAGAGAATGTATCCGAAATTGTACAGACTCCAAAACAACTTTCAAAGTTCCGGATGAAGATGAAAGGTAAGTCTGTTTTCAGATTAAGAAAATAGGTATCATACTTACTAATATTATAAATCTGAAAGTAAGGGTGTTTGCATTAAGGCTTTCACGCCTACACCACTGAACCGATTTGAAAAACTCTTTTCCTAAGTTATGTAGCTATTAGTTGAAAAAAATTTTAACATAGATATAGGGATAGATTTTCTGTCCAAAATTCCTAATGGTCCATAATTCCAAATTGTGGGGATGCAGTCAGTTAGGTGGGCCCATTAGTGACTCAGCATGACAAAAATCATGACGATCGCATAAATGGTTTAGAAGATATGGCCTGTTTTGTATCCCTGGGAGGCATATGCCCAAAGAAACTAACCTTATATGAAATTTTTCTAAAATAATTTTCCAAAAAAGTCCAGATCTTAACCCCATCGAACATCTATGGGATGTCTTAGAGAAACGACTTCGCAAACACAACATAACAAGCAAAACGCAGCTCAAAGAGCTGCTGGTATCAGAATGGGAATTAATAGGCTCAGGTGTCACACGAAACCTGGTGAACTCCATGCCAAATCGTTTAAAAGAGGTTATTAGGCTCAAAGGTTTTCCCACAAAATATTAGGTAACCATTTTATTAACATACGACGTTTGATGAGGAATTTAATTTCTTCGTCTTTCTAGGGTACCAAGACTTTTGCACTATTGCTTCCATGGATTAATACTATTATTTTAACTTTTTTCAAGATCCTTGAAGGATATTTTTGTTTTTCTCGTATTAATTTGTGAAATATACTCAAACTTTAATTTATCAAAACTTAAAATCAAAATTGTGTCTTAATATCATTTATACAAAGCATTTATCAAGATCAACCGCAAGGGTACCATGACTTTTGCTCGTCACTGTATGTAAGTCTAGCCAGAAAAAACTCAGTCGAATTCAACGACTAAGATGGCTGGGCCATGTAGATTATAGAGTGAATGGACATCGACGCTAAGTTAACTAAGTTAACTTTGCCGAAGCTGAATCTTCATATTTTCAAACAAGTTGCACATGGAGTCGCTATTTATAGTCAAGGATGCCACAAAACTTTTGGTATTTCCAATGACTTGCAGCAGGAGTTTAAAAGTATCGCTTGTTGCGATATCAGCTACTTCTATCAACTTCGAAGCCTGCCCCAGTTACTCCTCCTCAGTTTTGACATGGTAATCCAAAAGGACCTTCTTCTCCTTGTACCTTTTCATAGTTGTTGTCAAAACCTAAAAAAAAATGTACAAAATGTTTGAATTAACACTTAAACCAACCAACCTTCTTAGTTTGTTGAAGTTTTCCCTGTGCCTTCGACAAGTCCTTTTCCTTCTTCAACAGCTCGTCAGCCTTATTCACGAGATTCAAACTGACCTCATTGAATATCTTCTCCTTACTAGAGAGCTCATCTTTCAAAGCCTTGAGCAACATTATCTTCTCATTCAGTTCCCGATTCTGTGAGACCAATTTGTAAGTCATGTCGTTGTAAGTCTCTGCTGCAAGATAAATCCCATTCTTGTCCCGAGTACTCCTTGAGTACTGTCCTCTTTGTAAGTTTCTGGTTCACTTCCGGTTGATTCTGAATGTTCTTGGCTCGATGGACATACTCCAAGGTAGGTACTCAGAGTATCTTTGCCCTTCTCCAGCAACTTGTACACATCGTCCTTGCTATGTACTGGGATCTCTTCAAGCCCTTGAATAATGACAGAAACTTTCTTGGTACTGTCGTCGAATATTCGAATTTTTGTCGAATCTTCCGACGAAAGGAGATCGCAGAGTTCTTCGTTGTACAATTCTAGGTACGAGATTCGCATGGAGAACCCAACTTCCATCATTCGTAGCTCGTCGAACAAATGGCTAAGAGAACGGTTAATTATCCCAATTTCGGAAACCTATACGAAATTCATAACTAAAAACAATTCTAAGAGAAGAAAAAAATTGTTCCAACTTACATCATTCCAAGAAGATTTTAGCTCGGTACACTCTGTTCCAACCATTGTGTGGGTCTTGCCAGTGCCCGTTTGCCCATACGCAAAAACTGTATACAATTATACCCTGACCATGAAAGGACCACCGTCTCGTAGACCTTATGTTGTTTCGAATTTGGTCCGAAAGACCGATCGAATGTAAATTTTCTTGTAAGTTTGTGATTATTTCCTTTGGTGGATGGACTTCGATGACTTCTGATGATGATCGGATTCCATGTTCTCGAGCATTAACTGGTCTAGAATAATTTTATTTATTGTTTTTTTTTTAGTCACTTATTGAATCAAATGAGAAAACTTTTACCTAACGCGCACGTAAACTTGTATATTTTGATTTGGTTTGCAGATTCTTGTCGAATTGGCTCCAACGCCCGAGAAACTATTCATTGTAGCCAGTTTGGATTTTTAGATTGTAGTTTTTCTGAAATTTTTGAACAATATTTTAACAAATATTTATGTTGAACACTTCCAATTTAATGATGTAAATATACCTACCTTAATTCGATGTAGTTTCGGATTTTTTAGCTTATTGGATTTGGAAAATTGCTTGTTGTTGCTGTTAAATGTAAATGTAAATCCGTTATGAGAACCTATAAACCACTTAACTATAAATTAAATTCTTTACTTTTAATTGTTTGTAAGAAGTATTTATAAAACAAACTTCTTCATATTTCCTAATCACATTTTTCAATTTATAAACACAAATGTCACAAATGTCAGAATCTCACCGCTGACTAGATTGATTTTTTTGTTTGTTTTTTTTTTGTTCTGCTCGAGGTGAAAACATGTATACACCGATAGGAATTCAACTCGTTATAAAAAATGTAAACAAAAATCTGTGCGGGGACGGAGGCGAGGAAAGTTGTCTCTCTCTATAGTATCTTCTCTCTGTACGTGCTCAAGCACGCGCCAGACGTCCTGTTGAATGTTGCTTATGTTGACGCTGCTACTGCTGCTACTGCTGCTACTATTGCTGCTGCTATCATCAGCCTATCGTGGCTGGGTTCCGTCCTGTACTTGGATGGAGTAACCAAAAAAAAAATATGCCTGGCCAGAGTAATGACTCCGAAACCACGCTCTATTCCTCCTCGAATCCTTACTGCTTGCTACCAAGGCGTAGCCAATGCTGTCGAAGGGGACAGCCATATATTTTTAAGAATAAAAAGGACATATATGTTGCGAGTGGGAATTCCACGTGCATATCCAAGATAGCGTACGTCGGAAGCAAAAAAAATATAATTTGCACAAATCCTCATGCATCTTATTTTTTTTCGGGCCGCCTCGCCTGTCCAGGCTGATGGATTGGGCACAAAACTCCCTCAAAATCTTGTTACTGGCTGATCCTAATAGGGAAGACATCCTATTAATAATTTGGCCATGTGGCGTAGCCCGAAACATTTCACAAAACCGAAGAAAAAGAATGTCTTTCTGGTTTTGCGACATGTTAAGAACGAAATCCTTACCTTGGTGATAATGTATATCCAACGGCTTAGTTGAATTCCTCGAATATTATCCGATTGACGAGTAAAAGAATCTTTTCTATAAGAAAAGATGTAAAATGGCCGCGGCCCGACTCAAAAGTTAACTTTCTTTTTTTTTCTAATATTCGTTCTGCTAGGGTGGTGTTCACCCAAGGTACATAAAGTAAGGGTAATATATTCCGCATCTGTCAAAAAAGTAAAAAAAAAAAAAAATCAAAATGGCGTCTTCATGTGACCCAAGGCACTGTCGCCAGTACACATTATATTGATTTTACCAAATTTATTTGTTTTAAAAGAAAATAATGAACTGAATTGAGCTTATAAATGCTTCTATGCATAGTTGTATGCAGTGGTAAGTATATAAAGTATGTATAATGTTTTTTAATTCAGTTTTTTTTTGTTTCAGGAGCTGAAAACTGATAACACTTCTGGCTATCGGTGTCAAAGGTGGCGTTGACAATAAAAGCCTGCATAGTTCCAACAAGGACATATACCATGTTATTGTGGTGCCAAAGGTGGCTGAAATCTTTTATTATTCAAGTATTGAATAACCATTAATTGTTCAACAGCCGGTGGATGGTATTCTTGCGGCCGAGTCAGCCATACGCATAGCAAAGATAGAGAAGCAGGCAATATAATAATGATAGAAAAATTTCGCCCACTGGCTAGAAGTGTGAATAATGTGATCTTACGAATAACTTCTGGTTAAATCTTACCGATGGATCCTTGTGGACGTAAGTTTTTCCATGAATCCAACAGAAATGACCGAGGGACCACTGTATTTCCGTTAAAGAACACAAAAACTAAATTTTTAAGAGTTAAACATCGTTCTATTTCTAGGCAAAACATACGAGAAACATTTGGAAATGAATCGGAATTCAACTATAACATGGTTGGAGCGATGCATGCTGAAATGGATGGCCATTACCTAGACAAGAGAACAGATAGTTTTAATCGTTACAAAAAGTATTTCAATGTAAGAGCTTTGTTGTTCACCAATTACAATTTGTAAGATTAATTCAAAATTCATTACACATAGGACACTTCCAATTATGGATATCCCGTGCGAGTGGTCTTCCTTATCGGACGCAGTGAGTTCGAACAACATTTAGGCAACGAAAGCAAAGTCCGTCTCAAACAAAAAGCAGACCAATACGATGATCTAATTCAAGAGCACTTCATCGATACTTACAACAATCTCACAGTGACACAGTGAAATCGGTAATGATGCTCAAATGGGCAAATAAAGGTACCATCACACAGCATTATGTGAAAGGTGATTCGATGCGGTAGTCGTCAAGGAGTTCTTCCTTTTATTTATTATAAATCCTGGTAGGGACCATATCAAATATTTTGTATGAAAGTGCCTAAGGTTTCGTATGGACTATTTTTAAAAGACATACTTTTATTGCTAGTCGACAATATCTAAGAAGAAATTAAGGTTTAATATATTTTTTCCCAAATTGAATAAAAAAATCATCATATAATTTTATAAAATCGTTTTATTGATTTTTTTCTTTCTTTTTCTGGAATTTTCTTCTTGAACAGTGTTAAGCTGTTTGATACGGAAATACATCCTGGAAGCGAAAAAAGATTTGTTTAACTTTTATGTCCAAAGGAATATGATTAGATACACTAATTAAATTTTTTATATAATGGCGTGAATAAACGATAGCATCCTTGTTTAATTCCTTAAAGATTGACTCCAACTTTATCATTTCTGCCATCATTTTGTCTGTTGGTTTTTGAAGAAATCCTTCAGTGAGTTGATTCGTCCAAGAAAACGAAGATTCCTGCTGATGGCTTTGCACAACAAGATTCGGCCTTTTAATCCTATGACAAATATACCCCGCCAAATGTTCGAGTCCATCGTATTGTAGAGATTCCAAATCATCTACGGGGGGTTCATCACTTCAAAATCACTTTCCTTAAAATGCTTAGAGCAAATTCTAGCCGTATTAGTATTTAATTTATCCTTTCTATGGCACAAGAACACCCACTGTTTGCACATTTTCTGTTTTTTGGGAACGCGTGGAAAGAAATGTCAGCATTATTATTTTTTTTATTATTTACGCAACACCCGAACATAGCACACCGCATATTTATAATTTTTATAAAAGTTTTAATGGATTAGGAAGAAAATAATCCGCACACAATTATGTAAGTTAAGAATTAGGATACAATAAATGTATGAGGGTCACAGCACCAGCCATTTTGAAAAGTTTTGACAGATGTCAAAAAAAATGAGCGGGAATATATTACCCTTACTTTATGTACCTTGGTGTTCACCCATCTGTGTTCTTCTTCAAAATGAAGTTCGATCCACAGACTATTTCCTCCTTTAAGTTCTCTAAGTTTCATGAAGACAAAATAAACGCGCGGTTTTTACTGCCTTTTTCTAGCATCATGTCATCATCTTTACTTCCTTTTTCACCCGTTAGGTGGCGTAATAAAATATATGGCATAGAGTAATGCTCACTGTACCGACTTTGCTGGCACAGTCTTCACTCCGTGACAGGTCACATCGAAAATAAATTTTGTCTGTGGTCTGCTACTGTTTGGTCTAAAAACTTATTCACTCATGACGTCACGAGTATTTCCCACAGGTGGTATTGTCACAGAGTAATGGATTGGAATTGTACTTGCAATTGACAGTAAGCGTCAGAATGCCTGAGTGTTATACTCTTGCATACTATGACAGCGAAAAGTTATTCCATGTCACTCTGCAGGTACTCTTCGTTCAGAATTTGCGGCAACATGAGAAATGTCATGATGACGTGTAGATGTAGATTTTGGAGAGGTTCCAGAATGAAGTAGGTCACACTGAATGGGAATCCGACTGTTATATGAAATTATGTCCCCCGAAAAGGGTTTACATGGTCTTTATTTTGATGTGCGGATGTCCTGAGCTGAAAAATATTCGTTTCAGTGTTGCTTCAAAAATACTTCCATAAAAATAGTGGACTGCACATAGCTAGGAAATCTATATTTTGAATTGGAACAGAGCGGGTACTATACTGAAAATGTATTCTATTTACGGATTCTTTTCAGGTAGATGGTGCGTAGTGCGTTCAGCACAAAATGCGTAACTAATAAGTTTGCTCGAGTAGGTGGCACCACTGGCGTACTCTGATTGTGAGTACGGGCGAGTAAGTCACCCCTACAAAAGTTGTATTAGTTTTTATTAAGCATAAAAAAAAAGTAACATATATTTCGCCTGATGACAACCCCATAGCAGCCAAAATAACCACACTGTAAACTTAATCCTAGTCACATACTCACTGGAATACAACGACGCGAACGTGAATCTCCTGGAGTGTTCGTTGAGGTAGAAACCTCGAACTCGTTTTCTTAGTCATCAAAATCATTCTCCATGTACCTTGTCCACAAAGTTTCAGATGGGGGACCCTAGGTCGAATTGTTTTCTTCGTCTGAGCATTACTGTGAAGAAAAAAAAATGTTTTTGACACGGGTTATTGAGATGGCTTCATTAGAGAACTACCTCGAGACATTCGGATGAAGGTGATTTAGGGCTCTAAAAGAATGTGTGTAACACGACTCGACTGCCTTTGGGCCCCAGATAATAGAACACAATTATTGTTTCTTCGCTACTAGGATTATCATCATCCCCGATCGCAACGTAATAGGAACTCTGATACGATTAGCGGCAAGTTGAGAAAAAAATCCAAGGAAGCAAACATATGCTATCTCGCATAAATGGCAATGATTCGTCTGTCGCGGTTGTGCCATCGGTAATAGGTTTCATTTGTCAATATATTATTATCGTTATTGCTGTTATTATTATGGCGGACGATACAGTGAACAATGGTTACCACAGCAATTTTTGAATCTCTGTTAATATTAGCCTGGTTGAAGTATTGTTGTTAGCTGGTCCGGTAGTTGCCTTATTCAAGTCAAGTTGTCAGATATTTATCTAATCTCGTCAGAGGAACCTTCAAACTTTTTCAGCGGTAACTTGAACGGTCGGATGCTTAATCCGTGCCTTTCAAAAAACACCCTCAGCCTAGCCGTGGGCTGCAGTTATGATCAAATCTGCCGGCACGTCCAGGTAAAACTTCCTGTAACCTGAATCCCCGTTGGAGAAAATCAACATACAACAGTGGCCCAGCTAAATTGACTCACAATAACAACCATGCTATCAATTAAATCTATATTGATCTCGCAAACAGCCGCAGCAATGTTGACAAATGCCATGTGCAAATCGACCTCCCTGAAAAGAGAAATACGTAGAGCAGTTGACAACGATGGGAGCTTGCTTACCTTTTATACAAATACCTCTTGACCCATATCTCCGTCAAGTACGTCCAGTGGTGAACAACGGAAATTATTTCCTTTATATGGCTGAACAGCTGTCTCTCCAGCATGCCTAATTGGTTTCAGGACAACCTATACGTATACCAAAAAGAAATTCCTTTTGATCAAAGGTTGTCAATTGTCATCATTCTGGTGAGAGTCGAGAGAACTATTCAGCTGCTCTGGCTTATGCCTTACTCCCAACTTATGTGCTATAGTACATGGCTAATGTTGTGCGTGCCTGTGAAAAATTTAGGTATTAGCTAGTTGCAGAGAAAGTACAAATTTGGACGTTCAACCTACCAGGGGCCGAATTACGGCATCAGTGAGCAAGTGAGTAACTTTCATACGTTACTGATTTACGTAAACAACACATCGGGATGATGGCATACGAAGCATCACGTATCGAGCACACTCTTAATTGTACTAGGGTAAATCTATTACATTTCATTATAAACGTCATTTACGCATCTATCATTTACCTATTTGTCACAGCTGTTATTGTTATTATAATAAATAAAAAAAGTATTTAGAACATTTACATAAAAAGATACTCATTGAAGTTTTTTAATCTTTCAACTGAAGCTACTGTGTTTGCAATTTAATTTCATTTAACTTAAAATAAACATTTGTGCTAATTCTCTTTAATTTCCAAGAGTCGTTCTTGAATTATAAAGTTTGCTTTCTTGGAGCTGAATGTGTTTCTCCAAGGCATTTTTGTCACTCTTGTCTGGGACAAATTTTCGGATGGTATCTTCTCCTTGCAGAACTAGTTTGGTTTTGTCCCTTTTCTTGGGTGTATATACAGCCTAACACTTGTTGTCTTCCCTTGAGCCGAATTCGGAAAAATTTGTCTGGTCAAATCCGCATGCTCTGCCATGAAGGATATTTTTTTGTATGGTGTTGATTTTGTTCAAATTCATCCTAAAACATTTCACATTTGATATTTTGCTTTAATATTACGTATTAAAAATAAAATAACTTACATTTTATTAGCCAGAATATTTTTTTTGTTCCTATCCGTGACTGCTGAATCGTTTACGATTGCCTCGCATCAATCGAGTAAAAAAACACACGTTTGCTGACAAGCAAAAATCACTGACTTCAGAATTCTCGGTTCAATTCTGGCTCACCTGAGTCTGCGTTTAACGAGGCCTCTCACGAAATTGCATGTTTGGCATACAAAATAAAGAAAGAGAATCGAGAGTCGAGCATTTTTTTTTTTCTTTTTCAATAGATTGAGAGAGGGAGGGAGAGAGCAGGAGCCTTTTATTCATGTATAATATGTTTACTTTTTAGTAAATATCATGGTCTTTTTGAGTGGACACGTACTTAATACTCGTGCTTCAAATACGTTTATAAAGTAATAATTAGTTATTTGCCTAAAATTCAGAGTTGTCTTAATATAATTAAACAACAAATAAATATAAATTGTGTAGCGCGGCCACTTCTATATTCGGCAAATATATATTAATACCGTGTTAATTTATAATTAATGAAATGTAATCGCACCCTGGAAAAAAATCTCAATAAAGTTATACAACTACTACTACTATGTTTACTTTTTGGTTTATAAAGAATAAAGAATAAAAAAAAAATAAAAATATGGCAACAAATTTTATTTATATTTTGTTTTGGACGACAGAAGTTTTTTTCGATACTCTCCAACTCGTTTGCTTTTGTTACATTTTTGTTTTCAAGTTTGTTTTGGGTGCAATTTCGCTGAGCGGGACGCGCTCGCTCGCTCACTCTCTCTCTCTCTCTCTCTCTCTCTCTCAATTTCTCTCTCACAAGTGAGTCCGTGGGAATTCTAATTTACATACTAAATGGAGCCGACAAACGTCGTTTTACGGCTCCTTATATGGGTCCGTATGCGGAGTCTAGTATGTGAATTTGACTCCGCGCGTGGATCCAATTCGGATCAATTTACTTGAAGGGGAATGCCAAAAATTGTTTTCGATACTCGATACCGAGCTCGATATCGTAAGCAGTAATGCCAAATACAAATAATTCAGTGACGTATTGCTCACCTACGGATGCGGTAATTCGGCCCCAGCTTATAAGCGAATGTAGTCTCGGAATAAATAGTTTTTACATGGTGTAGGGTCGTTGGACCGCATATTTAGAATTCTGATCTTTTTAGTGAACAAAAAAAAAATGCAGCGTGATTGTTTGAGGATTTTACTCACAATTGGAGACTTCGGTGACGCCAAAACCAGTTCCCAAGCATCCAAGATACATTAGGTACGATTTTAAGGTAAGGCCCGGCTATATAGCGTGGGTAGCTCCCCACTCGCCAATCGGCATTCCATTTTTTTCCGGCCTCGTCGTTGGAGTGAAACCTCCCAGGACGGAATTTTGGTGTGGATGCCTGTTATAAGAACAAATATTTATTTATATTTGTTAGTTGATTAAATAAATATTGCAAAACAAAAAATAAACAACTTACCTCACCTGCATAGGCTGCCGCTGCTGTCATCGAAATCAAGATTCAAGAATCGAGAATCGACCTAGAAAGAAAATAAGAAGCAGGAACCATGATACAACTGCTGAGGATAGTGCCTTCCAGTTTTCGTTTTTGATTTGTTATGCGCCACTACGTCATAAGAACACACGGAGTTTGACAATGGTTTGACGTTTTGTATAGCATCCATCAATGCCATTTTCTTATTATAGTTGTTTCATGAGCAGAAACCCAGTACCTACATTAATGGTTTAGCGAAGTTTGTTTCGTATAATGACGATGAGTGACAACATTGTGTATACCTATAGAGGTTGACGGTGTTGCCCTCTAGTGTCTTTATTCTTCGTTGGTTCTTATTATATAAATAAAATTTAGAGGATATAATAATTATTTCATTTTTGTCAAGGTGAACCTAGCCTTAAGAAAATGTTGGATTTACAGCTGCCCTCTTTGGGACAATAGGGAAACTTATTATTGAAACAATCTGACGGATTGGGAAAGGTGTGATAAAATACCGGGAAATGAAAGAGGGAAACATTTAAAAGAAAAGAAGATAAGAATGTCACCAATACACCCTTAAAACCTAGTATATAGAGAAAACCCTAGAAGAAGTTTGCGTAGTATATGTGCATATGCCGAATTTAAAATAACGGATAGGTTGAGATCGGATGATCCAAACAATGTAGGAAGCAGAAAGAAGAAAAATCAGACGATTTGAATTTCGTGTAGATTCCTTTATCTCCTTACAATCAGCTTTTAGTCTATCTTCAACCGTGTCCGTGGTCAATTCCAACAAACTTTTTAGAGTGCAGTACAGTTTGTTTTGTGTTCTTGAATTCCCAACATAAAGGTAAAGTGTTTTCTGCATAGATCCAAAAATATATCAGATTATTCTATAATCCCGATTAAAGTAGGGAAATCAAATCTAAAGATAGCTACTGGTGTTGAAAAGCGGTATAAATATATAAAATAAAAGTTTTCCCTAATAATAAAAAAAAAAACTTTATTTATTGGAATATTGAGGTGAGAGGTACAAAGAGAGTTTTTTTTGTGTGTGAAAGTATTACGATAATCCTTTTACCAGGTGTTCGATTTCGGCAAATTCTTCTGGCGGTCATAGACTACCATACCGAAGGTCGTGACCGCCAACTCTTATTGGAAACTCAATAAGCGTTCAAAATAAAGAAGTCGTATCAACCTGCACGACTTTGGAATTGGTCTTCTCCTGTGTGACAAATTCCGTGCAACCCTTCAGGGACGGTGTTATCAACGAGTGATTTTAAGAGCAGTACGAAGGACAGTTTTCCTTATCCAGACATAAGTTCTAGTTGTTGGAGGTTCTACCACCAGACCGCGTGCAGCACCGGTCAAGTGCTCTGATTTCCTGTTCCCAATCAGGACCAGTTGCAAAGGCATATTGAGCAGTGGAATTTTTTTTGTAACGGCACCATTTTGTGAAGCCATTTCGAACCCTCTGTAAAGAGGCCACGTGAGTCCATCTGTATTTGTTCCAAATCGTGTAAATTTTACAAAAAGAATTTTTTTTAATATTTTGTGGTTATTAGTGTTATATATATCAATTTTCTATACATATTATAATACTCAAACAAGTACATTTAGTAGATCGATTTATAGAAAATTAGAAAAAAACGAAATTTAGAGATCCACAAGAGACATTTCTATCCTAGTAAAGCCATTTGGCCACCGCTATTGTGAATTTAAAAGCTATTTTCAACAGCAATTCTGTGTAATTTGTCCTGTTCGTTAATGTACTTTCATACGAAACCAATTTCAAGAAACCAAGTCTTAATAATTTTCATAGATTTTTTTTTATAAATTCAAAATCATTATAAGTACCTAATTTAAATATTGTAAGTGACCAAGTTTTGTTTCTCTGGTGTTTTGTTTGAGTTAACTACTCTAGTCGGCCATATTTCTTATTACCTACCCCTATATAGAGCTCTGAATAGGCAGGAAAATAAGGATAAGTCCCTGTTTAAGGATACCATTGTAACGGTACCGACTTTTTTGGTTATGTATTGATCTAGCCGAAACAAATCTACGTTACCTGTTTTTGAATGTTGATGTTTATTACTTTCAGTGTTTAATAAAACTTTAATTTGCAATGGAAAATTTAGAATTGTCATTCTCACGAATCTGATGGGATTAGATACGGGACATTGAGACTTTACTTTTCAGGGGTGCCGAAGGTGAGCTAAATGGATTGGTGATGATGATGGTGTGACCAAGTGAAGTGAATTGACCAAAATTTGGAAAAATTCAAATAAATTGGCCGATGAATTTTCATGGTGGGGTGGGATATAGCAGTGCTGCCGCAACACCTGCAGTACCCTCGTGTGGTGAACGTCCGTCCGATATTTTCCTTGGTGTATCCAGGCCTGATATATGTTTTGTTTGCAGGTGAGGTCTAGTTTCAGGGGACAAGATCCCCCTCTATTCCGGCGAGCTTAGCCGCGCTTCGCTAGCAGGCCACGTCCTCCGTGCTAGACATTCCGTCTCCTTCCCATTTCTTCCAGTCCCTACCTCTCAATCCATCCTACCTTCTACACTTCCTAACCTATTTTCCTCTCCCCTCCTCTTGCCTTGCAACAATTGACAATTCACTACGGTCTTATTTTTGGAGGCTATGAGGGCTCTTAAGCATTTTAAATTTTTTATTCGAGTTCGCACACCTTGAACTCAACGGTCGGCAGAAAAAAAAGAGGTAACAACGGTTAAGTAAATCCCGGAGCAAGTGCCCACGGCCTGGCTGAGCTAGTCATGGCTAAGGTACTGCCGGCCAACGCGACGGTCGATCTCAACCACGGTTCTACGTTGTCGCATGCCGTTCTTACCGATTGCTTTCATCCAGCAGTTGGCAAGAAAGGGGGCGTTGCCGACATAGGATCGCTTCCGTCCCTTCAATACAGGAGTAGGTAGCCATAACCAGTTAAGACAAATGAGATCTGGAGCGAAGTCTCTGGGAAGGTATGCCAATACAAATTTTTGCATTTCTGTGTCGATTCAAGTTGTGCTTGTGGGGTTTTGAGTAGAATCCATGGTTTTGGTGTAGGCTACGACAGAATACAGCTGCAAGAAGAACATCTATGACTTGTAGTGGATAGGCCCGGGCATGCTGTCAGGTATTCTCTGGGCTGTTCTACGGTGTTTTGTAGTCAGATCCCATGGTACGCTGATGGATGGTTCGTGCTTCTGTGATGGGGATGTAGATGGAATTTGAAGAATGGGAGGAGGAGCGGGGAGAGCAAGGTGACGTGTTAGCGAAGTGTAAGTATGTCTGCTATAGGGATGCTGGATACACCGATACATGGGCGGATGATGATGGAGATGCTGTTCCTTGGTATAGGAGTCAAGGATGGATAGGGGTGCTTGTCTCTTCCGGCTTCCTCTTTGGCTTGTGTTGTTGACGGGCATGGGTTCGGATCTTGGATATTCATAGGATATTTGGTTGAAGTGATTGGTGTCTGTTGACAGATACGGGTGTATAAACTCTTTTATTAAAATTTCATTTAATTATTACGTTACAGATGGCGCCCAACGTGGGGCCCGAAACAGTTTACAAAGATAAGATTAGAATTGATGAAAGTTAGGTCGATTCAGAGTAGCGTCGAAAAAGATAGGAATTTTTGAAAATTTTTAAGATTTTTTTTTGAAATTTTTCAGTTTTCGATTAGAAGTCGTTTGTTAGATGATTATGTTTTTAGACAGAGGAATACCATCGGGGTTAGTAGAGAAGGCACTATTTTGTCCAGTGATTTGGTGAAAGTGTTCCTGAGTCAGTCTGTTGCATTTGGTTTACCTTCTTTTCACCTACCTCTTGTCACTTGATAATGTCTTCGATCTCTGTCCGGATTGAGCAGTAATTTTTGCTCGGTCGTCAGTAGCAGAGGTGTTGATATGCCTAAAAAGGACGTCTAAAATCCAGGTCGTATGAGAGCAGTATGAGCAGGACTTCTGACCGGTGGTTGGAGCTTTTTGCCCGACGCACGTCAGCTGCAGAAGCTGGTCATTCACTCAAACTACGACCCATATTGTGTCAACTACAACTCAACTTATTTTCTTTTGATTGTTATTCTATCCAGTTTTTTTATTTGAAGATTATAGTCATTTTGATAGATGTTAGGAAGTGACGGTAGGCGTTGGGATATGAAGCGCTAACCGGTAGTTGGAGTTTTTATACCCGATGTACGTCAGCAGTAGCGTAATGTCGCCTTCGCATATCTGAACAACCTTTCGTTTAGAGGAGATTGTCTTTTCACTTACAATAGAACGCCGTAAAGCTTATCCAGTCTACACACACTAAGTTTTCTTTTGATGACATATTTTTTTTTTGAGTCGGTTATGTTGCAGAGCCGAAAAGTTTGCACACCTTGTTCCTAGGAAGGGAGGCTTACCATCTCCCGAATCCTTTTATGAAATACAACTTATATACATCAAGTTTATTATATATTATTTTTCTTATAATTCAGTTTAGGTATCTTTTGATTTAATTTCAGTATTCCGTCAATCGAGTTGAGACGTAACTTCTCGGTTGATGTGTAGTTTGGGATAGAGCCCGCCCTTTACAGATTACAGTTTTGAGAATTTTTTTTTGGGATAAAGCCCACCATTAGAATTTCTTGGATTTTTGGGATAGAGCCCGTGTTTAGGATCCATAGTTACAGTTTACAGTTATTGGGATAGAACCCGCATTGATTAAGTATAATTTTTAATTTTTAATATTTAGAGTATTGAGTACCAAATGAAATTTGGAGTATTAATTAAGTATCAATATCCAGTTTTTGAATTTAGCTACTAGAATCAAACATACTTTCCAAGATTACATCTACCTTTGAGGAAGTCTTGAAGTTCCTTCCGTAGAAGCCCATAAGTATACAATCACCCTTAGTATTAAGCACTTTATAGTTTACATATCCTTTACTCTTTTGAATTACTTTACCGATACTATATAACCGTTGGAGGTATTTCTCACGGTTTACTCGAAAGATTTTCCACATTCACCTTTGACTTACTTTTTTTTATTATTGTTATATTTCTTGAGTAGTATCCGTTCGAGGAATTTCTCACGGACTACTATACCTTTTGTTTGAATTTAGGATTCACTCTACTGTTGTTATCCGCCCAATTATTTTCACGGTTGAATGAGCGACCGAGGTCATAAGAGAGTAGTTAAGAGTACTTTCAGTTCAAAGTACAAAGACTTTATCGTCATGGCACCGAAACCCAAACCTGGCCGTAGCCAGAATGATCTTGTCGATGATCAATCCGATGGAGAAGGCAATCAGGCCGAGAATAACACTGTCGACAGAAGTATCGATGTGGACGAGGGTGAGTTAGAGGCAGCCGAAGAGCAACTTCGGAAAGATGCAGCTGATCATTCAGCGTACATTCAGCAGGTAGTCTCTGCTACCATTGACCTGCATAGGGTCAATGATAGGCAATTTATGGCGGAAGAGTTAGCTAAGAGCCAAAGACGTTTGCTTGAGCAAGTTGCTCAGCTACTTCAGAGCCGTACCGTAAAATCCACCCAACAAGCTGCTCCATCTAGGCCACCTGTACCACGAAACGCTACTTCAACACAAAAGGTCGCACGGCAAGTTAATTTAGCCAACCCAGACACTACACGTGTGGTAAACCTTAATGTCCCTCCTGGGTAAACCACGTCCAGGAATTATCAGTCCGCTTTTGTGCCAAACGGTGACGATTTAGTAAATCGTACCACACCCAATTAAGAGCCAGCTAGAGAGCTACCTTTGCCGGAAGTTAATCCAGCCCAAATGCCTCTAAGCTCAAACCTAGACGAATCTATGACGCGCTTAAATGCGTTTAACCTTGATGATACGTCTTCTTCCTCGCCACATAGGCCACCTCCATCAAACGTCACATCTGTGAACCAAAACCATCAATTCCACAAATGGGGTTTGAAATTCGATGGTAGGAAAATGTCCGTTGACGACATTCTGTTCCGCCTCGAATGTATACGTTACAGTTACGGTGTACCGTGGGAGGAAATCAAGATGAACTTCTACCATTTCGTGTCAGGTTCCGTAGAGTCATGGTACTGGGTGTACCTTAAAAGCAACAAACATGCTTCGTGGGATGCTCTGAAAACTGCTTTGGTAGAACAATACCGCAGTTTGGAAACTGACACTAAGCTTTTCCGAAAGCTCTCAGACCGCAAGATGTTGAACGGCGAGTCTTTCAATGATTTCTACGATGCCATTCTGCATCTGAACTCCAGGATGAGAGTCCCCAGGCCTGAAAAGGAGCTCATTGAAATAATCAAAACAAATGTCCGTAGGCGTATGAGCGAACTCCTGATTAGTAGAGGAACCTTGTCAGGATTTAATAGTGGCATTGCCTACCACCAGTATCGAAGCAATCCAGAGGGATCGTAAGTTGCAGAAATGCTGGAACTGCCAAGTTCTTGGCCACAGTTTCCGCGATTGCGCGAAACCGATAGATAAAGTATTTTGTTTCCGCTGCGGCTTAGCTGACGCTTATAGTCCAACTTGTCCGAAATGTTTAGCGGGAAACGAGAGGAGGAACAACCCATCGACCGGGGGGGGGGTTCAATCCGATTAGAATTACCCGGAGTTCAAGTGTCCAAGCCGAAAAAGCCTCTTGAACTTCCAAAGATCACTATTTTAAAACCGAACAAAATTAACAATGAAATACCGAACTATAAAGATCATGATTGTAGAAAAATCCCTATTTTCAATATAGAACCCAAACCAGATACGAATTTGAATTTAGTTAATAACGTAACAGAACCATTATGCCGTAAACCTTTTCATGAAAAGTTACGCAATTACAACGAAGTGCGTAGGAGAATAGTCACTTTTCCAGAATTGTCCAAACGGACTCGACGAACAAGGGAGCGCTTCCATCGGAAGCGGACTACTTATCGTAACATAGTGTCAGCGACAATAGGTCGAGAATCGAATGACCCACGTCCGTACGTGTCAGGCTGTCGGAGACAGTTTCTTATGTCTGTTCGATTCAGGGGCCAGCATTAGTTGCTTAGGCACCGATATACTCCCCTACTTGAAAGACAAAAATGTTACGATAAGGAAGGTAGAGACTACCGTGTCCACGGCCGATGGGCACAAGCAATCCATAGTGGGAGTGATCACTACGGCGATCCAGTACAAGAACTTGACAAAAGATATAGATCTGTATATTGTGCCATCGTTAAGCCAGCGTCTATATCTAGGCGTCGCCTTTTGGCAGAAATTCCAGATCGCACCTCACATAATTGCGACCGGTGGGCCAGAGGAGAGACCCACAAACCAAATTAAGTTGAATGATGAAGAGTCTAAACGCCTAGAAGCTGTTGTTCGTAGATTTCCTTCCTTCGCAGTCAATGGACTCGGGAAAACGAACCTAGTGCAGCACTATATAGACGCGGGTGATGCCGTACCAATGAAGCAAAGGTACTATCCCGTTTCTCCGGCGATACAAACCCTTATGTATGCGGAGTTAGACCATATGCTTTCGTTAGGAGTCATCGAGGAAAGTTCCAGCGCATGGAGTTCCCCAGTGGTGCTTGTTCGCAAGCCTGGTAAGAACCGATTGTGTCTGGACTTTCGGAAGGTGAACTCGGTGACCAAGAAAGGTGCTCGTCCAATTGCGAATATGCTGCTGGCCCGTCTGACAGAGACACGTTATATTTCTAGCGTGGATCAGAAGGATGCGTTTTGGCAGATACCGCTGGAGCAAAGTTCGAGGGAGAAGACCGCTTTTACGGTACCTGGCCGACCACTGTACCAATTTAAGGTCATGCCCTTCGGTCTATGTAATGCGGCACAAAGTTTGAGTTACCTAATGAGTCACGTAATCCCATCGGGATTACGATATCAAGTATTTGTGTAATTAGATGATCTGTTGGTTGTGTCAAAGGATTTCGACGAACACCTAGAGACTCTGGAAATAGTCGGAAAGTGTTTGACTAAGGCAGGACTGACGATTAACGTCGAGAAGTCGAAGTTTTGTTTTGATGAGCTTCACTATCTCGGTTATAAGGTCAGTCAGGGTTGTTTGAAAGCTGATCCTGACAAGATCGCAGCTATTACTAGCTTTCCTTTACCAACCACAACTTGCCAAGTTCGCCGATTTCTCGGCATGGCAGGTTGGTATCGGCGATTTGTGAAGAATTTTAGTACCCTAGCCGCACCCTTGACCGAGACATTGAAAAAAGAAAAAGTCTTCATGCTCAGTCCAGAAGCTATTGAAGCATTCCTGCAAATCAAGCAAGCTTTGAGTTCAGCGCCTGTAGTAGTCAATCTGGACTTCTCCAAGGAATTCATCATTCTCTGCGATGCATCTGCGACTGGCATCGGATGTGTACTTTCGTGTCATTACAGACCATTCCAGCCTGAAATGGCTGATGACTATGAAGGATCCAACCGGAAGACTAGCGAGGTGGAGTATGCGTCTCCAAGGCTTCGATTTCGTGGTAGAGCGTAGAAAGGGAACATAGAATGTCGTGCCAGATGCTTTATCCAGAGCATATGAAGACGATGAGTTGACAGTGTCAGCTTACCTTTCATGTCTACCACAGATCGGAACCTCGGAGCTACTCCACATCGATCTCGAGGATCCGTTCTTTAAGTCTGAAGGTTATCTTGATATCATCAGTCATATCAGGAAGGAACAGGAGCGGTTACTTGACCTCAAAGTGTCGGAAGGGTACATATACAAACGCACGAAGCATGCGATTGGTAATCCCTTGGCCGACGATCTAACTTGGAAGTTGTGGGTCCCCCCGGAGATGACGGAGTCGTTAATTTCGATGGCTCGCAATCCACCGCGTGCTTCGCATGGTGGGGTGGTGAAGACAATTTACCGGTTAAAAAATAGATTCTACTGGCCAGGTATGTACACTCAGGTCAAACTGTACGTAGACCGGTGTGAAACTTGCAAGACCAGTAAAGCAGCTAACATGACATTAAGAGCAGAGATGGGAAACAGTTTCGAGGTGGATAGACCGTTTCAACACTTGTATGTTGACTTCCTTGGGCCATATCCCAGGTCAAGATCCGGAAATGTTTACATCGCAATCGTGTTGGACCAACTAACAAAATTTGTCTTCATCAAACCACTACGCAAGGCAACAGCCGCGAGCGTGGTCAAATTCCTGAAGGACGATGTATTTCTGATTTACGGAGTGCCAGAGAGCATTCTCTCTGATAATGGCACACAATTCGTTGGGAAGGAGTTCCAAAAACTCATAGACGTTTTCGGGGTCAAACACTACCGGACGGCAGTGTATGCTCCCCAGTCGAATGCTAGTGAACGAGTTAACCAATTCATTTTGGCAGCCATTCGGTCATATGTCAATCCTCGACAAACAGATTGGGATGCCCATCTGTCTTCGATCAGTAGTGCCTTACGCACGACGGTGCATTCAACCCTCTCGATGTCCCCATACGAAGCCTTATTCGGACAACGAGTGATACAGCACGGGGCAGATTATCGCCTTCTGAGAGAGTTGAATGGACTGAACTGTTCGGAAATAGATTGGCTCCCCAAAGTTGCTTAGATGAACATCATCCATTCATATTTAAAACAAGCATTAATAAAAACCCATGGAGCCTACGAGAAGAATTACAACCTTCGGAGTAGGAACATAACGTTCAAGGTAGGAGATGAAATATATGCAAGAAATCATGTCGTGAGTGACTCGACAAAACATCTGAGCGCGAAATTATGTCAGAAATTTGTTAAAATTCGTGTAAATCAAGTAATTGGTAATAATTTGTACGAAGTTGAAGATAGGTGAGGCCATAAGTCAATATGCCATACTAAAGACCTGAAGAGATAGAATACCTGATTTACAACCACATCCCGGACATGACCAACATTTTTTTTTTGTCTATTTATAATTTCGATCATCGAGATCTTACATATATCCCACCAGATATTACATATAGGTACTTTTAGTACTTAGTCCCCTACGTCGAATTCAACAATCCCAGACTCAGACCAAATTTTTTTTTTTTTTTTATTATTATTGATGTTGTGAATGCATCACCAGACTTTACGTAAAGGTACGTTATAGCAATTGAGGCACATTAATTATAAGGCATAAACTCAACCTTATGCCCGGCTCTCAGCTGTGCATGAGACTCTTGGTTCAAATTTCGTAAATTTTTTTTGATATTTTCAGATGGGCTACAGAGTATTCGAACTTCGAAAGATAACCAATCTTGCAAAAATTTTTTTTTGTCTTCAACCGACTAGACGTGAAAGAGTCGCAGTGTCTTCACGATACGAAGAGTGAGAGAACCTCAAATAAGAGAGTTAATTTGCGAGAAGTTCTCATTGTTCTTGGAAATTATGTGATGCTTTTTTTATACTCAGGCTGAGGTTAGCTCATGGATGTCCAGGGTTGTTCCCAAAAGAAAGCAAAAACTCAGGGTTGAAGAGTGTCGAACTCCGAAACAACATATCTTTATTAATCTTAATTTTCTTAACAGTTTATTTCATATTCTTATTGATAATCTTAAAATAAAAGATTACAATTAATTTCTTATGATACCTTAGATACTAGGTCTGTGGAGATTCTTCTCGAAAGTAAGGGCTCCACGACAATAAACGAGTGGCCTAACGCCGGTCAACGATCCACCACGACCAACAGCGAAGTGAAAAGCTGGCAAAAAACGGTTGAGCAGGGCTCGGTCTATGGTACCCCTAAGCAAAGGAGTAGCCACGACAAAAAACTGGCAGTTCCCAATCTAGGTCTATGGAGAAACTTACGGAGCAGCAACCCCACGACAATAAACGGAGGTCAGTAGAGGTTCATCTAGAAAGGAAGAGCTCCACGACAATAATCGAGTGGCCTAATGACGGTCAACGATCCACCACGACCAACAGCGGAGTGGAAAACTGGCAAAAAACGGTTGAGCAAGGCTCGGTCTATGGTACCCCTTAGAAAAGGAGTAGCCACGACAAAAAACTGGTAGTTCCAAACTAGGTCTATGGAGAAGCTTACGAGAGCAGCAACCCCACGACAATAAACGGAGGTCAGTAGAGATTACTCTAGAAAGGAAGAGCTCCACGACAAAAATCGAGTGGCCTAAACGCCGGTCAACGATCCACCACGACCAACAGCGGAGTGGAAAGCTGACAAAAAACTTTTGCTTCAAAATTTGGTGAGGTTTCTGCTGGTATTCCCGCAGCGTACCTTCGAGTGAGAACTCTTATCCCAGTTTTCTAATTGCAATAGAACTTCTTCCAATGGCTGGGAGATCGAGTCTGATTTGCCCTGCAAATTTCGCATCTGCTTATGGAAATTCACTGAAAGAAGAGACTGTGAATTATAAAGTTAAATGTTAATAATACTTGCAAATGAGTAATTCGTTTTGAGTGATGCATTTTTTTGGCTGCTCTTCTGGTTTAGGTCCTAGGAAGTGGTTGGCAGTCCAAATCAGTGGTGCGGGGTGGAGGGGTAGATGTAATTTCCTTAATAGTATGCAATGTTGGCGTTGCGTCACGTGATGGTGATTCAAATATTCGTTATATGAATAAATGTATGGAATCTTCTTGGCGTTCAGTGGCGGTGGTGGAATTAGAGTGGCGGTCGGTGGCGGCGGTTATTTGGGAGGCTGTGTGGTTGTTACGTCACGTAATGATGGTTCTATTATTCATCGTAGATGAATAATTATATGGAATCATCGTGCCGATCGGTGGCGGTGTTGGAACTATTGCGGGGGTTGGTGGCGGCGGTTAATTGGTTATTGTGGTCGGATGCGGAGGGGGCGGCAGGAAAGGTGTAACTTCATTACATTCCCCCCTTGCTTACGGGACGAGGACTTTCTCGTCGGAAGTGGTGGCTGTAAGTTTTTTTTTTTTTTTTTTTTTTCTTTAATTCGGTATTCAGCTTAACATTGAGTAAAAAAAAGAAGCTTATAAATAAAATTAAACTTAAGGAAAACGTTTTCAATACGAAAAGGAAACTAAAAAAAAAATTCATTGCGAGCTCGGTCTTCCTTCTTCTTCTTCACTTCTACTCTAGTTCGACTTCGATGAGTTTTCGCTGCCCCTTGAATCGCAGCTCAGCGTCAGTACCTTTCCGATTCATTCGCACATTGATTCGGCCCCACGGGCGTTGGATACTGAACGTCCGGTAGTGTCGGCTCCCTCTCAACCTGATGCCTCTGAATGGGTACAATACTCTGCTGGAGTGTTGGCTCCTTTCGGGTCGGATCGGAAGGGGAAAGTTTCGATTCGGTTCTTCGGCTGGTCGGTTACGAGATTGTTCCTTCGGCCTTTTTGTGCCGCATGCGCACCTTCCCTAAGCCTACTGCAGGTGGAGGCTTTGGTAAAATCGGCTGACTGGCTTCCGAATCATGGTTCGGAGTGTTGACGGGGCTCCTTCGACACTTGGTTTGGTGAAATACGGCTGAGCGTTGGCTTCTGGTTGACGGCTTTATTTTACGTGGTTCGGTCGGCTGTTGCATCCTAGGGTCAGTGACAGACTGACTTATGCTTTGGCGGCGGCGATGTGGTGGCTTCACTTTCTTGACCTGAGGTGTAGGTGCGGGAATATTGTGAGAGACACGCTCGGCCGAAGTCAAACGGTTTGATTTCGGGATAAGCGAGTGCAGCTTCTGTTCGGGCTGCGGTGCCAAGCGATATTAGGCTCCTAGAAATTCCTTTTTTTTTAACAAGGTGGGTCCGGGATCCATCGGAAAAATAAACGGCGGCTGGGGCGGTGCAAAAAACTTTGGCTGGTACATTCTTCGGTTAGAGGTGGAATGACAACTGGTACTACTTGACCTCTGGTACGGAACTCGAATTGCGTGCACGGTGGTTATCGGGCTATTGACGACATCGGACGGCAACGGTTGCTTGCCAGAGAGTGGTTTGCCTCCCATGAATATTTGCAAACGTGCGTTGTTCAGTAGAAGCATTCCCAACACTGCATCCTCGGCAAGAGAAGGAAGATAAGTCGCTTCGGCGGTCAAAGAAGTTTCGCCCAGGAAGAAGGTAGCAGTGTAATGCTCGGTCGTTACCACAGGTGCTCCATTCGCCATATGAATGACCTGGTGACACTCCCGCATAGGAAATCCTAGCTCTCGAAATACCTGTCTTAACGGCTGTCCAACAAAAGTTTTGGTCGAACCGGTGTCGACCAGAACCTGGTATTCTTGGTTTCCCACTCTGAGAGGGACGAAAAATCGGGGGTCTTGTTCGGGCGGGGCGTTAACTACAGCTACGGCTTGTCGGTGGAATGGGCAATCCTTCGTTAGTCTGCCGTCTTCTCCGCAGAAGGAGCAGAACATTCGGAACGGTCGGTGGCATGATTCCTTTCGATGGCCCCGCTGTTTGCAATTCCAGTAGTGCGTATCGCGGTCGTACGGTGCTGGTGGCGGCGGTAGTCGGGTTGCTGGAGGATACTGGCCAGTGGCTATGGGTATCGGACGTGAGTTGCGGTCGTCACTTTTTATAGCTTCAAACTCTTCAGCTAAATGAACCAGCTCATCTAGGGTATCGAAATCTTTGCGACGTATATAATACCGGTATTCCGGCCTCATGTTGTCAAAAATCCGGTCGATATTTTCGTTTGCCGACATGCGTGGATGCTGGTGCAATAAGTACTGGGCAGATAAGATATATTCCTTGGCCTTTTATCGCGGCCTCTGACGTTTCCTTATTATCTCCTCTTCCAACTTGTGCAGGTATCGGGCGGGTAGAAAATGAATGATGAAGGCTTCTCGAAAGTCTTCCCAGGTGGATAGACTATCCCTCTTTATCCTAAACCATTGCAATGCGGTTCCTCGGAATATTTCCGGTAATGTCCGTAGCACATCGTTTGGAGGAATGTTATAGCACTGCGTCAATTCGGATAACCTCTCTAGAAATTCAAGAGGATCCCAGATGAATCGAACCTCAAGTCCCACTTACGGACTGTATTCATAAGCTCAGCTTCGTAGCTTAGCGTGAGCCGGTTCAAGGGGAGGTTTGGAGGGGGGAGTTGCTGTCCTGGTTCGTGCCGGTGATTTTCACGTTCGGTCGACGTATTTTGGCAACGGCTAGGTCCGGGGTGCGCGTCGACCACGGGCAGGTCGGCTGGTTTTATGGTATTGTTCGATTGCTGGGTCGGCGGTCTGAGCGGTGGGACTTCAAAGCGTGTTTCTATATATATTGGGGAAACGGGTCCCCCTGCGATGCGGCTAGATTCCAGGTCGGTGGGTTCCTTCGGCGGTGGCAGTTTCGGGGTGGGTAAGGGCTCTACGGGCGGTTCGTCATATAATCTCTGTTCAACAATGTCTTTCCATTTTTCGCACAGATTTTGCATTGAACCATGCGAGCGTACCGTTTTGAGGTGGGTACTTAGACGTTGACGAAGATCCTTCACTTTCCCATTTGTTTCCAGACTTAGTGTTCCTAACGTCTCGACTAACTCGGATTTCTTCATATAATGTATGAAGCCGAGATTCTTGAGGATGTTCTGGTCATCTTCCTTAGTGTTTTCATTGGTTCCGAACATGACTCTGCTGAACGTTGTAGCAAGTTGATGATCCAAGTTCGGTCGGCGGTTATCGGTGGTACCTTTCGAAGGCTCCTGGTCGGTCGGCGGTCGGAGTTCGGTTGAGTCTTCTAGCAAAGCAAAAACTCAGGGTTGAAGAGTGTCGAACTCCGAAACAACAATATCTTTATTAATCTTAATTTTCTTAACAGTTTATTTCATATTCTTATTGATAATCTTAAAATAAAAGATTACAATTAATTTCTTATGATACCTTAGATACTAGGTCTGTGGAGATTAATCTCGAAAGGAAGGGCTCCACGACAATAAACGAGTGGCCTAACGCCGGTCAACGATCCACCACGACCAACAGCGAAGTGAAAAGCTGGCAAAAAACGGTTGAGCAAGGCTCGGTCTATGGTACCCCTAAGCAAAGGAGTAGCCACGACAAAAAACTGGCAGTTCCCAAACTAGGTCTATGGAGAAGCTTACGGAGCAGCAACCCCACGACAATAAACGGAGGTCAGTAGAGGTTCCTCTAGAAAGGAAGAGCTCCACGACAATAATCGAGTGGCCTAACACCGGTCAACGATCCACCACGACCAACAGCGGAGTGAAAAGCTGGCAAAAAACGGTTGAGCAAGGCTCGGTCTATGGTACCCTTAAGAAAAGAAGTAGCCACGACAAAAAACTGGTAGTTCCAAACTAGGTCTATGGAGAAGCTTACGAGAGCAGCAACCCCACGACAATAAACGGAGGTCAGTAGAGATTACTCTAGAAAGGAAGAGCTCCACGACAATAATCGAGTGGCCTAAACGCCGGTCAACGATCCACCACGACCAACAGCGGAGTGGAAGGCTGACAAAAAACTTTTGTCAGCACATTTTTGTCACATTCCTCACATGAGGACAATTTCTGGATAATTTCTTTTTCCTTGATCATTAGAGGATTCGTGGCGACATCGGCTGCTCCTCATGCAGAAACTGTAAGGCGAGGACAACATCTTTCGTCCCACGAACTCGACAAACGCATTCTTAAGCGACTCGTCAGCGTTGATCCGTGCTTTGGCTCGTCGACGGTCGCAACCACATTTTAATTTTGGGTGCATCCCATTCTTAATTTCTGCTGGAGCACTATATACAACCAACACCCACCCACTACGCCCTATTGGCGCACCGTGGGGACACATATAATTGTCCCAACACCCTCATTTGAGGAACAATTTACCTTAATACCAGCTCAACAGGACGTCTTGGCGTGCATTCGAGTGCAGATGCTGGTCCAAGATCAACCTGAACGACAGATATTCAACGGGCAATCGTCAACGAGGGACAGTATCGCTGTTGCAGCAGCACATCAGGACGCCTGAGCGTACGATTATTCGTAGATGCCGGTCCACGGTTACTTCACTCATCAATTTTTCAACACCAGCTCGTCAACGAGGGACAGTGTTAAAATAGAAGCAGCTTCAGCTGGATGTCTTGGCGTGCATTTAATTGCAGATGCCGATCCAATTTGTACAACAAGATCAAGAACCTGAAGCAGAAGCGTCGAGGGAAGAATAGCAGCCATCACCTTAAAGTTGTTCCTGTGTTCATATGTATTATAAAATTAAAAGCTACACTACAAAATAGTTATTTACATCATTTACCAGGTAATAAGTTTCATTATATTGTAGTGTTTTAGTTCTTTGTGGGGCATATTGAAATTAAGCCCACCCGACAGTGCATAGGCGCACATATATCGCCTCATACTTGGCAATTTATGCTCAAGAATAACGCTTGCGACCACGGACGGTGGTGCGGGAGCCATTTTCGTCGTTATTACAAACGAGTGGTAGGACCTCACGCCTCCTCCACCGAAATTACATCTTAGTTATTGTATCCATCGATTATTTCTAAGTAATTTTTTTTCATACACAAATAGTGTTCTGGTAACTGAAGTGCATCCAATCTATATAAGTGATAAGCTTCCTTAACACAAGTGTCTTCTAAATCGTCTTTTAAAAACTTTCTTTAACCGTAATCGTGTTGATATCGAGTCTAGTGAGTGGTCAGAGTACGGTCGTGTAGTTTTTTTTTGTTTTTATTCTCAGTGACGGAGCGTCCTTTAGACGTTTTAGACAGCGTCTACCCTCTTTTTTGCATGATATAAAACTTAATATAATCTATTTGTATGATTTTGAAACCAATCAACAAAATATAAGTCATTAAGAGACATGACATTTTAAAGAATTGTGGTTAAGTTATAATTTATATCCTTCCTTTGTCCTATCCCAAACAACCAGTAAGAAAGCTTTTTTTAACATCTATACATATAATAAAATTGTAACGGGTCGATGTCTGTACATTGAAGATATAGATGCAAAACTAATATGGGGAGTCTCTATTAGACCCACAGAAACCAAAACAACCGTTTTTAGAATTTTTGTCTGTCTGTCTGTCTGTCTGTCTGTCTGTCTGTCTGTATGTTTGTACGCGCATCACGCAAAAACTACTGCATGGAATTGAATGCGGTTTTCGCAGATATATTGGTAGTACGCCAACTTAAAATATAGGCTATATTTTATCGCAGGAAAATATATAATTCTGGTTGTTTTTTTAATATTTCTGCAATCGAACGTTATTCAATGAACTTAACGCAAAATTGAAAGATTTTAAGGACGTTAGCGTCTCACTAACATAATAAAATAGCGCCACACTTACCTACGTATACATGAATAGAAATAAGTTAGTCGTTCTGAATAGAAGTTACATCAAAAACATCGCATAGATGGCGCTATTTACCACCATATAGACAATGCCTCATTCAGCGAAAGCGGAAATCGAAAAATAATGTAACCATAAAGAACGGTGAACGAGCAATACTTACGCCCAAAACTGATGAAGCGGAGCTGCCATAAATAGCAGTATCGGCGCGCAGCATCGTTTTGAAAGTGGGCATTCCAATTAGGTATATTCGTATATTGCTTCAGAACTTAACCCTCCAACTTTGCAATTTAAACCGTTATGATACTTCGAAATAATATTATGCAGAAGCCAAAAACCTTACGGCTGTAGAGCTGACTTTATAGCTTTCATACCACGCATACCCCCCATTTTGAACCGGTTGTGCATAAACAAAATATATACTGAGATACCTACTTTATTCTAAAATCCACGCGTACGAAGTAGCGGGCAAAAGCTAGTCAAAGAATAAAACAACACATATCCTGTTTGCCTCGTATAATTTTGTTTCTTCACCTACTTCCTGCTACTACTATCTACTACCACCACCATACCAACATGCCTTATACCTACTTCTACCTACTTACACGATCGCTTCGTTATGGCTACACCTATACGAAATACGAGCAACGATACAAGAACACGAACAACCCGAAGACTGAGTCTTCGTGCTTTAACCAAACTGTGTGAAGATTGATGATGAAGAGAAAAGAAGGGGAAGGGGCTATACACAGCATACCATACTTACCTATAATGTTATTTCTATCGAGCGCATAGACAGAATTGAATCTGTCTAATCGCTGGTTTGTTTTTAAGCTTATTCTTAGTTCGAAGTTTTCCGAATGAGCCACAGCGACAACAACAGCGACAGGCGACACACAGAATATCAAAAAAAGAAAAGAATAAAAATATGTATTTTCTGTGGTGGTTTTTTTTTGTTTGTTTTATATAGCTAGTGGATCTGGACTGGAATCTGGTTCTGGCTTCTGGCTTCTGGTGGTTGAGATTTGAGAATGAGAATTTTCAATTTTCATTCTCATTCTCATTCTCATTCTCATTCTCATTCTCATTCTCATTCTCATTCTCATTCTCATTCTCATTCTCATTCTCATTCTCATTCTCATTCTCATTCTCATATCTCATTCTCATACGGAACCCTGTAAGAGAAGGTTTATGTTGCGCATGTGAGTTTGCGTAATTTTGCAAGTTAACGCATTCATTTATGTAGAATGGATTTTTCAGGCGATATTGATATTTTCGAGTACTTTTTAAACAATAAAGATACTTAATTTTCAATTTTAACAATTGAAGACAAAATAATTATAAAAAACAAAATTCAGAAGCCAGTTCTCGATTTATCCGAGAAAGATGGAAAATTCGTAAGAAAATTCCAACAAAAATGGTACACGAAATATGATTGGCTTCAAGGAAGCAAAATTTTAAACAAAGTGTTTTGCTATCCATGTTTCTTGTTTGGGCAGGATTGTCCATTTGGGAAAGATGGTTTAAATTCCGTCAAAAATTTTGAGGCCAAAGCAAAAAAACACGAAAGTTCAAAGTCTCACATTGTCAACGCCGAAAATATAAAAATTTAAGGTACGGTTCGAATTGACCATGAGCTAATTAATGCGTGTAAATTTTCTGCAATTCAGCATAACCTGCAGGTTGATAAGAATCGTGCTATTGTTTTAAGGCTATTAGATGTTGTTAGTTTTTTGGCTGGGCAAGAACTCGCCTTTAAAAAAAGAGCTCCAAATAATTTATTCTGATGAATCAAAACATTTGAAACCCCTAACCTTGTTAGATTACTTAGTTTAAAATAGCCTTGAAAAAGTATATTCAGAGACATTCACTTTGCTTGAACTATTTTTGACAATTCCGGTTTCTACAGCATCTAGCGAAAGATCAATGAGTGCATTGAAACGAATAAAAACTTATTCTAGGAATAGAATGGCCGATTCGGGACTTTCAAACTTAGCTCTTCTGTCGATAGAAAAAGAACTTTTAAGAAATCTAATGAATTCAAAGGAATTCAAAAACAAAGTCGTCGACATTTTTGCCAAACAAAAGAACAGGCGCATTGAACTCATATACAAGCAAGTTTAACTAACATAAAAAACAGAAAGACGACTACCTACTAAATACAAATTTTAAAAATTAAAACTCAAAAAATAAAAATGAAAAATTTAAATAAAACAATGTAAGCAAAAAAGCAAAAAAAAATAAAAAAAAAAAAAAAATAAAAAAAAATTGAGAGGGCTTTAAACCAAAAGATGTATGTGAGTGCTCAAGTTGCAACGAGATCAACCAATTTGAGTAACTGTCTACCCAGTTCCATCAGGTGCCAGACGTCGCTGTTTATTCTACCGGTACCTATAGACTCCGAACTAGTCGGATCTGGATCTGGTGGTATAGCGTCGCGCTTACCTACCAAATCGTCGTCGTCTTCGCGATTGATAAAGTTACAATCGTTTCAACGTTTCGGTTCTACAATCGCAGAAGAATTTACTTTGAGATTTTTCTTTCGAACCACGGGTTTCTTTGGTAGAATCATCTTCACTTCGTTTATTTTTTTTATATACTCACTTGTCCTTTGAGACTTTAACTTCTCGCGTCGGTAGCGACCACACTCTTCCGCGTTTAACGCCGCGTTCAATATTTCATTCATTTTTGGGATAACGAATCATGTACTCACTATCACAGATTTACATTCACTTTTCTCGCGTTGTTTCTCTTTTTTTTTTAACTTTAAATGTGTCGTCGTGTTTAAATCATAATTATATGATACGCATATTTCCCAAGGAGGAAACTATCCATTCATTCTTGCGAACGAGTAACTCCGTTCAATTTTTGTTGAATTCACTGTATCTATGACCGTTCGACAGCAGATAGGAAAATTTGAATTTTGTTTCCTTGAATAAACCTTAAATCTACTCATGGTTCAGACCGTCAATATCTTTGGAATCGTACAACGCAATCTGTCATTACAATCAGCACTTGTCAAAGATAAACATGTTATCATTAGGTATATTTCCTAACACCTTTTTTTCAGGGGAATCCAGGAGTGCACTTCCGAATTTCCATGGAAGAAAATACTGAGATATAACATCTTCTCAGTATGTTAAATTTTTATTGACTTCGATATAAACATATTGATATAATTGATTGAAATTTTTTTTTTTTTTTTAAATATTTTAAATCGATTATATGGATGGACACGAATTGTGTTCACGCATATATGGTACATACTTATATATTTGAATAACATATTGCTTTGACTACCTTTTTGTTGTTTGGGGTGAACTCACCCGAAACAGATCCCTGAAGCCTGTTGTTTTCGATCCTTTTTTCTAATTAATATTGATATTTTGGTCAGGTCGTGTTTGTATCTATATGTGTTAGTTTTAACTTTTTTTTTGTTATATTTAACGGAAATTACCATAAGTTAGGCATCGTAATTTATACTGTGCATCCAAAAGGCACAAGGTTGACTCGATCGTGGTCAGTCAACGTTAAGATTCTCACCGCCGCGACAAATTAATCATTTTTTTTAACTCGATTTTTTTTATCGCTTCGCGATCTAATAAATCTAATATCAGACACAATCTTAACTTTACCTTTAATTTTTTTTTTTACATTTACACTGAAGATTTTCTTTTCATCAGTTGGAATACATATAAATGTCTTTGAAATTTTAGCTCAAGATTTTCATTCAAAGGACTAAGTTCCTAAATTGTAATATTAATAAAGCCATGTTAACACAGCCTTTTTGACTATCATTACAAGGGAACATAAATTTGTAGAAATATTCAAAGTTGTTGAGAACATAAAAATTGCATTCTGATTTAAATTTGTGACAATTAACGACTCAATAAACTTACATAACTTTAAGTAAAGAATATAATAGGTATTATACTAGGTATCTTCTAGTTAGATTTTAAGATTTATTTTCAATAAACTAACTTTATTTTGGTTATAACGTATAATGAAAAACTTTTGTAGTTCAGTTCATTCTTTTCAAATATAAAAAATTCTTGGAGACTTTACAGATTTTTGTAATAGAGCAGTAAGTTTATTTAGGGAGGGTGGTAAACCTCGTGATTCTTCACGCGGAACAAGGTGGTGTTAGAAATGGGATACAGTTGAAGTATCCGTAGTGCAACGATGGAGTTTCTTTTCTCTTTTGTAGATATAGTATCTTAAATAGGTACCATGATCTAGATAGGAGTTACGGTAGGCAAGCAATTTTTTTTTTGCTTGCTTTGTTATGTCAGGGGCTGTCTAAATATTATAGAGTCGTGGGGACTCTAAGGTCTATTGACAGCCAAGGTCGAAGGTAGGAGAGTTGGTTTCTGCTTTCGTTTTGGGCGGGTTACGAGACCAGGGGGATCGCACAAACATCTTTGGTCCTCCCTCCCCTCGTGGTTAGACACCTCATCCTCCACTTTCTGCACAGCATCATGGTAGCAGAGTGGAAGGAAGGTAACTGTTACCATGGCAACCACTAATATCTATGGTTTGCTTGTCATTAAATACTTACGAGAGACCGCCGCTGCCTATGCCGACCGCGTATCCCTTGAGCTTGCGAGAAATCCTTCGACTGATGACATGAACCCGGAAGACCAATGGCAGCTATGTCAACAAGCCATAAGAAGTGCTGCGTCAGAGGTATTGGGCTTCTCACATCCACCCCCCAGAAACCCCTGGTTCGACTCCGAATGTGCTCAGGCAAACAAAGCCAAAACGGAGGCATACAAGTCGTGGCTCCAGAGAGATACTAGAGCATCCAGAAATCTCTATGTTGAGCGAAGGAAAGTTGAGAAACGTCTACTCAGGAGAAAGAAAAAAGAACACCAGCAACGCGAAGTCGAGGAGATGCAGAGATGTTTTTGCAGAAAAGAGGTACGAAACTTCTATAAAAAGGTGAAACAGTCTACATCCGGTTTCACAAGCCGCCCTGGGCCCTGCAAAGATCAGGATGGAAATACCATAGTGGAAACGCAGGCGATGTTAGCCATCTGGAGAGACTACTTTAACCGGTTGCTAAATGGCGATGACAGCCAAGATCCCGCCCAAGATCAACTTGTTCCAGTTAATCTAGATGACGACCACGAACTACACCCGCCCGACCAAAATGAAATCAAAGTAGCCATCACCAGACTAAAGATGAATAAGGCAGCTGGATGTGATGGCCTTCAAGCGGAGCTTTTTAAACACGCTGGAGATGACCTGGTCAGGAGCATACACCAACTCATCTGCAAAATATGGTCGGAGGAAAGTATGCCCGATGAGTGGAATCTCAGTACCATCTGCCCGATTCACAAAAAAGGAGACCGCCTCCTCTGCGCCAACTATAGAGGCATAAGCCTTTTAAACATCGCCTATAAGATCCTGTCCAGCGTTTTATGTGAACGTCTCAAGCCGTTTGCTGACGACCTGATAGGTCCTTACCAATGCGGCTTCAGACCTGGAAAATCTACCACCGACCAAATATTCACATTACGCCAGATCCTGGAGAAAACCCAAGAGTATAACATCGACACCCACCACCTGTTCGTCGATTTTAAAGCCGCCTACGACAGTGTTAATAGAGTTGAACTGTATCGTGCCATGTCTAACTTTAGAATCCCTGCTAAACTGATACGCCTTATCAGGATGACGTTGGAGAATGCTCGCTGTTCCGTCCAAGTTGGTAGAGACTCTACTGAAACCTTCGAAACCACCAGAGGGCTAAGACAAGGTGACGCACTGTCATGCAGCTGTTTTAATATTGTGCTTGAAAATGTAATACGGAGCACCCATGCCAGTACATCAGGCACCATTTTCAATAGATCGACACAATTACTTGGGTTTGCTGATGACAAAGACGTGATAGGAAGAACAAAGCGAGCAGTAACCGGTGCTTTCACTACTATGGAGTCAGCAGCAAGCAGAATGGGGCTGAAAATAAACGAGGACAAGACGAAGTATATGCTTTCATCAACAAAAGTCCAATCCCACCACCGACTTGGTCAGAACGTAACCATTGATAGGTATAACTTCGAGGTAGTCAGTGAATTTGTCTACCTGGGCACTGCTGTAAACACAGGCAACAACATCAGCGCTGAAATCAAACGCAGACTAACTCTTGCTAATCGCTGTTTCTTTGGGCTGAGTAAGCAATTGAGGAGTAAAGCCCTATCGAGAAGAACCAAGGTGACACTGTATAAAACACTCATCATCCCGGTCCTGCTATATGGTGCGGAAGCATGGACCCTCTCCCAATCGGATGAAAATTCACTTGGAGTCTTCGAGAGAAAAGTTCTGCGTACGATCTATGGTCCTGTCTGCGTAAATCGCGAAAACAACGTTTGGAGAAGAAGATATAACAATGAACTGTACGAGCTGTACAGCGACATAAGCCTAGCCAGAAAAATTCGAATCCAAAGACTAAGATGGCTGGGCCATGTAGAGCGAATGGACATCGACGCTCCAGCTCGTAAAGTCTTCAACGCCAAACCCGAGGGAGTCAGAAGCCAAGGTAGACCTCATCTTCGATGGAGTGACCAGGTAGAGGGAGACATCCGTCAACTTGGAGTATGAAATTGGAGACAGCAGGCTAGAGATCGAGCCGGCTGAAGGGGCATTCTCAGCAAGGCCTTGGAGTACCACGCTCCAGTGGCGCCAACATAAGTAAGTAAGTAAATACTTACGGTTGCGTTCTACGGGTTGTCATGATAGATCAACCATGATTTCTCTCTTTCGTTCTATGTTCACTCTCAACGATTGATATGAGGTGCGTCCGTGAACCAATCTCTCTTTATTGTCAATTCACTACGGTCTTATCTTTGGAGGCTATGAGGGCTCTTAAGCATTTTAATATTTTTTATTCGAGTTCGCACACCTTGAACTCAACGGTCGGCAGAAAAAAAAGAGGTTACACCGGTTAAGTAAATCCCGGAGCAAGTGCCCACGGCCTGGCTGAGCTAGTCATGGCTAAGGTACTGCCGGCCAACGCGACGGTCGATCTCAACCACGGTTCTACGTTGTCGCATGCCGTTCTTACCGATTGCTTTCATCCAGCAGTTGGCAAGAAAGGGGGCGTTGCCGACATAGGATCGCTTCCGTCCCTTCAATACAGGAGTAGGTAGCCATAACCAGTTAAGACAAATGAGATCTGGAGCGAAGTCTCTGGGAAGGTATGCCAATACAAATTTTTGCATTTCTGTGTCGATTCAAGTTGTGCTTGTGGGGTTTTGAGTAGAATCCATGGTTTTGGTGTAGGCTACGATAGAATACAGCTGCAAGAAGAACATCTATGACTTGTAGTGGATAGGCCCGGGCATGCTGTCAGGTATTCTCTGGGCTGTTCTACGGTGTTTTGTAGTCAGATCCCATGGTACGCTGATGGATGGTTCGTGCTTCTGTGATGGGGATGTAGATGGAATTTGAAGAATGGGAGGAGGAGCGGGGAGAGCAAGGTGCCGTGTTAGCGAAGTGTAAGTATGTCTGCTATAGGGATGCTGGATACACCGATACATGGGCGGATGATGATGGAGATGCTGTTCCTTGGTATAGGAGTCAAGGATGGATAGGGGTGCTTGTCTCTTCCGGCTTCCTCTTTGGCTTGTGTTGTTGACGGGCATGGGTTCGGATCTCGGATATTCATATCATATTTGGGTGAAGTCATTGGTGTCTGTTGTCAGATACGGGTGTATAAATTCTTCTATTAAAATTTCATTTAATTATTACGTTACACAACTGCGGAAATGACTGGCATTCTAACGGAATGCAACAATGCCCAGCCGAAAATATCTTTTGCAACTATTGCAAAAAGAAGGGACACTTTGCGAAGGTGGGTTTGAAAACCAAAAACACATCAAGTAGTCAGAAAACATACAATTTAACATCAACACATAATGAAGAACAAGATATTGTATTCAACCTGAATGGAACAAACAACACTTTGCCCACAGTTACAATATATATATCAATAAAACACGAACAAATTTCACAATAGACACCGGATCGACAGCAACAGTAATCAGCAACAGTGTATTCAAGAAACTTACAAATAGACCAACACTAACAAAACACACAGGAAAAATTATGCCGTACAACGCCAACTCATCATTGCCCATAATCCGGAAATTCAGTGCTAATTTACCATTTAAACAACATGCAACAGCCAAAGCAGTATACGTAATAGACAGTCAAGCAACATCAATATTAAGTTACAATGCATCTAAACAACTCAATATAATCCACATAGTCCAACATTTAACAAATAATATCAATCTAAATATCAAACAGAAGTATCCAGAGGTTTTCAGAGGAATAGGAAAGCATAACAAACACAAAGTTCATCTTTTCATCGACAAAGATGTACCACAGCGTTTCCGTCGGATTCCCTTCCATATACGACCAGCAGTTGAAGATGAAATAAATCGCTTACTCAAAGCAGACATCATCGAAAAAGCAACGGGTCGAACACCTTGGGTATCACCAGTGGTTATCGTACCAAAACCCCACAACCCAACTGCAATTCGAATGTGCATTAACATGCGAGCTGCCAACAAAGCCATTCAACGTGTTAGGAAAGTAACACTTACACTTCAGGACATGATTGCATCACTCAATGGCACAACTGTCTATAGTAAGATCGACCTCAACGAAGGATACCATCAAATAGAGTTGGAAGAGGAATCAAGGTTCATAACAACGTTCAGCACTCAATGTGGAGTTTACAGATACAAAAGATTAAACTTCGGTGTCAGAACAGCAGCAGAAGAGTTCCAGGACATAATTCGACAAACACTCAACAACATCGAAAACGTTCTAAATGTGAGTGACGACATTTTCATCTTTGGAAAAACACAAACCGAACATGATGTAGCATTGGAAGAGGTATTTCAAAGACTTCGAGCAACCAATCTTACCGTCAACGAGAACAAATGTTTTTAGTCAGCCCCAACTGAATTTTTTCGGTTTTGGTTTTTCCAAAGATGGCATTCAACCGGATCCGGAAAAAGTAGCAGTTTTCGAAAAACTTGAAACACCCAACAACGTTTCAGAAGTTCGCAACATCCTCGGTATGTTAAATTTTGCTTTACCTTTTCTTCCTGAACTAGCAACACATACCCAACCACTAAGAGAGCTGATTCAGAAAAATACCGAGTTCGTTTGGAAGAAAAAGCACGAGGAAGCACTATCTTTTCTGAAGAAGCTAATGGGAGATGCATCAAAACTTGCATACTATTACGTCAACAAGCCAGCACATCTACTCGTCGATGCCGGTCCCGAAGGTCTATCTGGAATTTTGTCACAGTTTAACAACAAAAGATACGAGATTGTGGCATATGCAAGTCATGCACTCAGTCCAGTCGAGAAACGTTACAGCCAGATTGAGAAGGAAATGTTTACAGCAACATGGGCGATGGAGCATTTTTAGATCTACTTGTACGGAACAAAGTTTACGCTATATACAGATCACATGCCATTGATGAGCATTTTTAAAAACCCATTATCGAAACCAACAAGCAGAATTGAACGTCTACTTCTCAAAACACAAGAATTCAGTTTCAACATTCAACATCAAAAAGGCATTTCAAATCCCGCAGACTATTTCTCTCGACATCCCAACAACAACAATAGCAACAGCAACAACGAAATAGAACAGTACGTTAATTTTATAATCCAAAATTCTTTACCTAAAGCCATTTCGCTTAAAACAATTCAACAAGAAACAAAAGAAGATTCAACTCTGCAACTGCTTATCAAAGCGATTTCAACCAACAACAATAATATCTGGAACAGCAAGGAAATTTCACGATATAAAGGAGTACGTCAAGAACTTTGCTTAGCAGAAGGATGTGTACTCAAAGGATCACAGATACTTTTACCCCAGAAGCTAGTCAAAAGTGCAATCGCCCTAGCTCACAAGTCACATATGGGGATAGTTAAAACGAAACAACTGCTTCGAACAAAAATTTGGTTTCCTGATCTCGACAAAGAAGTAGAAGGAATAATATCACAGTGTCACATTTGCCAAGTCGTTACCAATCAAAACAACCGTGAACCACTTGTGATTATCGAACCTGCATCAACACCATTTGAAAGAGCATCGATGGATTTCGCTGGACCGCTTCCGAATGGGAAGTATTTGTTAATTTTGGTCGATGAATACTCAAAATACCCATTTGTTGAACAAATCAACTCCACGAAATTCATCGATGTGAAGAGTCTTGATAAAGATTTTCGCAGCGTTCGGTACACCACTGAATTTAAAATCAGACAATGGCCCTCCTTTCAGCAGCCATGATTTCAAAGAATTCATGGAACAACATAACATTTGTCACCACAAAACAACACCATATTGGCCAGAGGCAAATGGAGCAGCCGAAAGAATGGTAAAAACAATAAAAAAGTCGTTGATATCATCTGAGTTGGAACACTCGAATTGCTTACATCAACTACACATGTTTCTCATGGACTACCGGTCAACACCACAAGCAACAACAGAGGTATCTCCATTTGAATTGATGTGCAACAGAAAAATGTATAATTTTCTGCCATCACTGAACACAAAAACAAAAGCAAATAACACAAATGAACAAAAACACAAACTTAAAAACAAGCAATACGCAGATTCCTGAAGACACACAAAACCATCTAACTTTAACATTGGAGATGAGGTCCTCTGCAAGCAGACGAAATTAAACAAACTGACTCCACCGTACAATCCCGAACCGATGAAGGTCATCAAAGTCATCGGATCACAAATCTGTGCCAAAAGAGAAGGGGAAGACAAAATTGTTGTCAGGAATTCTTCGTTCTTCAAACAATTCTCCAGAAACAACCAGGAACACATACCCAACTAACCAAAGCCAAAGAGAAGATCTAAAAATAAAAGGAACTTTATTATTTATTCCTCACCAAACCAAAATCACGAAGAAGAAATTCAAAATAAAGATTTGCCAACTTCAACAACAGCTGATGTTGACACTGACTTTGACGACAACACAGACAACAGGGTTGAAGTTGAAGACATTGAACTTTTCACCACACCACCAACCACACCACAGCAATTAAGCAATGAACACAAGCGCAGCACCAGATGCCAAAACGATTCCAAGATTATATATTAGAAGAATAAGCTTTGTAAAATATGTAAATATTAATTTATATTCATGTATGTCTAATATTAAGCAAGAGAGGAAATGTAATGTCTCAATATTTGTCAGCATTTAATTCTCATTAAATACTCATGATACGTTATACCAATCAGCCTGATGAATAGACACCTTCGTATTATTCAAATAATAAGTATTAACAGTGATCAGATGTGTTTTATTTAACAGAAATAGAGTTGAACAATAAAGTAAGCAAACACTTACAAACAAGAACACTACAATGAATAATTTCGATGATTTCTGCAAAATTTGGACGCATTTTAGGGTTTTCATGCCAGCATTGCAGCATCAGTTTTTCATAAACAATTTGTGGACATAGGTCGGGCTTACGTAACCTTTTTAGAAAACATTTTTAAGTATAATAAATTTCTCATTGAAATAATTTTAAGAAAACACAAACCTATATCCTTGCTCGAGTCTGTTAAGAAAATCATTTTGATTAAATTCAACGCCATTGAGATTAGGCTCTTCTCCTCGGGAAAACATTTCAAACAGTGTTACTCCGTAGGGCCACACATCCGAATAAAATGAGAATTTATTCGTCTTGATGGATTCCGCAGCATACCATTTGATGGGAATATCCCTTATATTTCGCGAAATGTAATAGCCATCGTTGTTTGCGTGTTGTGCTAAGCCAAAGTCAGAGACTTTTACCCTCTCCTTATCGACAAGTATATTTCTCGCAGCTAGATCTCTATGGATAACATATTTGGCTCCAAGGTATTCCATACCCTATAAGACACAATAAATATAAATAAAATAGGTCACAAACAATTCAATTCAATTGAAGCTTACCTTCGCAATGTCCAAGGCAAACATGAGGAGTTTTTCGTTTGTAAGATTTGGCTTCTGAGATGATAAGTAACGATCCACATTCTAAGTACTATATTATAATTGACACAGGCTCAACATTGGTTGACATAATAATTTTAACTATATTTGGGTGGTCTAATGTCTGTAAAAAAAATTAAATGACAATGAATCATGGAAAAAAATGCTCCATCAAATCTTATAATTTCAATTTCTCGCTTAAAATCCTCACTAAAACGTACGTGATTCATGAGTTTCAAAATTTTAATTGCTACTGGCACTGGATCATTGCGATTGTCATAATAAATCTCACCACGAAACACCTGGCCATAATGACCTTCGCCGATCAGTTCTGTTTTAATTATTTTACCATTTGGTATTCGTTGGACATTATTTTAAAGTTTTTTAGGATAAGCCGCGTTAAAATATATTAAATATTTAGTGAGTGCAATTCTGTACTCACCCCGAACGTTTCGCTACAAATTACATTGAGTGTGGTCACCGGGAAACTGCCAGTAAAATGTTATAAAAGATTTTGGCTACGCAAGGGATAGCGGTGCGTAGGAGGTTCTGTTTCTTGTTGTTGATGATATGTAGAAGGTTGGGAGCAAACCGTACTCACTACATCACAGGGTGTTCGCAATGGCAACTGGATAGACCGTGAATTATTTAAAATGGGATCCCACGCATGCGATAATTTAAAACTATCTTTCCGATTGAAGTTTTTGTGGCGTTTTATTTCAATCGCTTCGCGAACAAGACGAGGAATGTCGTGAGGCTCGTCAGCTAGAACCTAAGCCTGTTCAAAATGAATCCAGTGGTGTTCGTCTGGATGGTCCAAGATGTGTTCACATATCGCTGATTTTTCCCGTTGGTTCTTGCTTACAGCACTTATGTGCTCCTTTAAACGGGTAGCAATGCTTCTTTGGGTTTGTCCCACATATGATGACCCACAGCTGCAAGGGACAGCGTATACCCCTGGTGTTTGGAGAGGAAAATGGTCTTTCGGTGATTGAAGATAACTTATCACCTTTTTGGGTGGTAAGAAGATCGATTTTACACCATATCTTTTGAGTAATTTTCCTACTCTGTCTGTGACACCTTTGAAGTATTGCAAGAAAGCTTTTTTGTCCAATTTGCTGGCTTCCACATTCTTTGCTTTTTGGTATAGCCGTTCGCTTTCAGAACATTGTCTACAAAGAATAGTTCAGTCGCAAGATGGTCGCTGTCGCATATCCTGTGAGCGCGTTGAACAAGTGTGGAGACGACAGATCTCAAATGTGCCGGGTGGTGGGGGGAAGTGGCATGTAGGTATCTGTTTGTGTTGGTGTCCTTTCGGTAAACTGTGTGTCCCAATGTACCATCAGGCTTCCGTATTACTTTCACATCTAAAAATGCAATGGATTCTTCTTTTTCTTTTTTAATCGTAAACTTAATTTTAGGATGTTGTGAGTTTAGATGTTCCGAGAAACTCACAATAGCGGAGCTTTTAATTATACAGAACGTATCGTCTACATATCTCAACCACACTTTGGACTTGTCTTCTGAGCTTTGCAGGGCATCTGTCTCAAAATGTTCCACCCACAAGTCCGCAACTAAAGGTGCCAAAGGTAGGCCCATAGCAACCCCATCTATTTGTAGATAAAACTGTTGATTAAAGCAGAAATACCCTGACGACAGACAAAACTCCAAAAGTGGCATATATTTTTCATTAATGCCGGAAGTTGGGATAAGTCTACGGATGATGGTAAGAACTTCTTGTACGGGTACATTTCTAAAAAGTGACTCAACATCAAAACTCACCATCACTTCATCAACTTCGATTTTTAGGTTATCCAAAATCGACACAAAATGTGTAGAGTCTTATGTGGTGTTCTGTTGACCCGATCAAAGGTCTGAAAACATCAACTAAATGCTTCGATAGGAGGTAGAAAGGGGCATTTAGTTGACTCACAATTGGTCGCATTGGATTACCTTCTTTGTGGATTTTAGGTAATCCATACAATCTTGATGGCTGAGTGTATGAACGTATCAAGCGATTCGATGGTAAAAACGCTTTATTTTGATTGATAAGCTTTGATACTTTTCGCAGAACACGGGGTGTGGGGTCGTAATCCACAGATCAATATGTGTTTGTGTCATCAACCAAAACATTCATCTTGCGAAAGTAGTCGCTTTTATTGACAACGACAGTGGCAAAACCTTTGTCTGCAGAGAGAATTAGTATGTTTTCTTCTCTTCGCAACGCATTCAATGCTACCATTTCTTCTTTACTTACATTGCTTGACGACGGCGACGGTGTTTTTTATCGTCTTACCATAACTGCTACGTCTTGCCGTAAGGTCTCAGCTACGCACCGCTATCCCTTGCGTAGCCAAAATCTTTTATAACATTTTACTGGCAGTTTCCCGGCGACCACGCTCAATGTAATTTGTAGCGAAACGTTCGGGGTGAGTACAGAATTGCACTCACTAAATATTTTTTATATTTTTACGCGGCTTATCCTAAAAAACTTTAAAATAATGTCCAACAACCGCGAAAACATTAAAAGTTATATTGTAAGCCTGTATGGAGAGGCAATACATAAATGCCTTCGCCAGTTCGAGAACTTTCGTTTTAAACGCGCGCGCCTCTTAAGTGCTTTAGCTTTCCTTAAAAGATGCCGCAATTGTGAAGTGATCAGCACCTGTATAAAATTAAAACCAATGCCTCACATATATGGTTCTATGAAAGTTCTAACGATGGAAAGTAAATTGTTATTAAAACGATTAATTAGCTCCCATCGTAGTGATTTAAATATTATCTCGGTGAAGCTTTATAAAATGCACCAACATCTTGCAAAGGTTCTAAGTGTAGAAGACTTAAATGTGTGTGATAGAGTGACCTGTCTGCAAGCAACCCAAACAAAAACACTTTGCACTCAAAAACAACAACAAAAATTTGATAAATTAATCAATGTGCAAATCAAACAAACAAAAGATAAAGAAAACATGTTCGATCTAAGAAAGGCCGTTATAAATTTGTCAAATACAACATTGAGTGATGCTGCCATAAGCATTCTCAGCAAAGGAATGAACTTCGCACCCACTCCACGACGTGTGCCAATAGAAAATATAATTGGAAAAGTGGAAGAATGCATCACACGAAATAAGTTCAACAGCATTGATGCTGAGACCTTACGGCAAGACGTAGTGGTTATGGTAAGACGATCAAAAACACCGTCGCCGTCGTCAAGCAATGTAAGTAAAGAAGAAATGGTAGAAATGCGTTGCGAAGAGGAGAGAACATACTTATTCTCCCTGCAGACAAAGGTAATGCCACTGTCGTTGTCAATAAAAGCGACTACTTTCGCAAGATGAATGTTTTGGTTGATGACACAAACACATATTCATCTGTGGATTACGACCCCACACCCCGTGTTCTACGAAAAGTATCAAAGCTTATCAATCAAAATAAAGCGTTTTTACCATCGAATCGCTTGATACGTTCATACACTCAGCCATCAAGATTGTATGGATTACCTAAAATCCACAAAGAAGGTAATCCAATGCGACCAATTGTGAGTCAAATAAATGCCCCTTGCTACCTCCTATCGAAGCATTTAGTTGATGTTTTCAGACCTTTGATCGGGTGAACAGAACACCACATAAAAGACTCTAGACATTTTGTGTCGATTTTGGATGGCCTAAAAATCTAAGTTGATGAAGTGATGGTGAGTTTTGATGTTGAGTCACTTTTTAGAAATGTACCCGTACAAGAAGTTCTTACCATCATCCGTAGACTTATCCCAACTTCCGGCATTAATGAAAAATATATGCCACTTTTGGATAGTCTGTCGTCAGGGTATTTCTGCTTTAATCAACAGTTTTATCTACAAATAGATGGGGTTGCTATGGGCCTACCTTTGGCACCTTTAGTTGCGGACTTGTGGATGGAACATTTTGAGACAGATGCCCTGCAAAGCTCAGAAGACAAGTCCAAAGTGTGGTTGAGATATGTAGACGATACGTTCTGTATAATTAAAAGCTCCGCTATTGTGAGTTTCTCGGAACATCTAAACTCACAACATCCTAAAATTAAGTTTACGATGGTAAAAGAAAAAGAAGAATCCATTGCATTTTTAGATGTGAAAGTAATACGGAAGCCTGATGGTACATTGGGACACACAGTTTACCGAAAGGACACCAACACAAACAGATACCTACATGCCACTTCCCACCACCACCCGGCAAATTTGAGATCTGTCGTCTCCACACTGGTTCAACGCACTCACAGAATATGCGACAACGACCATCTTGCGACTGAACTATTCTTTGTAGACAATGTTCTGAAAGCGAACGGCTATATCAAAAAGCAAAAAATGTGGAAGCCAGCTTTGCCAAGGGAAAGGGATGAAAGCAAATTGGACAAAAAAGCTTTCTTTCCATACTTCAAAGGTGTCACAGACAGAGTAGGAAAATTACTCAAAAGATATGGTGTAAAATCGATCTTCTTACCACCCAAAAAGGTGATAAGTTATCTTCAATCACCGAAAGACCATTTTCCTCTCCAAACACAAGGGGTATACGCTGTCCCTTGCAGCTGTGGGTCATCATATGTGGGACAAACCCAAAGAAGCATTGCTACCCGTTTAAAGGAGCACATAAGTGCTGTAAGCAAGAACCAACGGGAAAAATCAGCGATATGTGAACACATCTTGGACCACCCAGACGAACACCACTGGATTCATTTTGAACAGGCTAAGGTTCAAGCTGATGAGCCTCACTACATTCCTCGTCTTGTTCGCGAAGCGATTGAAATAAAACGCCACAAAAACTTCAATCGGGAAGATAGTTTTAAATTATCGCATGCGTGGGATCCCATTTTAAATAATTCACGGTCTATCCAGTTGCCATTGCGAACACCTTGTGATGTAGTGAGTACGGTTTGCTCCCAACCATCTACATCTCATCAACAACAAGAAATAGAACCTCCTACGCACCGCTATCCCTTGCGTAGCCAAAATCTTTTATAACATTTTACTGGCAGTTTCCCGGTGACCACGCTCAATGTAATTTGTAGCGAAACGTTCGGGGTGAGTACTGAATTGCACTCACTAAATATTTTTTATATTTTTACGCGGCTTATCCTAAAAAACTTTAAAATAATGTCCAACAACCGCGAAAACATTAAAAGTTATATTGTAAGCCTGTACGGAGAGGCAATACATAAATGCCTTCGCCAGTTCGAGAACTTTCGTGTTAAACGCGCGCGCCTCTTAAGTGCTTTAGCTTTCCTTAAAAGATGCCGCAATTGTGAAGTGATCAGCACCTGTGTAAAATTAAAACTTATGCCTCACATATATGGTTCTATGAAAGTTCTAACGATGGAAAGTAAATTGTTATTAAAACGATTAATTAGCTCCCATCGTAGTGATTTAAATATTATCTCGGTGAAGCTTTATAAAATGCACCAACATCTTGCAAAGGTTCTAAGTGTAGAAGACTTCAATGTGTGTGATAGAGTGACCTGTCTGCAAGCAACCCAAACAAAACAACTTTGCACTCAAAAACAACAAAAAAAATTGATAAATTAATCAATGTGCAAATCAAACAAACAAAAGATAAAGAAAACATGTTCGATCTAAGAAAGGCCGTTATAAATTTGTCAAATACAACATTGAGTGATGCCGCCATAAGCATTCTCAGCAAAGGAATGAACTTCGCACCCACTCCACGACGTGTGCCAATAGAAAATATAATTGGAAAAGTCGAAGAATGCATCACACGAAATAAGTTCAACAGCATTGATGCTGAGACCTTACGGCAAGACGTAATGGTTATGGTAAGACGATCAAAAACACCGTCGCCGTCGTCAAGCAATGTAAGTAAAGAAGAAATGGTAGAAATGCGTTGCGAAGAGGAGAGAACATACTTATTCTCCCTGCAGACAAAGGTAATGCCACTGTCGTTGTCAATAAAAGCGACTACTTTCGCAAGATGAATCTTTTGGTTGATGACACAAACACATATTCATCTGTGGATTACGACCCCACACCCCGTGTTCTACGAAAAGTATCAAAGCTTATCAATCAAAATAAAGCGTTTTTACCATCGAATCGCTTGATACGTTCATACACTCAGCCATCAAGATTGTATGGATTACCTAAAATCCACAAAGAAGGTAATCCAATGCGACCAATTGTGAGTCAAATAAATGCCCCTTGCTACCTCCTATCGAAGCATTTAGTTGATGTTTTCAGACCTTTGATCGGGTGAACAGAACACCACATAAAAGACTCTAGACATTTTGTGTCGATTTTGGATGGCCTAAAAATCGAAGTTGATGAAGTGATGGTGAGTTTTGATGTTGAGTCACTTTTTAGAAATGTACCCGTACAAGAAGTTCTTACCATCATCCGTAGACTTATCCCAACTTCCGGCATTAATGAAAAATATATGCCACTTTTGGAGTTTTGTCTGTCGTCAGGGTTTTTCTGCTTTAATCAACAGTTTTATCTACATATAGATGGGGTTGCTATGGGCCTACCTTTGGCACCTTTAGTTGCGGACTTGTGGATGGAACATTTTAAAACAGATGCCCTGCAAAGCTCAGAAGACAAGTCCAAAGTGTGGTTGAGATATGTAGACGATACGTTCTGTATAATTAAAAGCTCCGCTATTGTGAGTTTCTCGGAACATCTAAACTCACAACATCCTAAAATTAAGTTTACGATGGAAAAAGAAAAAGAAGAATCCATTGCATTTTTAGATGTGAAAGTAATACGGAAGCCTGATGGTACATTGGGACACACAGTTTACCGAAAGGACACCAACACAAACAGATACCTACATGCCACTTCCCACCACCACCCGGCAAATTTGAGATCTGTCGTCTCCACACTGGTTCAACGCACTCACAGAATATTCGACAACGACCATCTTGCGACTGAACTATTCTTTGTAGACAATGTTCTGAAAGCGAACGGCTATACCAAAAAGCAAAGAATGTGGAAGCCAGCTTTGCCAAGGGAAAGGGATGAAAGCAAATTGGACAAAAAAGCTTTCTTTCCATACTTCAAAGGTGTCACAGACAGAGTAGGAAAATAACTCAAAAGATATGGTGTAAAATCGATCTTCTTACCACCCAAAAAGGTGATAAGTTATCTTAAATCACCAAAAGACCATTTTCCTCTCCAAACACCAGGGGAATACGCTGTCCCTTGCAGCTGTGGGTCATCATATGTGGGACAAACCCAAAGAAGCATTGCTACCCGTTTAAAGGAGCACATAAGTGCTGTAAGCAAGAACCAACGGGAAAAATCAGCGATATGTGAACACATCTTGGACCACCCAGACGAACACCACTGGATTCATTTTGAACAGGCTAAGGTTCTAGCTGATGAGCCTCACTACATTCCTCGTCTTGTTCGCGAAGCGATTGAAATAAAACGCCACAAAAACTTCAATCGGGAAGATAGTTTTAAATTATCGCATGCGTGGGATCCCATTTTAAATAATTCACGGTCTATCCAGTTGCCATTGCGAACACCCTGTGATGTAGTGAGTACGGTTTGCTCCCAACCTTCTACATCTCATCAACAACGAGAAATAGAACCTCCTACGCACCGCTATCCCTTGCGTAGCCAAAATCTTTTATAACATTTTACTGGCAGTTTCCCGGTGACCACGCTCAATGTAATTTGTAGCGAAACGTTCGGGGTGAGTACACCATTGCACTCACTAAATATTTAATATTAATATTAATATTATCCTTAAATACTTTCAAATAATGTCCAACAACCGCGAAAACCTTAAAAGTTATATTCGTTGGACACTTCGAGTTTCGTCAAAATAGTTTTTGGTCCTTCCTCCTCGACATTGAGAGGCAGCTCAGTCCCAAGGTGTGAAACTAGATGAAAACGTACAACTTCGAACATCACTGCAGCTATTTCCATTGAGAAAGGTTTGACTTGCAAGCATCTTACTATGAAATATATGTTTTTATTTCTTTATTTGGGTTAACTTACAAGTATCTTCAGTTCCATTGCTAAATGCTGAAATAATCAATGACGCATCGTCAGAAACATTATCTGGTAGGTCGATTTTTGAATAGGTGTACGAAGAAAGCTGTTGCTTTGTTAAATAAAGCATATGCAATATGGCCATTTGATTGAAACGTTTATCCCGATCTAAACTCCAGCCGTCCATGATTGCCTGGTAAATTCCTTCTGGGCATTCGTTGGGCATTGGCAATATTCCACCGTCATTTCGATAATTATGTGCTGTGAGATTTCTGAGAGGTAGGCCGAGCAAATATTTCCAACATTGTCGTGGCAAATGCCCATAGTTCAGAATAAAGACCGAATTGCGCGTTTGCGAGATTCTTGTGCAAGTCAATTGGTTTCCAAGGTAAGCTATACAAATAAATGTTAATTTTTAATATTTGTGGATTATATGCATATGGTTTCTACAAATTAAAAAAACAAACTTAAAACACTCGATCTGGAGAAGCCCAAAGCATAGCATTCAATATCGATTTTATTTATGTGGGATTTAATGATAAACAGTAATTACATACATAAAATGAAATTACAATTAAAATTATGATGACTTTTCTTAGACACGAAACACGAATTGGCGAAGAAAAAAGTTGGGAGATTAGTATAGAATTAAACAATAGGCACGGTACAAAATATATTCCCGAAAACTTAATATTTCCACATATTATGTAGGTATAATACAATTTTTTTATATCTAGACAAAAATCGAATATTTACTTCTTCACATTCGACTGTAAATAAAAAGTAAACAAAACACCATTTTGAAATCTAGGACATTGTTATACTGTTATAATGTTAAAGGTTTTACACTAATATAACAATCTTCAAATTGTCACAACTTTTTTGTATGAATACGCTATCCAGTGTAATATAGTGATCAGTGGTGTAAACTCACTCTTTATGCGTTACTGACTAAGCACAGTAATGGTGTGGATACAGCAGAAGAACGTAGCACTGTCAAAGTCAATGTCAACAAAATTTAGTTCACTATAAAGGCCCAACCATAATACGCGAAAGAAAAAGTAAGCAAGTGTCAAAACTGAATGAAAAGTTTACTTCCGATTTGTGAAGTACATCAGTTGCCCATAATAAATAGCCTTTAAAAATAAGAAGAAAGAAAGAAGAAGAATACCCTTTAAAAAAGAAGGTGTTGCTCCAAGAAATTCCAATTGTCAAAAGAATCCCAAAATATAAAAATCGAAGAACAAAATAGCGTAGAATCGTATATTTGTTACTAATAGTATCGATTTTATTCTGTAGAAAATAGTAGATAAATACAAAAATTCAAGATTAAATTACTCTACTTACAAAATTCGTATCTTCTAAAAACTTTTTCTTGAGCAACTTTAATTAAATATATATTAATAATTAACAAGAGATAGGGAAATCAATTTACAAAAGAAAAGCGCTAACTAATTGCAAGGAATATCTTCTTGTAACCTCCAAAAAATTCGTAGACACCACCTGCTTTAGTTCTTGATGTATATGTGCACAATATACTCGCCTCTTTCTTTCGAAAGAGATGGAATTGTTAATAACCAAGACTGCAATACTCAAATACAAATATAGGGTGACTCGATGACATTCCCGGGGCCGTCTGAGAACTAGGACCTAGATCGAAGACTTTACATCTAGAACAGCGAGTCTTCCAATCGATCTTTTGACTTTTGTAGCTTCGTTCACAAGTTTAACGTCTGCTATTCGTACTACTCCATCTGGACCGGAGTGAATCTTGACCACACGTCCTAAACGCCAGGATGACCGGATTTCGTTCGGTTCAATTACGAGCACGATGTCATCTATCTGGATCGGTTTGGTGTCCTTAAACCATTTTGACCGTCTTGTGATGGTAGGTAGGTATTCGGCGTACCAACGCTTTATGAGCTCAGCCATCAAGTGCTGCGACCGACGACTACAAAGTCTGCTGCAACAATCCCTCTCGGAGAACACTCCTGGAGCAGTTGCGTCTCGATCCGCGTCCCCGAATAACATCGAGTTCGGAGTCAAGGGCCTGGGATCTTCTGGATCCACTGGGATGTGGGTCAGCGGGCGGCAATTGATTAGTCCTTGGGCTTCCATGAGGGCGTTTCGTAGCACGTCTTCTCTGGGAACGAGATCTTTTAGAACGAAATCGATGCTCTTCTTGATAGACTGAATGAGGCGCTCCCACGCTCCTCCCATCCAAGGTGAATAGGCGGGAATGAACCGCCATATGATCCCCTCGTACCTTGACGCGTACTCACAGAGAGAAGTTTCCATCTCCTTACCGTCCTCCAACAGTAAGTTGCTCGCACCCACAAAATTCAGGCCGTTGTCGCTATAAAAAAACCTCGTAACGACACGGTTTATCACAAAACGCCTTACTGCCATGGTGCACTGGTCCAAGCTGAGATCATTGAGCAATTCGATTTGCACCGCTCTGAAAGTGAGGCAAGTGAAGATCATGCCGTAGCGTTTGACTGTTCCTCTCCCGAATTTGACTAGCAGCGGTCCGAAGCAGTCTACTCCGACATGAGTGAATGGTCTGGAATCAAAGGCTAAGCGAGCGGTAGGCAATTGGCCCATTATCGGCATAACTGCTTTAGCCTTGAGACGTTTGCACATGAAACACCTTTTTCTCACCCAGTCTACAGCTCCTCTAATGCTAATTATCCAGGCGCTCTCCCGAATGTCTGAAATGACCGTTGCGGTTCCCATGTGAGCGTTTCTTTCGTGATGATAACTGATGAGCAGGTCGACCAAAGCATGATTTTTGGGCAAGATCGCTGGGTTTCGAGAAGAATACGAAGAATTCGCCTTCTGCGCTCTCGAACGTAGTCGTAATGTTCACTCCTCATCGAGAAACGGTGACAAACTTGCGATTAAACTTGAGGATCTGACTCTACCACTTGACTGGAGAGAAGCTATGTCGTCTTTGAAGCACTCTTCTTGAATTCTTCTGAACATCCCGTCTTCGGCTTGCCTGAACTCAAAAGGCGTGATGCAGTCTTCGTGAACAATGGGTTTCTTCTGAAGTAAATGTTTGAATCTGAGCAAAAAGGCAATTGTTCTGACGGAGGAAGACCACCTGGCCTGAAATCTGGCGGAGAGGAAGTCGAACGCACCAAAATATGATTTTTGTTTGTAGACATGAAGCAACTTACTGGAAACCTTTACTTTATTGTTCATTACTGCAGCTCCAGCTAAGCAGAAAGTCACGGGCCACTCCGCCGACGGACGTTTCAGGAATGCAGGACCCCGAAACCACCTCGTATCTTGATCTCCCATTGAAGAGTCGAAATGTTTCGTGCCATCATCGGCCACGTTGTCACCCGAGCTGACATAGAACCATTGACGAGGTGAGGATGAGTCCAGAATTTCGCCAACACGAGTGGAAACGAAGGAAGGTAATTTATTGGACGAGTTGATCCAGGAGAGTACCGTCTGGGAATCAGAGAAGAACTTGGTCTCATCGATACGTATGGAATGAGATGCTTTTATTGTCCCTGCTAACCAGATCCCAAGGACAGCGGCCTTCAGCTCTAGGCGGGGAATGGACAATTGCTTAGCAGGCGCTACTTTACCCTTTGCCATAACCTGGGTAATTTCAACTTCTTTATTTCGCGCAAAACGAAAATATGCGACCTCAGGAAATGCCTTCTCTGACGCATCTACGAAAATTAACAGACTGACTTTGCATTCGACGGGGTCCCAAGAAACATAAAGACGAGTAATTCTGATGGACTCGATGCTCTTCAGGTCATTAATAAAATCCAACCACAAATTTTTTAGAAGAGATGAAACTGGTTCGTTCCAATCAAAGCCTTCTCTCCAGACTTCCTGAAGAATAATGCGTCCACGAATGATGAATAACGAAATAATACCGAGTGGATCAAAAATCTTCATTATGGTTTTCAACATCTGACGCTTTGTAACAACCGAATCTGCAAGTAAATCCTTCATCACATTATCAATAGCCAGCTTGTAAGAGAAATGGTCTAAAGACGGGTGCCAGAACATGCCTAAGACCTTAGAAACCAGACTGTCGCTTTCATTAGGATTTATGCTTACCAACTTGCTGTTGACGTAACCCTCTGGCATTTCCTGAAGAAATTCACGACTATTCGACTGAACTCCAACTAGCTCAAAGTTCATGGATCGACAAATACGAATAGCATCCTTCGTGACTGAGATTGCCTCTTTGACTGGTGTATGGCTATTGAAGTAGTCGTCAACATATGTGCGTTTGGTCAACCCATCCACTGCTTCAGGACACTACTCCTTGAAAAGGTTGGCATGGTGATTTTTCACTAATTGCGCGCAAGTAGGAGAACACCTGGGACCAAACATCATGACGTCCATGATGTAAACTGTCCGCTGTCTAGAACTGTCTCCGTCCCTCCATAGTATCCGTTGGCACTGCTGGTCCTCAGCCTTGATCCGTATTCTGTGGAACATCTCTCGAACATCGGCGTTCACAGCTACAAGTTTCTCCCTGAATTTAAAAAGACCCGCATGTAAAGGAACCAAGTTGTCTGTATGGGTATTCAAAGATACTCCATTCACTGTTGCGGCTACGTCCGACATACATCTTGGTTTTGGCGGAAACTTGTTAGGATTTACAATTATGAAAGTAGGAGAGTACCAAACCCTAGGCCAGTCCTTATCCAACTCCTCCTGCGACGCGACTCTGGCATATCCTTTGGCAAGAAGATCATGGAAATAATTATTCTGCCACTCCAGGAGATAAGGCTTCTTCCTTAAGGTTTTTTCCAGGCCTAGGAGGCGTTTGAAGGCCATATTATAACTATCAGGTAATTTGACGTCATCTGACTCCCACAACAGACCGATCTCATTGTTTATTGACCAATTTCAGCGAACGCTCCATTATGTCATACGAACGACTGACTTCTCGGCTTTGCAACTCACCCTTAGGAGGCATGACACCAAATTCCTCTGTGGTAAAATGACGCCGAAGGAGATCGTGCAAATCCGGTTCCTCCCTGACGGCATCGTGGAACATGAACTTCATGGAAGGCTTCGAAACTTGATGCACGCAGGAAACTTTCATTGACGATGCTGATTTTCCATACACGATCCAGCCTAGCAAAGTCTTTAAGGCGTGAGGTTCCTCGTCCTTGCCATGCGTATGACCGTGGCCCAGTAAGAATTTGGCTTGATCCAACCCCAGAAATACTTTCGGGTGGGCGTCAACCAGATCCGAGATTGGGAGGCCTCGGAGATGAGGATACAGCTTCTTTAACTGAGCAACATCGATGGACTGACTAGCAAGACTTAAATCTTTGTAGGTATAAACGTTTCTCAAACAATATTGCTAACGATTATTCATGCCAGACACAGAAAAGGACGTGCGCTTGAAATCATCGACACGAGAAACCCCCTTCGTCCACTGCAGTGTTAGTTGTTCGGAATGTCCATCTAATCCAAGGTCGTTAAACTATTCTTCGTCGATCATCGACAACGAGGAGCCATCATCCAAGAAAGCATACGTGTCCACGAACAAGTCACCAATACCATGTATCCGAATTGGCACCACTTTAAACATGATATTGACATCCACTCCGTGATGAGAGGAATGAATATGTTGTTGCGGAACAAACGGAACTGCTGTAGAATCTAACTGGTGATTGCTGACACTGACTGCTTTATGTAACAACTGGTGGTGACGTCATTTGCAACCTTCTACACCACACGATTTCTTTTTCGAGCACGATTTCAATTGATGTTTGGAAGGATCCAGACAAGTGAAGCAGATGAAATTTTCCTTGGCAAACGTCTGCCTTTGATCTGGGGTTAAAGCCAAAAACTCTTCGCATTCAAACAATGCCTGTTGTTTTTTGTTGCATTTACAGCATACGCCGGATGCTGTCGATGACGAAACGGGTTGATGTATCAGCACTCGCTAAGCTTTGGAGCTGACTCCTGAGCGTGACTTTTTTTCCGGATTCTCAAAAGTTCCCATAATATCAGGAGGTAACTCGATAACTTTTCCTGTCACGAACTCAGCAAACTGTTGAAAATTGACTTTGGGTAAGACAGCCTTCCGTCGCTGCCATGCTAGGTTAGTGAGAACAAATCCATTCGTCAAGTCTTCTTCCCGATTCATTGATTTGATGTCGGCTACAAATCCGTTCAGCTTCACTGACCAAAATCGAAGCTGGGGATCGCATCTCGACGTGAGCTTCGGAAGTGTCAACAACTCTGAGGTTAAGTCGTGAACCAGAACGTCATGACGCCCAAAAACAATGCGAAGTGTCTCAATAATTGCGTCAGCATCTGACGAATACTTCAGCCGATCGCTCACCAGCTGATACGCTTCTCCTTTCAAAGCCTTGCGCAGACGTGCGACATTTTCTTTGACCCTGTACCGCCCTTCGATCTTAGTGGACTTATAAACTTCCACAAAATATGGCCATTCTCTTTTGTTCTCCCCAGAGAAACTCGGCAGCTCTTGCACATTATTGCGATTCAATATCGTGAGCAGATTGGCCATGTCCTGGTCTCGAAAGAAAGAATCGTATGCACCAGGAAGTGGATCTGTTGTCTGGTGCAAAGGCGTAGATAAACCTTGATGCTGATGAGCAGGTGCCCCTCGCAACGGTGTAGACTGACAATTTTCCAACGATGTTCTTACCAATGACTGATGGTTTGCTTGGATTTGTTTTATTATATCCAGCTTGGCAGATTTTAAAACATCTGAAATTGTTTTTGAAGCGCTGCTGGAAGTCGAAACCAGTGCCTTAGTGCTGGGGATCCTTGGAAGTTTGAGCCTTGCCTCTGCCAGCTCTGCACGCAGTTCTAAAAGCTCTTTATCACGTTGAGTGACTGCAGCCTGCGCTACTACTTCCACCTCCATAATAAACTCCACATCCTCCGTGGGGTCTGAATAATGTTCCGAACTTCTGAGCCTTGCTTGGGAGTGCGTGGTGTCATCGCCATCACGTTGAACACAATCAACCTCTTCGCAAAACCATGGAGTGACAGTGTCAAACTTGTCGGGGTCAAAGCCATGACAATCGTAATGCCACCAGCGCTTACATTTGTCGCAAGACACCATAGAATCATCATCCGGCCGCTTACAGGAAGATAAAGCTCAACCGTGCACCACATTGTCCGTATTAAAGTAAGAAACTTAAGGATGCGGAAACAAAAATCAACAATTTTAATAAAATAATGTTGCTCCAAGAAATTCCAATTGTCTAAAGAATCTCAAAATATAAAAATCGAAGAAAAAAATAGCGTAGAATCGTATATTTGTTACTAATAGTATCGATTTTATTCTGTGGAAAATAATAGATAAATACAAAAATTCAAGATTAAATTACTCTACTTACAAAATTGGTATCTTCTAAAAACTTTTTCTTGAGCAACTTTAATTAAATATATATTAATAATTAAAAAGAGATAGGGAAATCAATTTACAAAAGAAAAGCGCTAACTAATTGCAAGGAATATCTTCTTGTAACCTCCAAAAAATTCGTAAAAACCACCAGCTTCAGTTCTTGATGTATATGTGCACAATATACTCATCTCTTTCTTTCGAAAGAGAAGGAATTGTTAATAACCAAGACTGCAATACTCAAATAAAAATATAGGGTGACAAGGGAATGTCAGATTTTCGTACGTAATGTACGACTCAAAGCGTACATTAAGTACGAAAACGCAAGTGAACCGAACTTGCCGAAACTGAACAAAAAGTCATTTCGGGTTGGGTATAACAAATCACATGTATTTCTACTGTTTCGTAAGGCAACGTACGTACCCATTCTTAAATTATGGTTAGCCCTTAAGAAGTATACATGAATGTAACACTGAACTCAAACAAAAATTGTTTGTGCCATTTCGTTTGTTGTTGTTTTGTAGCGCAGCACGTTCATAAAGTTGGAGTCGAGTCGACTTGTACTTCAGCTACTTTCTATGCTGCAACTGCAACTTCAAATTGTAAGTGCAACATTCTACTGCTGCAGCTATAGCATTGTGCTAAGGCAGTTATTTAGAAAACTTCATGCAAGTAAAACAAAAGAAACTTCGTAGCGCGTATGGAAATTTAGCATTGAAAATTGGGTTCCGTGTGTAAACCTTCACAATCACGAAATTTTAACTTATATTATTGAATTTCGAGAATAAAAGTTTATATTCTAACCATTTTTAAAAATTCATTCTTAATTTTGAAACAGATGAGCAGTGAAATAGCAGTCTAAAGAATAAACATCGATCACTTTTCCATTGGGATTAATCGCCTTCTAGTGCATTCCTTCCTTAAAATATGTTAAGTGTGTCTTCTCCATGAAGTTGCCTCTTCAAACACGATTTCTGAATTTTTATTTTTGTTACCCCTTCATTTTCAGAAGTTGTGGATGGAGAAATCCGACTCGTTGTTGTTTCACACGGACAATGAATACAAAACAAAAGAGACCACGAAAATCGAGTAGTCCGGGAGCTGGCGACACTAAAAAGTGTAAGATTTGCACACACATGATTTTATGTTTTTTCTGTAATTAAGGTTCCCGACAAATAGGAAACCGACTGCTGCGGGCTCACCCGTGGTGTGTTGATTTACTGTGAATTTTTGAAGTTGCAAAAAAACCAAAAATTTGTCTAAGCTGCGGAAACTGGAAAGCTAGCCAAATCGTTAGTTAACATTCCCCTTATGACGAAAAACTACTGCTTACACCTGTACAAAGGTGGAATGTACTGCTGCCAAGGGTCTAAAGTTGCAAGAAACACACAAAATTTGTCTAAGATGCGCACTCATGAAACCAGTTGCATATGTTAGTCTAACATTTAAGACGATGGAAAAACTTGTGCTTACACCTGGGGGTGGTGGAAAGTACCGCTTACAATTAAGGGAAGTTGGCTCCCCTCGTAGTGAGTTGTGATGGGATTATAATCGTAATCCACGGAATAACGATGAATGAAAAAGAAAACGCTTTAGACTGTTTAATAAAAAATACATACTTTAATGAATATAAAATAATTGAAAGATAAATCGAGAAGGCTCTAAATGCGAGAAGCGCCAAAAAAGGAATGAACAAAATGTTAAGAAAAAGGTGTGTTCAGATAATAGATAGCAAGAGATATAAAAGTGAATCTTAAGGTTGAGATTTGCAGTTCACAATATCAACACCCTTTCTTGAACAAAAATTTATAACTCAAACAATTCCAAAATTGTTTTTACAAAAATTAAATTTGTTACCACATAATGATTTCGTTAAAGAGTCTGCGACCATCTACTCCGTTGGAGTGTACTGCTCAACGATGTTCTTATTTTCAATGTGATCTCGAAGAAAATGGTGACGAATATCGATGTGTTTTGTGCGCGGACGAAATCCACCGCGCTTTTGTTTTCACAGAATATAACAGTCGGTTTCGATATAATTGATGAATCGATTTCAGCTGCCAAGCTTCGAACCCAAAGCACTTCTTGACAAGCCGCTGATAGTGACATGTATTCGGCTTCGGTTGTCGACAACGCCACTGTCCATTGTCGTTTGCTAGCCCGTGAGATGGGATCAACTTGCATTTTCAATATGTAGCCACTAACTAAACGCCAATCGTCAACTTCGTTTGCCCAATCTGCATCACTATATGCCAATAACTCGGAGTCATCATTTTTGGAAAATTCGATTTTAGCATTGATTGTCCCCTTTAAATAACGCATGATCCTTTTTACAGCCTTCCAATGTGCATGACCTGGATTCGACAAATATTTACTTACAACACCCATTGCGTGAGCTATGTCTGGCCTTGTTCCTTGCGAGGCATAAAGAAGACTGCCAACTGCTTCTCTATATGAGATATCTTGCATCTTAATATGGTCTTCTTCATTTTAAGGTAACATATCTGAAGTTAATTTTTGATTTAAATTTAAAGAGGTCGTCACTGGATTGCAATCGGTCATTTTAAATTTTTCGATGACTTCAGTCAAGTAATCTAATTGGTCTACCAAAAGTTTTCCTCGAACTCGATCCCTCGTAATCCTCATACCCAAGCATAGCGAAATTTTCTCCGAGATCTTGCATCTTAAATGCTGTCATCAGTTTATCCTTCGTATTCTCCATTTGATTGAGATCGTCTGCGAGAATTAATAGGTCATCAACATAGACCGCAATTATTTGAATATTTGTACTTGATTTCTTCACATAGACACATTGATCTGTACGCGTCTGCATATAACCTATAGACTTCAGAACGCAGTCTATCTTCTTGTTCCAGGATCTACTGCCCTGTTTGAGACCATACATTGCCTTGTTCAACTTGCAAACTTTATTTTTCTGAGATTCTACGACGAAAAACTCAGGCTGCTTGATGTAGAGATCCTCATCTAAGTCCCCGTGCAGGAATGCATGCTTCACATCCATGTGGTGAAGCTGGAAATCATACCTAACAGAAGTAGAAAAATAATAATCTGATAGTGTTAGTTCTTACCACAGGCGCATAGGTTTCTTGAAAATCTATGCCTTCGATTTGTCCACAGCCTTTGGCTACCAACCTAGCCTTGAACTTCTTCATTTGTTTATCATCTCCGGATTTGGTTTTGAATACCCATTTTGCGTTGAGTATTTTTCTATTCGGCGGAGGATCTACCAAAGTCCACGTATTATTTTCAAGCATTGCGTCATACTCATCTTGCAAAACTGTCTTCTAACATGACGCATTCGGTCCACTTAGAGCATCTTCAACGGAGTTCGGATCGGCAGGATAATTTGTCACAGTAAAATAAGTGATGTAATCCGGAAATGTGCTGTGTTTTTGTGGTCTGCTTGAACGCCTTTGTGGATTTTCTACTTCTGCTGGTTCGCCTAACTCGGCGCTCTTGATCATCACTGTCTTCTTCAGATGAACTTTCACTTTCTTGCTTCAAATCATCTGTAATGGCTGGTTCGATAATATCATCTGGTACTATCATCTCGCTTTTTTCAATAATCGTATTGTCCTCTTCATCATAACTTTCGTTATGATGAACATTTGTCTTTTCATTTTCAAAGAAGATGACATCTCTGCTTCTGACCAATTGTTTTGTCTTTGGGTCAACGAGACAATATCCTTTTGTTTCATCGCAGTATCCGGTGAAAATTAACTCTTGAGATTTCGGGTCCCATTTCAATCTTTCCTCTTTTGGGATATGTGACATTGCTATGCATCCAAAAATTCGAAGATTACTTAAATCTGGCTTTCTTCCTGTCTAGGCGTTACATTTCGGAGATTATTTGTTGGTGTCCGATTAATAAGATAAACGGCGGACGCTACTGCCTCGGCCCAAAAATCTTTAAGAAGTCCAGCTTCGAAAAGCATACTTCGACCTTTCTCTACAATGGTGCGGTTCATTCGTTCCGCAACTCCATTTTGTTGCGGAGTGTAAGCAATTGTGAGCTGGTGTCAGATTCCTGAATTCTTCAAGAATGATTTTAGTTGAGAACTCACAAATTCACCACCATTGTCGGATCGTATGATTTTTATTCTTCTGTCGGTTTGAGTTTCAACTAAATTCTTAAATTCTTTAATTACCTCAAACATTTCGCTCTTCGCCTTAAAAAAATACACAAACACCTTCTTAGAGCAGTGGTCAATCATAGTAAGAAAATACTTTGCACCTCCGATGGATGTTGTCTCCATTGGTCCACATATGTCGGTGTGCACCAGGTCAAGTAAATTCTCGGCTCGCTTACCCTTGTGCTTGAAAGGTTCTCGATATTGTTTCCCTTTAACACAATTCTTGCACGGTTCGTTAATGCACTGAGAACAAGGAACGCATCCTGTAGTGGTCTATCTAGTTTGAAAATTCCATTCTCATCGGAAGCAGTAGCCAACAACTCCCCATCAACACTGGTGATTTTACAATCATGGGAAGTGAATTCCACTTTGTGACTTCGCTTCACTTCATTTGACTCACAGACAACAAGTTGGCTGAAATGTTTGGAATACAAATCACTTCATTTGCTTTTATTGTATCTGATGTATTATTGACTGACACAGGAATAAATGTATCTCCAATCGCAACAGCTTTCATTTGTTCGTTGTTTGCTGCGTAAATTTCGGTGGTACAAGGACGTGCATTGCCTTCAAACCAATCTTGATGAGAAATCATATGCGCGGATGCGCACGAGTCCAAATACCATGCCTGGGAGTGGGAGGCATACACGGCACAGCAAGCAAGGAAAGTTTTCTTCTGTTGGTCAAAATTTTGCGATGATTTCTTGTTCTTGTTATTTTTGCAGTTTTTGCTGATGTGTCCATAGCCATTACAGTTGAAACATCGAGTCTTGTCCATATTTCCTGAGTTCGGTGGACGACTCCGTCGTCTGTGCCAAGGCTTCATCATTAATGCAGTTTCTGGTTCATGGTTGCTAGTACTTTTACTTGAAATCTCTTGGAAGAGTTTTGTTTTAATTGAATCCCCCGTAATAGAGACTCCCGAACTCTCCAAACCCATTATCATAGGTTTGTATTCGTCTGGCAAACCAGCAAGTAAAAGAGTACCAACCCATATTCATCTGGAACCTTGAATTTCAGCCCGTTTAGCTTGTGCGCAGTCGTCAAAACTTTGTTGACGTATTCGTCAACTGAGGCAAAATCAACCAAACGGGTTGTTATTAAACTTCTGAGAAGACTTACCCTCCGAGTCAAACCGGAGTCCTCGAATGCTTTCTGCAACTTATCCCATGCTTTCTCAGCAGTTGTGGCATCCTGTATATGCATATATTTCATGGGATCGACGGGGAGAATTATTTTTGACTTTGCTTTGGTAATCTTCTGAGCATCCGTTTCTTTTCCCTCAACATATTGCCACAGCTCCTCATGTTCCAAATATGCCTGCATGGCAAACTTCCACGTGCTGTAATTATATCGGCCGGTGAGTTTCTCGATGGACGGCATGGCGTTCGACGACATGATGCGGCTGATGCAATCAGATATAAGAATATAAAGAAACAACAATTAATACTTTGCGAAGAGTATTCCTGGGCCCTGTAACGTTAGGAAAATAAACTCAAATGACATTCTTATTTAACCACGAAACGTCAAGTCACCTTCAGTGAGCTTAAACACATCTCCACTTAAGGCGCCATCTGTAACATAAGAAATTTAAATGTCAGATAGTGTGCACGGAGGTTAATTTCACTCATCACTTATTCAACGAGCACAGACGGGCAATCCCATGGCATGAACATATGCCTATGCCCGATGTAAAAGCGCCGTCTGTACCACGAAAACGGAAATAGAAGTGATCTACTACGAAACATCTGCTCACTCACTGCAGCGCCAATTACCGAAGCCATAGCCTTACACTAAAAGCGCCATCTGTAACGTTAATTATTAAAACTCTAATATTCCCCCATACAACCATCCTCTTCCACCTCAGCTTACCTCAACAGAAATAGTAGCGGTCGCCGAGACTCGATTTGCCTCAACCTGTCACTGGAACACGTTCAGAGACTCACCTACCCGCGCCTAACCCTACCATCTATCCTCGGATATGTTCAGGTGTCATACATATCCAACTATTTCTTCAACACATAAACCCAATTAGACTACCTGTCTAAGCTCAGAAACGTACCTGTACAAACTCAATACTCGAATAAACATACTCCTAGACTTCAGAGTAGGACTGGATCCCCCATATATGGTTCATGGGACAGCTATCGCTTGCCCCTATAAGGTTCTGGGTTTAAACATTTGATCCAACGCTAACACTCCTAAAGTCAACGTAACTTAGTAGTGGAAGGAACATCGCTCATCGATGCCCTAGTCTAGACTCCTCACGGCACACACCAATCTTGAGTTGACCTGACTAGCATTTCGAGAGACTAAGGGTGTCCGCGATCGACCATCGCATCGACTTGCAGCAACCTTGCCCTACGGTAGCTCAGGTCAGGGTGAAGGATCTTGCTCTAGGATCTTCAAAAAAAAGTAAATCCTTACAAACTACGATGTAATCTAAATAATTCTTAATCTTTAACTTATGGCTTTTATAATCTTTTAGCAAAAATCCTTACGGACAAGATCGTAGGTATTTATAAGAATACCTTTCAATATAATAATCGAATACCCTATACAGATATTCAGATGTATTTTCTCCTCAATAGTCTTGTCATTCAAATTCATAAAAGATTAAATTTTTCTCTAGAAAATATTCTTACTAGAGCTTCTTCTATTGGATTTATTATCTTAATCGCAAAACAAATTAACGCATCGGCTGTTATCTAATAATTATGTTAGCCGGTGAAGAAAACTCTTCTCAAGTATAATTCCGATTTATATACTTGTATATAACGAGTGTTAGACGCGGACCGTACACGAAGACAAACAAACTAATTCGCAAAAGCAATAGAGCTAACGTAGAACTCTTCTATTCCTCAACTTGTTCAAAAAGAAAAATCGACTTAAAATTGGACAATGCAACGTATGTGGTATCTTCCGTCCCAAAGATCAAAAGAAAAATTAACACAGGATAGCAATATCAATATAGTATATAATACCCAATATTCAGTCAATTTAAGCAATATAATAGCAAATATAGTTAATTAAATGTTTCCTACAAGGAGATTCACGTTAGTAATCTTAGCCTTGTTGCTTACTCAGGAGTGCGCACTGCTGGAATGCTGTAACTTCAAAGGTGGTTCAGTAAATATAATTGATCAATATAGTTATAAATGTAAAATATCATATAAATATTGTGTTAATCCTTTCTTAGAAATGTTGGACTCAGTATAACATATGATAGACTTTTGTAAAGGCGAACAAGTTATGATTTTTGAACCGATCTATACCAAAGAGTGTGTTGCTACAAACACCGACGAATGAGTCTAATGACCGATATAAAAAAAATGTTGAATGAGCATCTACAAAGGTGTAGTGCTACCAAAATTAAATAGTGCGAAATTAATATAACTGAAAAAAGTAACAAACAAACGTAAGACGATAACAAATAACAAAAAAGTAAGTGTAGGTGTAAGATATTAAAATGATTATATTACCGGTTCTACCGATCAACTGATCCGTACGAGATCTATGAACTTGCGTATGGGTCGATTTTATTTCAACTTATCACCCAATGTACGCCAACCATACAGTAGGAACACCGTACGCGATACTCTTAAGGTAAATACACCCGGAGCGTGTAAGACAAACAAAACGATAAAAGCTATCGATGCTAAGTATATACGCAAACGCGACGCGCAAGATTTCTAACCTTGAAGAAGTCAACTAATGCTCCAGTGAGTATATTACTTCACATTCAAAAATAGTTATTTAACAATGTTATTATCAATATAATGTTTACAATCACGTAAGTATATAGGAACGTTCAATAGACTGATATATTATTCAGGCGTATTGTATGATCTGACGAACGACTACGTTTGAGATCGCCGTGTACGTATGGTAGGTCTGCTTATCTGGACCTCTACACCACTCTACTTATTATGCCAAAGTGACAAGTGACACAAAAAAAAATAAAAAAAGTTAAATTAAGAAGTGCAAAATGTTATATCTATCGACGACTAATTCTGCGTCTTGTTCTAAAACTTGATTTGATTTACTTTATATTTGTATTTCTCTTCATGTCTGGAAGTGTTATATGCCTCTGAATATATTTAGGCAAAATTCAAACAAAAAAACAAATTTTGTGGAGGATGTAATATCTGACAAATCTAATATGTCAGTATATCAGATATGTAAAAATATCTGATAAAAAAAGGGAGTATCTGATATGTATACATATCTCTGTGAAAATGTATCTGTTATACGAAAAAAACTTTTCACTTATCTTTCAATCACGATCTTATCTTCGTTATTGTTTATAAAAATCTTCACGAATATGTGAGAAATCTTTCGTAAATCTTCCTAGCACTCCATATATGTATAAAAGAGAACAAACAAAAGAAAAAAATTTTCCTTATATTTATATTTATATAGATAGGCACCACCGTCCGTGGGATTGCCTTGACATGCTACAATGTCCTAGGAGTACTAGTCTACTTCACTGGACACTGGAGTAGGTATATGCTACTGATTCAATTTGGTGTTCTCTCGGCACCAATATAATCGCATACGATAATAGAAATATATGTAAAATATACAGGGTTACCTGGTATGTTATTTTATTATTTCAAATACGTTTTTTTAAACTTTTTCAGGTGCAGGAACAATGGGGTGGTCCGTATAACTTTCGTTGGGAGCTTGCAATAATCAGCAACTCCATGTAAAGTTGGTGTTTAATCAATATAAGATGTGGAGTCCCGCGTGGATGGCCTGTGCAAAGCAGATGCCATATATTCCGTGGCACATGTGCCAGTGTGAACTGCATGCGTTCCTATATATATATTTCAACTCTCTTCAACCATTTCGAGGTTGGGTTTGGTGTAGCGATACTAGGATGCCTATTCCTCTTCTCTATTGGAGTGCTATGCTCCTCAGCATGGTAGTGTCCTTTGGACAAAAACGAATTCCTATAGGTGCGAACAAAAAAAAAATGTTCATGACGCCGCCTGAATAAATCCAAATCTGCTTTAATCGAAAAGCCAAATTCATGAAATCATGAATATTAGGCTTTCTCAAATTAATAAGCACTAATTCTTACCTTTTTCTATATGTCCTTAACGAATTTTTAATATCCCAGCCAAACTTGCAATGAAAAAAAATATAATTCACTTTTTGCAAGAACCCAAGGAGGTTTTTAACGGGTTGGGGTCGAAATTCGGTATGGCGCATAATTCTGTTTGTACAAAATTCTGGATGTCCATAATTCTGTACTACAAAATTCTGCATTTCAAAATTCTGCTTTCAAAATTCTGTTTTTCAAAACTATGTTCTGTAAATATGTTGTAAAAGAGAAATCGTTTTGATAATGTAAAAAAGTGCGCACTTTTTTACATTATCAAAACGATTTCTCTTTTACAACATATTTACAGAATTTTTAAAAACAGAATATTTGTTATGGAAAATTCATAATTTAAACATAATAAGAATATACAATATTGGTATACACTTAAAACGATTTTAGTTTTAGTGCCTACTGACAGGATTATAAAATAGTACTACACAGTTTTAATATTGCAAAAGAGGGACGCATATTCTATTCATCACGCATAGATTGAAATCATAAATCATATGTTATCATATTGTTAATACATATTTTTATCGTTCTCTCTTCTTATCTCTTGTTCTCTGCATGAATAATGTTTCAATCAGAGAGTCATTAAATACATAATTGCAACAACCCTGGTTATTTTTCTTAGACAGAATTTTGCACGTACAGAATTTTGAAATACAGAATTTTGAAATACAGAATTTTGCATTGACAGAACTTAGTAATGCAGAATTTTGGACAAACAGAATTTTGACCATACAGAATTTTTATAAAAAAACAGAATTTTGACCAAACAGAATTTTGAAAACCAGAATTATGACCCGCTCCCGTTTTTAACTTTTGCGTCCGATCGGTAGTAAATGTAACTTCAAAATGAAGTAGGCATGGGCAATAAATATCGATATAAAAAAATATCGATATTTCTCTCAAAATATACATATCGATATATATCGTCGATATTTTTAATAGCGATATATCAATATTCGATTTTTTTTTTTGAGTATCGAATCCGTATCAATTTCGATTTTTTTTTAAACAATTTGGTTTTCGTGGTTACTGTTTATCCTTGCGCATCGTTCATCGTTCGTCGTTAACTTTAAAAAATCCCACCACAGTCAGTCCCTCTTTATGAAATAGGAATAACATTATAACAATAACAAATAACAGTATTTGGCTGCGTGCAAAAAAAATACTATACTATACTTATACTAGTAAATCATCAGTGTGAGACGTATGTGACCCTGAAGTTAACAGACTCTTCTCTTAACAAATTTTCGTAGCACACATACACATATACACTGCTCATATAGAAGTATCTTCTGAACGAGTTGCTTCAGCGGTGAATATTACAGTACTCGACAATAGAAGCCGTTTGACAGGCGAGCACATCAAGCAGAGGGTGCTCCTGATGTCAATATGTGATGACTAATATGTATATATGAAACTGTTAATACTCGAGCATTAATTAAAAATACCCACTATTTTCTTTATTTCTATGTTCTCTTTTTATGAATTTTGAATGGTTTGGGCTTTGGGAATTCGTATGAATAATCATGCGAAAACTGACGATATATATCGATATATCGATATTTTTCACTCGATTATTTTCGATACTGTTTAAAAATATCGATACGAAAAATATCGATATTTTTTTTTCACTTGCCCATCCTTAAAATGAAGTCCTACCAGTTATAGAGATACTGCTACTCTTTCTGCAATTGGCTGCGGTAACCAATGAGAACTCGTTTCCGATTTGCCGTTCATGATATATGAATGTTGTAGTCTTTTTAAAATGGCAGACTAACTTTTTGCTCAAACGAATATATTTATTTCTCAGATACGTAGATACTTAACAAGAACAAGAATAGGAATGAATTCAAATAACGGATTCTATGTACATGAACAAAGATAAATTAAAAAAGGTAAGAATAACAAGTAGAGTAAAAGAGATATATAGTATTTCAATAAAAAGATGAAGATGATGTTTTGTTTCTGCTTTTTAGCACCAAAGTCCAAAGGGCGCTATAGTTGAAATGAAGTCGCCACAATTACTCCCCCTCCAGAAACATTGTTGAATTATTTGACAGGACCATATGATACTTTTTTGTTGACGTATGTTTTAACTTCAGCTGGTTGTTTTTCGTTTAAAGTGTCTGATTGCGTGATGAATGCTGGTTTTAATCGTTCAACAGATATAATTTTATCTTCACCGTTGATAGATATTATAAATCGCCTATCATCAATGAGCTTTTTTACCAAATATGGACCGGAATATGGTGCTCTAAGTGGAGGTTTTACTTCGTCATGGCGCAGGAAAACATGTGAACAATCGTTGATATTTTTGAGTATGAACATTTGTGCTTTTGTGTGGTGTCTTACAGGAATCGGTCTGATGAATCGCATAAATTCTCGGTGTTTTTCCAAGAAGAGTTCTGGATCAGCTGGTTCATCTGTACTGATGAAAAAGTCTACAGGAATGCGCAGTGTCGAGCCGAATACCATTTCTGCCGGTGACGCTCCTATGTCTTCTTTGAATGCTGTTCGTAGTCCAAGAAAAACAGAAAGAAGTAGATCGACCCAAGGAATAGCTGGGTTGCACATTAACGCAGCTTTGAGTGTCCTGTGCCAACGTTCCACCATACCATTTGATGCCGGATGATAAGCTGTTGTCCGTATGCGTTTGGCACTTATTGTGTTAGCAAGGGCAGCAAATAGAGCACTTTCAAACTGAGATCCCTGATCTGTTGTCATTTGAAGTGGAGTTCCAAACAGACAAACCCAGTTATCGAAGAATGCTGATGAAACTGTGTCTGCAGCTATGTTTTTCAGTGGTATTGCCATAGGAAACCTATAAAATCGATCTACGATTGTTAGACAGTATTTGAAACCTCTTATCTCTGGCATGTGGATGATATCCCTATGTATATGGTTGAATCTTTTTTCAGGAACATCGATTTTCCTTGGGCAAAGTTTTATATGTCTATGTATTTTTGCTCTATGGCATGGTATGCAATCTCTTGACCATTCTAGTGCGTTTTTTCGAATATTTGGCCAAACATATTTTTCTCTAAGTTGACGGCACGTTGTTCGTCCGCTACTGTGTGCCAAACCATGCAAAGTGCTAAAAGCAGTTCGTCGAAGGGGAGCTGGAATATATGGTCGAATGCATCCAGTCGTGGCATCGCAGTATAGACTGATGTCGTTGTCTATGATTATTTTTTGTAGTTTTAGAGATGTTTCACCCTTCAGAATGTTCTGTAGCTCTTCATCTAGCATTTGTTCGTGTTGAATTGTCTCTGGACTAAGAACTGTTGGCATTTCAATGGCACATATTACTGAGAGCGCGTCTGCTACAACGTTCTGGTCTCCTTTAAGATGGATGATCTCGGTGGAGAATTGTGATATAAAATCCAATTGCCGCAATTGCCTTGGCGATGCTTTTTCCGGACGCTGTGAAAACGCGTAAATAAGTGGTCTGTGATCGGTTTTTATAAGAAACTGACGACAATCCAGGATGTGTTGGAAATGTTTGGTAGCTGCAAAAATAGCCAGGAGTTCTCGGTCATATGTGCTATAATTTTTCTCGGACAGACTAAGTCTTCGGGAGAAAAATCCAATAGGTTTCCAAATTCCATCCTCTAACTGTTCTAATGCAGCCCCTATGGCCACATCCGATGCATCTGTAGTCAGTGCCAGTGGTGCATTTGGAGAAGTGAAGGATGAAAGTGTTGCATTAGCTATACTGCTTTTGCAATCTTCGAAAGCTTTTGAGGTTTCTACTGTCCATGAAATTGCAGTCCTATCATTCTTTATGGATTTTCTTAGATACTTGTTGAGTGGTACTTGTAGTTCAGCTGCTTGCGGGATGCAACGTCGGTAGTAATTGAGCATGCTCAGGAAACGCCGAAGATCTTGCACAGTTTTTGGTTTTGGATACTCAATTATTGCTTGAACACGGTCTTCGGGGGGTCGATATCCTTCTCCACTGATGTTGTATCCCAAAAAGTTGATGTTTGGTTGACCTTAACAGCATTTGGTGGAATTGATTAAAAGATTGTTGTCTTTCAATTTTTGTAGAACTGCCTTAAGATGCTCTGTATGTTGATTTGGTGTATCTGACATAATAAGTATGTCATCGATGTAGCAGAATAGTCCATTCCACGAAATATTGAATCGATGAGACGCTGACAAGTTCGCGAAGCATTTTTTAAGCTAAATGGCATGAAAACGTACTCAAAGAATTCCATCTTCAGGGAACATCGGAATTTGGTGATAGGCACGTGCCACATCCAAGGTTGAGAAAATAGTCTTTCCATCAAGCTTTTCAAAAAAATTTGGATGAAAGGAGGTGGATATCGATCCGGTACAGTTTGAGAGTTTATCTTCCTAAAGTCACCACATAGTCTCCAATCGCCAGATTTCTTTTTCACCAGGTGAATTGGACTGGCCCAAGGACTGCTAGATGGGCGTATGATTCCTTGTTGTAGAAGAAATTGTATTTCAGTTTTAGCTGCCAGTAGTTTCTCACCAGAAAGTTTACGAGGACGTTCAGCGATGGGGTGTCCTGTGGTGATTAAGTGGTGGAATACACTGTGGTTGTCTGATGAACTGGGTAAGGCTTGAGGTCTTGTTACGCTTATGAACTGACTAAGGATGCCATCGTAGTCTCTTTGACTGTCGATAGTTGAAATTCCGCAGATGTTTGTTGACTGGAGGAGTCCTTGGCTGACTAGAGTGGTGATAGAATCAAAAATTTTGCGATTTTTTAAATCTACGATGAGACAAAAGTGGACCAAAAAATCTGCTCCAATGATGGGCGTTGTGACATCGGCAACCAGAAATGACCATCTAAATTCCTAAATCGACCAATATTATCCTGTTACCATAAGTATTGATTGCGGTGTTGTTAGCTGCATATAGTTTAAAAGTACTGGGAATAGATTTTCCAGACACATACGTGCGGGGAAGAACTGAGATTACAGAGCCTGAGTCGATAAGGTATTTTACATGTGTTTTTTTGTCGTGGACATGTAGTCGGATTTCGATTAAAGATTGGTTGTTGTCACTGCCGCCCATTGTTTTAGAGGACAACAGCTCAGCTAGTTTTCCTGGTTGTTCTTGATAAATGCACAAGGAATCTTTAAATCTTTTCTATGGCACGTAGATTTGTGTCCTCGCCTATCTTCCACTTCATACAAGTTGTTGCCACACACTTGGCTCACACGAACTTTAATGAATTTAGGACATAATTTCGCACTCACATGTTTTGTTGTGTCGCTTAAAACATGATATCTTTTATAGATTTCATCACCTACTATAAAAGTTACGTTCCTACTCCGAAGATTATAGTATTTCTCGTATGCTTCGTGAGTTTTTTTCAATGCTTGCTTTAAATACGAGTGAACGATATTCATCTTGGCCACCTTGGGAAGCCAATCTATCTCCGAACAGTTCAGTCCACCCAACTCTCTCAACAAACGATAATCTGCCCCGTGCTCTATCATGCGTTGCCCAAATAAGGCTTCATATGGGGACATTGAAAGGGTTGAATGTACTGTCGTGCGTAAGGCACTGCTGATCGAAGACAGATGGGCACCCCAATCCGTCTGTCGAGGATTGACATACGACCGTATGGCCGCTAATATTGAACGGTTTACGCGTTCACTAGCATTCGACTGGGGAGCATACACTGCCGTTCGGTAATGCTTGACCCCGAAAACATCAATGAGTTTCTGGAACTCTTTCCCAACAAATTGTGTACCATTATCAGAGAGTATACTCTCTGGTACTCCGTAAATTAAGAAAACGTCATCTCTCAAGAATTTTACCACGCTCGCGGCAGTTGCTTTGCGTAATGGTTTGATGAAAACGAATTTGGTTAACTGGTCTAATACGATTACGATGTAAACATTTCCGGATCTTGACCTTGGGTACGGCCCGAGAAAGTCAACATACAGATGTTGAAACGGCCTATCTACCTCCAAACTGTTTCCCATCTCAGCTCTTAAAGTCATGTTAGCTGCTTTACTGGTTTTGCATGCTTCACACCTGTCTACGTAAAGTTTGACCTGAGTGAATATACCTGGCCAGTAGAATCTGTCTCTTAACCGATAAATTGTCTTCACCACACCACCATGCGAAGCGCGCGGCGGATTGTGAGCCAATGCAATCAAAGATTCTGTCATCTCTGATGTAACCCACAACTTCCAAGTTAGATCGTCGGCCAAGGGATTACCAACCGCATGTTTAGTACGTTTGTATACATACCCTTCCGACACTTTAAGGTCAGGTAACCGTTCCTGCTCCTTCCCGATATGACTAATGATATCAAGATAACCTTCTGATTTAAAGGACGGATCCTCAAGATCGATGTGGAGTACCTCCGAGGTTCCGATCTGCGGTAGACATGAAAGGAAGGCTGACACTGTCAACTCATCGTCTTCATACGCTCTAGACAGAGCGTCTGGCACGACGTTCAATGTTCCCTTTCTATGCTCCACCACAAAGTCGAAGCCTTGGAGTCGCATACTCCACCTCGCTAATCTTCCAGTTGGATCCTTCATAGTCATCAGCCATTTCAGGCTGGAGTGGTCGGTAATAACACGAAAATGGTATCCCTCAACGTAAGATCTAATTTTCTGGATACCCTCAAAAGCTGCTAAGCATTCGCGTTCTGTCACCGAATAGTTTCTCTGAGTAGCATTCAGTTTCCGGGAGAAGTAGTAAATAGGCTGCTCCGCCCCGGATTCGTCCCGCTGACAGATTACACATCCGATGCCAGTCGCGGATGCATCGCAGAGAATAATGAATTCTTTAGAGAAGTCCGGATGGACTAATACAGGCGCTGAAGTCAATGCTTGTTTGATTTGCAGGAAAGCTTCAATAGCTTCTGGACCGAGCTTGAAGGCTTTTCCCTTTTTCAGTGTCTCGGTCAAAGGTGCGGCTAGGGTGCTGAAATCCTTCACAAACCGTCGATACCAACCTGCCATACCGAGAAATCGGCGAACTTGGCGAGTTGTGGTTGGTAACGGAAAGCTAGTGATTGCTGAAATTTTGTCAGGATCTGCTTTCAAGCAACCCTGACTGACCTTATAACCGAGATAGTGAAGCTCATCAAAACAAAACTTCGACTTCTCGACGTTAATCGTCAGACCTGCATCCGTCAAGCACTTTCCGACTATCTCCAGAGTCTGTATGTGCTCGTCGAAATCCTTTGACACAACCAATAGATCATCCAAGTACACAAATACTTGATCTCTTAATCCGGATGGGATGGGATTACGCGACTCATCAGGTAACTCAAACTTTGTGCCGCATTACATAGACCGAAAGCCATGACTTAAATTGGTACAGTGGTCGGCCAGGTACCGTAAAAGCGGTCTTTTCCCTCGAACTTTGCTCCAGCGGTATCTGCCAAAACGCATCCTTCAGGTCCACGCTAGAAATATAACGTGTCTCTGTCAGACGTGCCAGCAGCCCCTCTATATGCGCATTTGGACGAGCATCTTTCTTTGTTACGGAGTTCACCTTCCGAAAGTCCAAGCACAATCGGTTCTTACCAGGTTTGCGTACAAGCACAACTGGGGAACTCCATGCGCTGGAACTTTCCTCGATGACTCCCAACCAATTCCGCGTACATGAGAGTTTGTATCGCTGGAGAAACGGGATAGTACCTTTACTTTATTGGTACGGCATCACCCGTGTCTATAAAATGCTGCACTAGATTTGTCTTCCCGAATCCATGGACTGCGAAAGAAGGAAATCTACGAACGACAGCTTCGAGTCGTTTAGACTCTTCATCATTCAACTTCATCTGGTTGACATTAGTTTTGATGAACTCTATGAGTTCCTTTTCTGGTCTAGGAACTCTCATCCTGGAATTTAAATACTGAATGGCATCATAAAAGTCATTGAAAGACTCACCATTCAGCATTTTTCGATCAGATAGTTTGCGGAACAACTCGGTGTCGCTTTTCAAACTGCGGTACTGTTCTACCAAAGCAGTTTTCAATTCGTCCCAAGTCGTGTGTTTGTTTCCTTTCAAATACACCCAGTACCAGGATTCCACCGTACCTGATACAAAATGGTAAAAGTTTGCGGTGATTTCGTACCACGACACTCCGTAGCTATTACGGATACACCCCAGGCGGAACAGGAAATCGTCCACGGACATATTTTCCCATCGAATTTTAATCCCCATTTGTGGAAGGGATGAACACGGTTTGAAGAAGTGGCATTCGAGGGAGGCCCGTAGCCAGGATTTCGTTTCGGGAGGGGCTTGTCCAATTTCGAAGAAGAAATTCTGTACATTTACAAGCATTTTAAAAATCTATATTGAATGTTTAATTTTTGGTTGTATTTTTTTTAAAGTGAAACTTTTTTCCATCGCCACAAATTTTTTGGTTCATCTCTCGCATGTCGCAATATGGCGGCGCAGATGGCTCACATCAGCTGACCGTGTAGCATTTATTCTCACTCATTGGTTCACGTGCTCTGCGGTATGTGTATGCTTTGATCATTGTATTAATGTAACAATATTTACTTAATCGTTGATCATGATGGACAACGATACAGCTAGTGAGTCAAATAAACTGGTAAACAAGGGAAAAACCAAGAATAGAGCGAAATGTCAATGATCCGAAAAAAGTTTCACTTGCATCGTGGTTTCATAAAACCACACAATTTATTTTTCCAAGAATACGTTTATTAAGAATACGTGCATTTATCAAAATCAAGACATCACACAATGTTATTTACGACATAAGCAAAATAGCTTAATATCAACAGAAAATATTCTGATATTCTGCAGGAATGGAAGGGAACTACAATTTACCACCGAATCCGAACGGCTACACTTTCCTTGACGTTAATTACTTACTCTTGGAAGATTTGTCACTTCCTCGCAAGATGCAGTACCCCGGAAAAGCACTGAGGTGGAGTCAGGGATCGAATTGAGAACCTTTGGTGCGGCAGTTCAACACACCAACAAATGATCGACGGGGTCCTACTTTATGTTGAAAGAAAAGTTATATGAAAACTTTTCTTTGAGACACCTTGTATAAACATAAAAAGTTACTAACTTACATTGGTCACTTTTTTTTTTAGTAGCAATCGAGCTTTGCCGTTTCATTGTTTTTGAATTTTTTTTAAGTAAAAAAACTCAACTTTGAGTGTAATATGATAGCCCACACACCTTTGTTTTGGTGTTCCAAAAGTTGTCTCAAAAATCACATAAAATCTCGCGCGCCTGTGCCGTAGATTATTCTAGGTCAAAGGTCACGAAAATCAGTTTTTTTTTTTAAATCACTCAAAAACGGTTAATTTCATTAAAATTGTTTGGGGCCAAAGTAGTCCATAAAATTAGTCCGATTAGTACTATTCTTTGAATTGCTTTAACTTTAAAACTGTAAATCTTACGGTCAAAACTCGAATAGAATAACCATTTGTGTTGGAAATTCACTAAGAATACGATTTATAGCTTTAAATTTATGCTAGTCCATTGACTTGATAAAACAATTTTCATCTTTATAAAGTGCCTATCAAATAGATGAAAAAACATAAGTAAGACAACCTAAACAAAAATTGGCAATTTGAAAAAAGATGTTTATATTATGTCTATTCATGTTTTAAATAAAAATTATAAAAAAAAAGTTGTTACGTCTTTATAAAAGAGTATAGCTAAATTTGGTTTTTAAATTCTTGATACGTGGTTCAACTTTATTTGATCTGCGGAAATCGGTGGGTTAACTCAAAAACCACTCTTGAACCACAGTCTAAACTTTGATTTTGCACACAGGGGCCGAGGTAAATCCTTTTTAAATTTTGATCCTATAATGAACCACGATTGTACAACCGGTCCTAAGAGTTGTTTTTAAAAAAAAATTTGAGCTTGCTTATTATTATTTATACTAACTACACAAATTCATTTATTAGTGCCTCACTACTTATATATTGTTCTGAATACATGTTACTTTAATAAATGTTTATATTTATATCAAAATAAACAAAATATAAAAACTAGGTGAACTTAATTCAAATATTTTCTTTTAAATAATTTCGGGAGGGGCTTGAGCCCCTCTAGCCCCCCCTCTGGCTACGTGCCTGGGTGGAGGCCTGGGTGGCGAAAGAGGTGACTCGTCGTCGAAATCGAAAGCATTTACACGAGACATAAACTCGTCTAAATTGGAGCCTAGAGGCATCTGGGCTGGATTAACATCCGACAAAGGAGGCACTCTAGCTGGCTCATAATGTGGTGTGAATCGGTATGCCAAATCGATTACTTCGTTTGGTCTATACTCGGACTGGACATGTCTGGAAGTGGATGCTCCATTTGGGACATTGTAATTTACGACACGTGTAGTGTCTGGGTTGGCTAAATTAGCTTGCCGTGCGACTTGTTGCGTTGAAGTAGCATTAGGTGGAACAAGTGGTCTTGTTGGGGGAGCAACTGGCTTAGGAGGGGCGACAGGTTGAATAGCTTTGACTGTTCGTTTCCGTAGTAGTAGGGCCACTTGGTCAAGTAAGCGTGTGTGACTTTTCTCCAACGCTTCCGCTATAAATTTCCTATCGTCGACCCTGTGCAGGTCAATAGTAGCGTAAACTACTTTCTGGATGTACGCTGAGTGGTCAGCAGCATCCTTACGCAATTGCTCTTCAGCTCTTGCTACCTCATCGTCGTCTACTACGACACTTCTATCGATTGTGTTATCTCTCGGTAGACTCTCGGCTACGCTGTCTTCGTCCTCGGAGTGATCTTCCACGACGTCGTTCTGAACGTGGCCGGGTTTTGGTTTCGATCCCCCAGGAGCCATTGCGTCGAAATCTTTGTACTTCGTTAGGTAAGTACTTTTGACTGTTCGTTTCGGTCTTGAACCCTACATTCAATAGCGACCGTAAGGGAAACGGCTACACCGTGGAACACGTGTAAATACAAGGATTCAAAAGAGAAAGAACGGATACTACTCGAGTAATGCAACAATAAAAAAGGTAAGTCAAAAATTTTATAGTAAAAAAAATTAAATACTCCGTGAGCTAGGACCTCTAACGGATATCTGTCAGTTAAAGTAATTCAAGTAACGGAAGTTATAAAAATGAACTTAAATCTAAAAGTGCTTAATATTAAATGTGAGTATATGTATATTCTATTCGTTTACCAAAAACAATACTTCAAACTGTTTTCAGAAATCCTATATTCAATTGGATACTTAAACGTACTCTTAAAAGGAAGTATAATATATGTTTTATTTATACCTAAAAAAAGGTTTAATTTCAGATATCTATACTAGAATCGTATTCATAAACTAACCTTATACTATGTAATCTATAAATCTAATCTGTATTCTATATTGGCGGGCTCTATCCCAAACTAAAACTAAAAGGCGGGCACTATCCCAAAAGACTAAAAGGCGGGCTCTATCCCAAAACTACACGTCCAATCAAGAAGTTACGTCCCAACTTGATTGACGGAAAACTCAAAAAAACTGTACTGAACTATATACTTAACTCAAACTCAAAATTATCTAAATCTATCTAGGCTGTATTTCATAAATGGATTCGGGAGGTGGTAACCCCCTCCTTCATTGGAACAAGGCGTACATGTATCGGTTTTGTATCATGACCGATTCAAATACAAAAAAAAATTGTTAATAAAAAAAATTTTTAGTGTGTGTAGACTTAGTACATTACGACGTTCTACTGCTAGAAAAGGGCAATTTCTTCTAAACGAAAAGTTGTTCAAATATGCGAAGGTGACATTGCGCTACTACAGACGTACATCGGGTTTTAAACACCAACTACCGGTTAGCGCTTCATGTCTCGTCGCATATCGTCACTTAATAACATCTATCCCAAATCGACTGAAAATTCTAAAGCAATCTAGGGTAGTATAATAAATCAAAAAGATAAAAAATAAGTTGATCTGTCATTGAAACAAATTGGGTCGTATTCGAGCAAATGACCAGCTTCTGCAGCTGACGTGCGTCGGGCAAAGTGCACCAACCACCGGTCAGAAGACCTGCTCAATCTACTCTCCTACGGCCAGAATCTCAGACATCACTAATTGGAAATGTCAACATCTCAGCAGCTGACAATCAAGCAAACAACAGCTCAATCCGGACAGAGATCGAAGACAAACCTAGATGACTAGAGGTAGAGGAAGATAGGTAGACCTAATGCAACAGACTGACTCAGGAAAGAATTCACTAAACCACTGGACAAAATAGCGCCTACACTACTAGCCTCGATAGTATTCCTCCATCTAAGAGAACTGTACAATAACAAATAACTTTATTTCAAAAACTGAAAAATTCCGAAAAATCTCAAAAATTCTTAACTCTCAACTATATCACTCAGAATCGACCTGACTTGAATCGAATCTAATCTTGTCTTCATTGACTAATTCGGGCCCCACGTTGGGCGCCATCTGTAACGTAAATTATAATGAGAATTTAAGAAGATTCGAATTGCCAACAGACACAGATCCTTCTCACCCAAATATCCTATGAATATCCGAGTTCCAAACCCGTTGCCTATTAGCAACACAAACCGAAGAGGAAGCCGGAAGGAACAAGCACCCCTATTCAACCTGGTCTCCTATACCACCGTACAGCAACCACATCATCTTCCAACCATGTATCGGTGTATTCAGCATCCCTGTAAAAGACATACTTACACTTCGCAAACACAGTACCTTGTTCCCCCTTGCTCCTCTTCCCATTCTTCCTAATTTCATCTCCATCCCATCACAGAAGCACGAGCCATCTGACAGCACACTGTAGGTTCTGACCACAAAACACCGTGGAACAGCCTAGTTCATGCCCACCATGATGCTCGCGCCTATCCGCTACAAGCTATAGATGTTCCTCTTGTAGCCGTGTCTTATTGTAGCCTACACCTGGAACCATGGACTCTACCTTAAATCCCTTGCTCATAACTGGTGTCTAAAATGCTTGAGATGCTATATGTCGTTTTCAATTCCGAAGACATTACTTCAGATTGCATTCGCTTCACCAGATATGGCTACCTATTTCTGTTCTGAAGGGACGGAAGCGATCCTATGCCGGCAACGCCCCCTTTCTCATCAACTGTTCGTAGAGAACAGATAATAAGAACGGCATGCGACAACGTAGAACCGTGGTCGAGATCGACCGTCGCGGTGGCCAGCAGTACCATAGCCATGACCAGCTCAGCTAGGCCTTGGGCACTTGCTCCGGGATCTACTTGACCGGTGTTACCTCTATTTTTCACTGCTGACCGGTGAACTCATGATGTGCGAGTTCGAATATGAAATGTTAAAAAGCTTAAGAGCCCTCATAATCAACGTCAACAAGACTTGGAAGAAACGATTGTAAAGTAAAGAAGATTCGCAATTGCACCTCTTAATGTGAGCGATCATAGCTCAGAAGAAAAGAATCTGGTTGGAATTTATCAACTAACCCAACGAACATATCTCGTAAGTACTCGCGTGAAAGCAAACCATAGATCATCGTGGTTGCATGGCAAAATTTATCACCTTCCTATCATTCTGCCGCCACGATGTATCGCAGAATGTGGAAGAGGTGACTAACGTTGCAGGGAGGGAGGATCATGGGTGTAGATCGATCCCCCTTGGTCTCTCAACCCACCCAATCCATAGGCAAAAACCAACTCTCTTGCTTACGATCTTGGCTGACCGTGTACCTGTGAGTCCCTACGGCTCAACAATATTAATGGGCAGCCCCTAATATGGTAAGCAAGCACCGATATGCTTGCTCCAAAAACTACCTAATCTCTAACCTAGTATCTAATCATGAATCTAAACTTAACTACATCAACGTTGCCGAAAATAATACTCCCTATGAGTACTGTTCCATGTTCATTGTCTTGTTACCTTGAAGGAATTGTGAGGGATACCACCCTCCCTAGGAAGACTTTACTCAATCATATTATAATTATCTTTAGAAACTTCATAAAATCTGAAAAAAAAACTCTGAATTCAAACAAAAGAGAAAATGCAGAAGTATTTTATGAAAACGTTATAATCAAAATTCTTATTTATTAAAGTTATTAAAATATACTAACGAATCTTAATAATCAAACAAAATTTAAATCGAAATGTCAAATGTAATGTAGCAAAACAAGATTTAAATGACTTTAGACTTATTATTATTTCTGTCAAAGCTGTAAACGTTATAATGTTTCCAATATGTATTCGAAAATAAACTATGTATCTTAATCTTAACTATATAGTAGCGCTATTCTAAAAGTAATATCTTAAGTGAATGGTAATATTGATAAAACAAATTGCTTTTCTAAGAAATGAAGAAAGCTTAATGAAGGTATTTACCCTTATATCAAGAAAATGAAGAATGGGTACTTCCTTAATCGTAAAGTCAAAGTTTCAAAGTTGTCTTTTCTTGAGACAGTTCGCGGACCGATCGTTAAGTGTTTCCAATTAGATGAAACATAAAAAAAAAAAAGGAAAAATAAATTTCCTACCGCGGCGTCGATTTATCCGTACGGACTATCTTCGGCGAATCAAAAGGTAGAAATTCGAAAAAAAAAAAATAAGAAAAAAAAGTAAGCGGACAGAAGAGTATTATCAGACTATTAGTTTGTTTGGATAATAAATGTGCGCGAGGAATTACATTCAAAACCTATCTTAGTGATACGATTTTCTATAGGGTTGTTTCAAGACTATATTTCAAGGAAAGAGTTGCAAATTCAATAGTAAAAACAGAAATATAACCATACACGAAAGGATACAGTTCGCATCCGATCGGTAATCGATGTAAATGTTATTAAATATCAATATAGTAAAAAGTTATTAAAAGAATATATTTCAAATATAAGCATGCAAATCACAAAATACTACTTTCTACCAATGGGGTAGTTTCAAATATTGTTTTCAGATTAACGCTGTTGCTGAAGTGCAGTCCGGTAACTAGCTGAAAGGTAATTGATTAAATATTTATATGTTAATATAGTGTAGAATATACTGCTTTCTATCTTGAAAAACATTCTATTGAGGACCAGTTATTATGTACTCTGTTTCATAAACTCCACAACTTGTTAGTCGTGAACGATGCCTTGAAAATCTTGAGTTCGTACTCCCAAGAGTATATTTTATAAAAAAAAAACTTCAAAAGTAACAGATGCCAGCAGGTATCGTGCGGACAAAAAGGATATTTATGTCTGTTGGCGTATTTGAACACAAACTAAACTCAAAACACGATTATACTATGTGAATAAACGAACGTTGAGAAGGATTAAGGAAATGCCGAAAGGCCAAAAGCGAGTAAATACCTTGACGCGGGGTCAAAGTACGATCAGAAATGGTCGCTACCGACGCGTGGCTAAATTGTTGTGAAGACTAAGTGTAAAAAGAAAAAGTGAAAAATAATTCGAAAATAAAAAAAAAAAACAAATGAAATCAGCGATATAGATGCCGTAAGCCCGAAAATACACGAGTGATGAATCAATAATAAAAAAAACTTAATCAGCAAGTTCTTATACGATTTCAAAAAAAACTCAAGTTATTACCGAGAAGCACGGGCTTCGCCATAATTCGCGAACGCAAGGAAAAGTCGTTCTATCTTTTCAAAGAATCCGATCTCAAACTGGTGAACGATAACAAAAGACGTTAATCAAACGAATTGACACAAAAAAGGAAACTCAAATGGTAAACCTTCACTTCCACTCATTTCTACGATAAATAAGCTATAAATCATAAAGAAAATATAACTATATACTCCATCTACTATTTAAAATAACATGATGTTAAATGTGACGTTGATGAGGGAGTGGAGGAGGCGTTAGGTCCAACCACTGATTGTGAAAACGATCACCTATAAAGTGCAATTATTTGGTCATGCACCCCACCGTCCGTGGGAGAACATATGTACGCAGGCAATTGTTAACCCGCCTGTGGGTTCTATAGGGACGTAGGATATTTCACGTCCTTAACATAACACACACACAAAACTAATAAGGTTCTAAATTGTTACCTGGTATGTCCAGAGAAATATATAATTGTGACACATAAATATAATTTTAGATAAACTCCAGCACTGGTAGGTATAGTTGCAGGAACTGGTGATTTATTTGCAGGAACTCAACGTGTTGGTAGGTATAGTTGCAGGAACTAGTAACATGATTGCAGGAACTCCGTGTTGGTAAGTATAGTTGCTTCTCAGAACCGGCATCCGTGTCAGGAGCACGCGCCAGACGTTCCGAACACTGCGAGAACAAAAATTCCTTCCTAGGTCGTTGGAGCCTACAGCCTTTCCGAGACTGGGTACTCGTTCCAAATTGCTGTAGATAATGTGCCTCCGATTGGCACGAAAAAGGTATGGATGAGGTGTATTACCTCCACGAGGTTATGCAACAAAGGATTGCGATGTAAATGTCGCTGCTGCTGTCGCAAACGTTGGCGAGCCGACTTGCGGATCAACACCAAGCGTTTGTTCGTAAGGGTGCCTCCAAATGAAGATTCAAATCTTCAAAATCACCCTTGCCAGGATGCACGTGGGAGTTGATGTGAGTGGTGTGTAGGAAAATCCAAGAGAAAATTTACATTACATCAATATGTATGCATAGTGCTAACTAGCAAATGTATTTCAGGTATAATTATGTGTATAAAATCACACAGGGCCTCCGCATGTGGATGCAGAAGTGGCCAAAAGTAAAAAAAAATTCTTGCGGCTGTGTATCTCCTGCCACAGGTATGTCCGGATGTACAAGGAATTATTCGCAGCCCCGCCTGCCACAGGATATTAATCTCCTACTCCTCCTTAATTGTACATATTCCTAAAGAAAAGAAATTCCACGTTAGCGTGTCTACCATGTGGCGTGGTCAATTCTTATCGGCCATCGAGGCTAAAATCCAACAGACTTTGCGTCGATGACTAATAATTATTGCTACTCTTACCTCTGATTATGGATGAATCCTGATTAATCGTAGAAATGTATTAAAATGTCTGAGTAATTGGTCAAAACCAATTACCACAGAAAAAATATGGCGCGGCACTACTGCGAAATAAAAACTTTTTTTCTTCTTTCAGGAATGTTCTGGAGTTGTTCGTATTATGATTGGTTTCTTCAAAATGAAGTCTAGAGCTAATCATACAATCCACACTACCACTTTCCAAATAGTCGACGCTCTGCTTTCCAGTGTATTTCCTCCTTCCAGTGTTTGATTCGTTTCTTTGTTGGCAATGTAGGTGGCGTTCGTCAGGGTGCATTAAGGTCAATACACACTGCTCATTTTGCCAAATGCGAGTTTTGACTTGCGCATTTGTACTTCAAATCAAACTATCTGGATAGAATTATTTACCGTGAGGACTTGAATTCTACTGGATGGCATAGCTAGATATTTTATTGTGTATATTTTGAAAGCATTCTGACCATTCTTATGATTGGTTTAGGTTGCTCCGGAACTACCTTGTCAGTGTAAATGCACGCAAAAATATATACGTAGGAACTGTCAGAATCACACTGTCACTTTCACTCAATATATGTGATGTCATATTTCACTGGGGAAATCCTCTGATATATTTCGGGCTCGATGACATGTTCGATTTGACACTTGTCACGTTGAACGTTAGTGCTGAGACAGTGACATTTGTGTGACAGCTGGGTATTGCACTGTTTACTCATCTTGAAATAAGTGTCGTCAAACACTTTGGTTCAAGTGTTTGTGCGTATAACACTTTCATGCGCATAAGGAAAGTTTTTGTCCTGCTTACTAACAAGTGGTAAAGAAAAAGGTGTAACCTAGATTTTACTTAGTTATTGGGAACAGCTCTTAGGTTCTTTCAATCTGGAGTTGTAGCTGCACGGAATTTTAGATATTTCAGACATGATATTACCTAGGTTATGAATTATGAATTTGACTTCAGGAAATAACCGGTGTGATATGTCAAATCACAAAAAGTAAATCGGCCACTTCGATCACTTAAATGACTTGCTGCTTGACGTCTATCTGATATTTTATTTCTAGATCCGACGCTCTCTACGTGCGTCGTGGATATCTCTCTGTTCACATTCTGACTAGTGTAAACATTGAGTCTGAAATTCTTGGTGTGCACTGAACATAAACCGACCATGTACGTCATCGGCTCTTTGTTCCATTATTTTCTTCCACTGAGATTGTGGGAACGAGAACACATTCTGGAAATGTGTTAGGGATTGGAAATAATGTGGAATCCGAGTAAATGGATGTGGAGTCCATTTTGAAATTGTATTCTATTTGAGGAATCCGATAATGGTGAATTCCTTTAGGTGCGTTTAGCACATTGCGAGTAAGTAATGTGGTTTTGCGAGTAGGTGGCACCAGTGGCGTTCGCCTTTGCCAGTGGCTGGCGAGAAAGTTTTCCCTACAAAACTTGGAGTTTCGACTAAGTCCACTTAGTCTAATCTCCAAGAAAAGTATAACTTCTCGCAAATGGGAATTTAGTACTTCTGGTTCCCTCACTCGTCGTATCGTAAAGACACTGCGACTCTTTAACGTCTAGTCGGTCGAAGACAAAAAAAAAAATTTTATACACGCTGTGTACTCTGACGTCATTGGAGCACTCTGTTGGTTATCTGAAATATATCAAAACGACGTAGGTTGTATGTCAACCAAGAGTCTCATGCACAGCTGAGAGCCGGGCAAAAAAAAATTGATTTGTGCATATTGGGTGTCTCTTCAAGCACTTCGGTGTACTCGGATAAGTTATCTGAAAATTATTTTGGGTTTAGTCACAAAAAAATTTTTTTTGGAAAGTCAGGTTATTTCAATGTAAGTCCGGGATGTAATTGTAAATCAGGTGGTTTAAAAGAAAACTATCTCTTTAAATCTTTTCTATGGCACGTAGATTTGTGTCCTCGCCTATCTTCCACTTCATACAAGTTGTTGCCACACACTTGGCTCACACGAACTTTAATGAATTTAGGACATAATTTCGCACTCAGATGTTTTGTTGCGTCGCTTAAAACATGATTTCTTTTATAGATTTCATCACCTACCTTAAAAGTTACGTTCCTACTCCGAAGATTATAGTATTTCTCGTATGCTTCGTGAGTTTTTATCAATGCTTGCTTTAAATACGAGTGAACGATATTCATCATGGCCACCTTGGGAAGCCAATCTATCTCCGAAGAGTTCAGTCCACCCAACTCTCTCAACAAACGATAATCTGCCCCGTGCTCTATCATGCGTTGCCCAAATAAGGCTTCATATGGGGACATTGAAAGGGTTGAATGTACTGTCGTGCGTAAGGCACTGCTGATCGAAGACAGATGGGCATCCCAATCCGTCTGTCGAGGATTGACATACGACCGTACGGCCGCTAATATTGAACGGTTTACTCGTTCACTAGCATTCGACTGGGGAGCATACACTGCCGTTCGGTAATGCTTGACCCCGAAAACATCAATGAGTTTCTGGAACTCTTTCCCAAAAAATTGTGTACCGTTATCAGAGAGTATACTCTCTGGTACTCCGTAAATTAAGAAAACGTCATCTCTCAAGAATTTTACCACGCTCGCGGCAGTTGCTTTGCGTAATGGTTTGATGAAAACGAATTTGGTTAACTGGTCTAATACGATTACGATGTTAACATTTCCGGATCTTGACCTTGGGTACGGCCCGAAAAAGTCAACATACAGATGTTGAAACGGCCTATCTACCTCCAAACTGTTTCCCATCTCAGCTCTTAAAGTCATGTTAGCTGCTTTACTGGTTTTGCATGCTTCACACCTGTCTACGTAAAGTTTGACCTGAGTGAACATACCTGGCCAGTAGAATCTGTCTCTTAACCGATAAATTGTCTTCACCACACCACCATGCGAAGCGCGCGGCGGATTGTGAGCCAATGCAATCAAAGATTCTGTCATCTCTGATGGAACCCACAACTTCCAAGTTAGATCGTCGACCAAGGGATTACCAACCGCATGTTTAGTACGTTTGTATACATACCCTTCCGACACTTTAAGGTCAGGTAACCGTTCCTGCTCCTTCCCGATATGACTAATGATATCAAGATAACCTTCTGATTTAAAGGACGGATCCTCAAGATCGATGTGGAGTACCTCCGAGGTTCCGATCTGCGGTAGACATGAAAGGAAGGCTGACACTGTCAACTCATCGTCTTCATACGCTCTAGACAGAGCGTCTGGCACGACATTCAATGTTCCCTTTCTATGCTCCACCACAAAGTCGAAGCCTTGGAGTCGCATACTCCACCTCACTAATCTTCCAGTTGGATCCTTCATAGTCATCAGCCATTTCAGGCTGGAGTGGTCGGTAATAACACGAAAATGGTATCCCTCAACGTAAGATCTAAACTTCTGGATACCCTCAAAAGCTGCTAAGCATTCGCGTTCTGTCACCGAATAGTTTCTCTGAGCAGCATTCAGTTTCCGGGAGAAAGAGTAAATAGGCTGCTCCGCCCCGGATTCGTCCCGCTGACAGAGTACACATCCGATGCCAGTCTCGGATGCGTCGCAGAGAATAATGAACTCTTTAGAGAAGTCCGGATTGACTAATACAAGCGCTGAAGTCAATGCTTGTTTGATTTGCAGGAAAGCTTCAATAGCTTCTGGACCGAGCTTGAAGGCTTTTCCCTTTTTCAGTGTCTCGGTCAAAGGTGCGGCTAGGGTGCTGAAATCCTTCACAAACCGTCGATACCAACCTGCCATACCGAGAAATCGGCAAACTTGGCGAGTTGTGGTTGGTAACGGAAAGCTAGTGATTGCTGAAATTTTGTCAGGATCTGCTTTCAAGCAACCCTGACTGACCTTATAACCGAGATAGTGAAGCTCATCAAAACAAAACTTCGACTTCTCGACGTTAATCGTCAGACCTGCATCCGTCAAGCACTTTCCGACTATCTCCAGAGTCTGTATGTGCTCGTCGAAATCCTTTGACACAACCAATAGATCATCCAAGTACACAAATACTTGATCTCTTAATCCGGATGGGATGGGATTACGCGACTCATCAGGTAACTCAAACTTTGTGCCGCATTACATAGACCGAAAGCCATGACTTAAATTGGTACAGTGGTCGGCCAGGTACCGTAAAAGCGGTCTTTTCCCTCGAACTTTGCTCCAGCGGTATCTGCCAAAACGCATCCTTCAGGTCCACGCTAGAAATATAACGTGTCTCTGTCAGACGTGCCAGCAGCCCCTCTATATGCGCATTTGGACGAGCATCTTTCTTTGTTACGGAGTTCACCTTCCGAAAGTCCAAGCACAATCGGTTCTTACCAGGTTTGCGTACAAGCACAACTGGGGAACTCCATGCGCTGGAACTTTCCTCGATGACTCCCAACCAATTCCGCGTACATGAGAGTTTGTATCGCTGGAGAAACGGGATAGTACCTTTACTTTATTGGTACGGCATCACCCGTGTCTATAAAATGCTGCACTAGATTTGTCTTCCCGAATCCATGGACTGCGAAAGAAGGAAATCTACGAACGACAGCTTCGAGTCGTTTAGACTCTTCATCATTCAACTTCATCTGGTTGACATTAGTTTTGATGAACTCTATGAGTTCCTTTTCTGGTCTAGGAACTCTCATCCTGGAATTTAAATACTGAATGGCATCATAAAAGTCATTGAAAGACTCACCATTCAGCATTTTTCGATCAGATAGTTTGCGGAACAACTCGGTGTCGCTTTTCAAACTGCGGTACTGTTCTACCAAAGCAGTTTTCAATTCGTCCCAAGTCGTGTGTTTGTTTCCTTTCAAATACACCCAGTACCAGGATTCCACCGTACCTGATACAAAATGGTAAAAGTTTGCGGTGATTTCGTACCACGACACTCCGTAGCTATTACGGATACACCCCAGGCGGAACAGGAAATCGTCCACGGACATATTTTCAAATCGAATTTTAATCCCCATTTGTGGAAGGGATGAACACGGTTTGAAGAAGTGGCATTCGAGGGAGGCCCGTAGCCAGGATTTCGTTTCGGGAGGGGCTTGTCCAATTTCGAAGAAGAAATTCTGTACATTTACAAGCATTTTAAAAATCTATATTGAATGTTTAATTTTTGGTTGTATTTTTTTTAAAGTGAAACTTTTTTCCATCGCCACAAATTTTTTGGTTCATCTCTCGCATGTCGCAATATGGCGGCGCAGATGGCTCACATCAGCTGACCGTGTAGCATTTATTCTCACTCATTGGTTCACGTGCTCTGCGGTATGTGTATGCTTTGATCATTGTATTAATGTAACAATATTTACTTAATCGTTGATCATGATGGACAACGATACAGCTAGTGAGTCAAATAAACTGGTAAACAAGGGAAAAACCAAGAATAGAGCGAAATGTCAATGATCCGAAAAAAGTTTCACTTGCATCGTGGTTTCATAAAACCACACAATTTATTTTTCCAAGAATACGTTTATTAAGAATACGTGCATTTATCAAAATCAAGACATCACACAATGTTATTTACGACATAAGCAAAATAGCTTAATATCAACAGAAAATATTCTGATATTCTGCAGGAATGGAAGGGAACTACAATTTACCACCGAATCCGAACGGCTACACTTTCCTTGACGTTAATTACTTACTCTTGGAAGATTTGTCACTTCCTCGCAAGATGCAGTACCCCGGAAAAGCACTGAGGTGGAGTCAGGGATCGAATTGAGAACCTTTGGTGCGGCAGTTCAACACACCAACAAATGATCGACGGGGTCCTACTTTATGTTGAAAGAAAAGTTATATGAAAACTTTTCTTTGAGACACCTTGTATAAACATAAAAAGTTACTAACTTACATTGGTCACTTTTTTTTTTAGTAGCAATCGAGCTTTGCCGTTTCATTGTTTTTGAATTTTTTTTAAGTAAAAAAACTCAACTTTGAGTGTAATATGATAGCCCACACACCTTTGTTTTGGTGTTCCAAAAGTTGTCTCAAAAATCACATAAAATCTCGCGCGCCTGTGCCGTAGATTATTCTAGGTCAAAGGTCACGAAAATCAGTTTTTTTTTTTAAATCACTCAAAAACGGTTAATTTCATTAAAATTGTTTGGGGCCAAAGTAGTCCATAAAATTAGTCCGATTAGTACTATTCTTTGAATTGCTTTAACTTTAAAACTGTAAATCTTACGGTCAAAACTCGAATAGAATAACCATTTGTGTTGGAAATTCACTAAGAATACGATTTATAGCTTTAAATTTATGCTAGTCCATTGACTTGATAAAACAATTTTCATCTTTATAAAGTGCCTATCAAATAGATGAAAAAACATAAGTAAGACAACCTAAACAAAAATTGGCAATTTGAAAAAAGATGTTTATATTATGTCTATTCATGTTTTAAATAAAAATTATAAAAAAAAAGTTGTTACGTCTTTATAAAAGAGTATAGCTAAATTTGGTTTTTAAATTCTTGATACGTGGTTCAACTTTATTTGATCTGCGGAAATCGGTGGGTTAACTCAAAAACCACTCTTGAACCACAGTCTAAACTTTGATTTTGCACACAGGGGCCGAGGTAAATCCTTTTTAAATTTTGATCCTATAATGAACCACGATTGTACAACCGGTCCTAAGAGTTGTTTTTAAAAAAAAATTTGAGCTTGCTTATTATTATTTATACTAACTACACAAATTCATTTATTAGTGCCTCACTACTTATATATTGTTCTGAATACATGTTACTTTAATAAATGTTTATATTTATATCAAAATAAACAAAATATAAAAACTAGGTGAACTTAATTCAAATATTTTCTTTTAAATAATTTCGGGAGGGGCTTGAGCCCCTCTAGCCCCCCCTCTGGCTACGTGCCTGGGTGGAGGCCTGGGTGGCGAAAGAGGTGACTCGTCGTCGAAATCGAAAGCATTTACACGAGACATAAACTCGTCTAAATTGGAGCCTAGAGGCATCTGGGCTGGATTAACATCCGACAAAGGAGGCACTCTAGCTGGCTCATAATGTGGTGTGAATCGGTATGCCAAATCGATTACTTCGTTTGGTCTATACTCGGACTGGACATGTCTGGAAGTGGATGCTCCATTTGGGACATTGTAATTTACGACACGTGTAGTGTCTGGGTTGGCTAAATTAGCTTGCCGTGCGACTTGTTGCGTTGAAGTAGCATTAGGTGGAACAAGTGGTCTTGTTGGGGGAGCAACTGGCTTAGGAGGGGCGACAGGTTGAATAGCTTTGACTGTTCGTTTCCGTAGTAGTAGGGCCACTTGGTCAAGTAAGCGTGTGTGACTTTTCTCCAACGCTTCCGCTATAAATTTCCTATCGTCGACCCTGTGCAGGTCAATAGTAGCGTAAACTACTTTCTGGATGTACGCTGAGTGGTCAGCAGCATCCTTACGCAATTGCTCTTCAGCTCTTGCTACCTCATCGTCGTCTACTACGACACTTCTATCGATTGTGTTATCTCTCGGTAGACTCTCGGCTACGCTGTCTTCGTCCTCGGAGTGATCTTCCACGACGTCGTTCTGAACGTGGCCGGGTTTTGGTTTCGATCCCCCAGGAGCCATTGCGTCGAAATCTTTGTACTTCGTTAGGTAAGTACTTTTGACTGTTCGTTTCGGTCTTGAACCCTACATTCAATAGCGACCGTAAGGGAAACGGCTACACCGTGGAACACGTGTAAATACAAGGATTCAAAAGAGAAAGAACGGATACTACTCGAGTAATGCAACAATAAAAAAGGTAAGTCAAAAATTTTATAGTAAAAAAAATTAAATACTCCGTGAGCTAGGACCTCTAACGGATATCTGTCAGTTAAAGTAATTCAAGTAACGGAAGTTATAAAAATGAACTTAAATCTAAAAGTGCTTAATATTAAATGTGAGTATATGTATATTCTATTCGTTTACCAAAAACAATACTTCAAACTGTTTTCAGAAATCCTATATTCAATTGGATACTTAAACGTACTCTTAAAAGGAAGTATAATATATGTTTTATTTATACCTAAAAAAAGGTTTAATTTCAGATATCTATACTAGAATCGTATTCATAAACTAACCTTATACTATGTAATCTATAAATCTAATCTGTATTCTATATTGGCGGGCTCTATCCCAAACTAAAACTAAAAGGCGGGCACTATCCCAAAAGACTAAAAGGCGGGCTCTATCCCAAAACTACACGTCCAATCAAGAAGTTACGTCCCAACTTGATTGACGGAAAACTCAAAAAAACTGTACTGAACTATATACTTAACTCAAACTCAAAATTATCTAAATCTATCTAGGCTGTATTTCATAAATGGATTCGGGAGGTGGTAACCCCCTCCTTCATTGGAACAAGGCGTACATGTATCGGTTTTGTATCATGACCGATTCAAATACAAAAAAAAAATTGTTAATAAAAAAAATTTTTAGTGTGTGTAGACTTAGTACATTACGACGTTCTACTGCTAGAAAAGGGCAATTTCTTCTAAACGAAAAGTTGTTCAAATATGCGAAGGTGACATTGCGCTACTACAGACGTACATCGGGTTTTAAACACCAACTACCGGTTAGCGCTTCATGTCTCGTCGCATATCGTCACTTAATAACATCTATCCCAAATCGACTGAAAATTCTAAAGCAATCTAGGGTAGTATAATAAATCAAAAAGATAAAAAATAAGTTGATCTGTCATTGAAACAAATTGGGTCGTATTCGAGCAAATGACCAGCTTCTGCAGCTGACGTGCGTCGGGCAAAGTGCACCAACCACCGGTCAGAAGACCTGCTCAATCTACTCTCCTACGGCCAGAATCTCAGACATCACTAATTGGAAATGTCAACATCTCAGCAGCTGACAATCAAGCAAACAACAGCTCAATCCGGACAGAGATCGAAGACAAACCTAGATGACTAGAGGTAGAGGAAGATAGGTAGACCTAATGCAACAGACTGACTCAGGAAAGAATTCACTAAACCACTGGACAAAATAGCGCCTACACTACTAGCCTCGATAGTATTCCTCCATCTAAGAGAACTGTACAATAACAAATAACTTTATTTCAAAAACTGAAAAATTCCGAAAAATCTCAAAAATTCTTAACTCTCAACTATATCACTCAGAATCGACCTGACTTGAATCGAATCTAATCTTGTCTTCATTGACTAATTCGGGCCCCACGTTGGGCTCCATCTGTAACGTAAATTATAATGAGAATTTAAGAAGATTCGAATTGCCAACAGACACAGATCCTTCTCACCCAAATATCCTATGAATATCCGAGTTCCAAACCCGTTGCCTATTAGCAACACAAACCGAAGAGGAAGCCGGAAGGAACAAGCACCCCTATTCAACCTGGTCTCCTATACCACCGTACAGCAACCACATCATCTTCCAACCATGTATCGGTGTATTCAGCATCCCTGTAAAAGACATACTTACACTTCGCAAACACAGTACCTTGTTCCCCCTTGCTCCTCTTCCCATTCTTCCTAATTTCATCTCCATCCCATCACAGAAGCACGAGCCATCTGACAGCACACTGTAGGTTCTGACCACAAAACACCGTGGAACAGCCTAGTTCATGCCCACCATGATGCTCGCGCCTATCCGCTACAAGCTATAGATGTTCCTCTTGTAGCCGTGTCTTATTGTAGCCTACACCTGGAACCATGGACTCTACCTTAAATCCCTTGCTCATAACTGGTGTCTAAAATGCTTGAGATGCTATATGTCGTTTTCAATTCCGAAGACATTACTTCAGATTGCATTCGCTTCACCAGATATGGCTACCTATTTCTGTTCTGAAGGGACGGAAGCGATCCTATGCCGGCAACGCCCCCTTTCTCATCAACTGTTCGTAGAGAACAGATAATAAGAACGGCATGCGACAACGTAGAACCGTGGTCGAGATCGACCGTCGCGGTGGCCAGCAGTACCATAGCCATGACCAGCTCAGCTAGGCCTTGGGCACTTGCTCCGGGATCTACTTGACCGGTGTTACCTCTATTTTTCACTGCTGACCGGTGAACTCATGATGTGCGAGTTCGAATATGAAATGTTAAAAAGCTTAAGAGCCCTCATAATCAACGTCAACAAGACTTGGAAGAAACGATTGTAAAGTAAAGAAGATTCGCAATTGCACCTCTTAATGTGAGCGATCATAGCTCAGAAGAAAAGAATCTGGTTGGAATTTATCAACTAACCCAACGAACATATCTCGTAAGTACTCGCGTGAAAGCAAACCATAGATCATCGTGGTTGCATGGCAAAATTTATCACCTTCCTATCATTCTGCCGCCACGATGTATCGCAGAATGTGGAAGAGGTGACTAACGTTGCAGGGAGGGAGGATCATGGGTGTAGATCGATCCCCCTTGGTCTCTCAACCCACCCAATCCATAGGCAAAAACCAACTCTCTTGCTTACGATCTTGGCTGACCGTGTACCTGTGAGTCCCTACGGCTCAACAATATTAATGGGCAGCCCCTAATATGGTAAGCAAGCACCGATATGCTTGCTCCAAAAACTACCTAATCTCTAACCTAGTATCTAATCATGAATCTAAACTTAACTACATCAACGTTGCCGAAAATAATACTCCCTATGAGTACTGTTCCATGTTCATTGTCTTGTTACCTTGAAGGAATTGTGAGGGATACCACCCTCCCTAGGAAGACTTTACTCAATCATATTATAATTATCTTTAGAAACTTCATAAAATCTGAAAAAAAAACTCTGAATTCAAACAAAAGAGAAAATGCAGAAGTATTTTATGAAAACGTTATAATCAAAATTCTTATTTATTAAAGTTATTAAAATATACTAACGAATCTTAATAATCAAACAAAATTTAAATCGAAATGTCAAATGTAATGTAGCAAAACAAGATTTAAATGACTTTAGACTTATTATTATTTCTGTCAAAGCTGTAAACGTTATAATGTTTCCAATATGTATTCGAAAATAAACTATGTATCTTAATCTTAACTATATAGTAGCGCTATTCTAAAAGTAATATCTTAAGTGAATGGTAATATTGATAAAACAAATTGCTTTTCTAAGAAATGAAGAAAGCTTAATGAAGGTATTTACCCTTATATCAAGAAAATGAAGAATGGGTACTTCCTTAATCGTAAAGTCAAAGTTTCAAAGTTGTCTTTTCTTGAGACAGTTCGCGGACCGATCGTTAAGTGTTTCCAATTAGATGAAACATAAAAAAAAAAAAGGAAAAATAAATTTCCTACCGCGGCGTCGATTTATCCGTACGGACTATCTTCGGCGAATCAAAAGGTAGAAATTCGAAAAAAAAAATAAGAAAAAAAAGTAAGCGGACAGAAGAGTATTATCAGACTATTAGTTTGTTTGGATAATAAATGTGCGCGAGGAATTACATTCAAAACCTATCTTAGTGATACGATTTTCTATAGGGTTGTTTCAAGACTATATTTCAAGGAAAGAGTTGCAAATTCAATAGTAAAAACAGAAATATAACCATACACGAAAGGATACAGTTCGCATCCGATCGGTAATCGATGTAAATGTTATTAAATATCAATATAGTAAAAAGTTATTAAAAGAATATATTTCAAATATAAGCATGCAAATCACAAAATACTACTTTCTACCAATGGGGTAGTTTCAAATATTGTTTTCAGATTAACGCTGTTGCTGAAGTGCAGTCCGGTAACTAGCTGAAAGGTAATTGATTAAATATTTATATGTTAATATAGTGTAGAATATACTGCTTTCTATCTTGAAAAACATTCTATTGAGGACCAGTTATTATGTACTCTGTTTCATAAACTCCACAACTTGTTAGTCGTGAACGATGCCTTGAAAATCTTGAGTTCGTACTCCCAAGAGTATATTTTATAAAAAAAAAACTTAAAAAGTAACAGATGCCAGCAGGTATCGTGCGGACAAAAAGGATATTTATGTCTGTTGGCGTATTTGAACACAAACTAAACTCAAAACACGATTATACTATGTGAATAAACGAACGTTGAGAAGGATTAAGGAAATGCCGAAAGGCCAAAAGCGAGTAAATACCTTGACGCGGGGTCAAAGTACGATCAGAAATGGTCGCTACCGACGCGTGGCTAAATTGTTGTGAAGACTAAGTGTAAAAAGAAAAAGTGAAAAATAATTCGAAAATAAAAAAAAAAAAAACAAATGAAATCAGCGATATAGATGCCGTAAGCCCGAAAATACACGAGTGATGAATCAATAATAAAAAAAACTTAATCAGCAAGTTCTTATACGATTTCAAAAAAAACTCAAGTTATTACCGAGAAGCACGGGCTTCGCCATAATTCGCGAACGCAAGGAAAAGTCGTTCTATCTTTTCAAAGAATCCGATCTCAAACTGGTGAACGATAACAAAAGACGTTAATCAAACGAATTGACACAAAAAAGGAAACTCAAATGGTAAACCTTCACTTCCACTCATTTCTACGATAAATAAGCTATAAATCATAAAGAAAATATAACTATATACTCCATCTACTATTTAAAATAACATGATGTTAAATGTGACGTTGATGAGGGAGTGGAGGAGGCGTTAGGTCCAACCACTGATTGTGAAAACGATCACCTATAAAGTGCAATTATTTGGTCATGCACCCCACCGTCCGTGGGAGAACATATGTACGCAGGCAATTGTTAACCCGCCTGTGGGTTCTATAGGGACGTAGGATATTTCACGTCCTTAACATAACACACACACAAAACTAATAAGGTTCTAAATTGTTACCTGGTATGTCCAGAGAAATATATAATTGTGACACATAAATATAATTTTAGATAAACTCCAGCACTGGTAGGTATAGTTGCAGGAACTGGTGATTTATTTGCAGGAACTCAACGTGTTGGTAGGTATAGTTGCAGGAACTAGTAACATGATTGCAGGAACTCCGTGTTGGTAAGTATAGTTGCTTCTCAGAACCGGCATCCGTGTCAGGAGCACGCGCCAGACGTTCCGAACACTGCGAGAACAAAAATTCCTTCCTAGGTCGTTGGAGCCTACAGCCTTTCCGAGACTGGGTACTCGTTCCAAATTGCTGTAGATAATGTGCCTCCGATTGGCACGAAAAAGGTATGGATGAGGTGTATTACTTCCACGAGGTTATGCAACAAATGATTGCGATGTAAATGTCGCTGCTGCTGTCGCTGCTGCTGTCGCAAACGTTGGCGAGCCGACTTGCGGATCAACACCAAGCGTTTGTTCGTAAGGGTGCCTTCAAATGAAGATTCAAATCTTCAAAATCACCCTTGCCAGGATGCACGTGGGAGTTGATGTGAGTGGTTTGTAGGAAAATCCAAGAGAAAATTTACACCACATCAATATGTATGCATAGTGCTAACTAGCAAATGTATTTCAGGTATAATTATGTGTATAAAATCACACGGGGCCTCCGCATGTGGATGCAGAAGTGGCCAAAAGTAAAAAAAAAATTCTTGCGGCTGTGTATCTTCTGACACAGGTATGTCCAGGATGTACAAGGAATTATTCGCAGCCTCGCCTGCCACAGGATATTAATCTCCTACTCCTCCTTAATTGTACATATTCCTAAAGAAAAGAAATTCCACGTTAGCGTGTCTACCATGTGGCGTGGTCAATTCTTATCGGCCATCGAGGCTAAAATCCAACAGACTTTGCGTCGATGACTAATAATTATTGCTACTCTTACCTCTGATTATGGATGAATCCTGATTAATCGTAGAAATGTATTAAAATGTCTGAGTAATTGGTCAAAACCAATTACCACAGAAAAAATATGGCGCGGCACTACTGCGAAATAAAAACTTTTTTTCTTCTTTCAGGAATGTTCTGGAGTTGTTCGTATTATGATTGGTTTCTTCAAAATGAAGTCTAGAGCTAATCATACAATCCACACTACCACTTTCCAAATAGTCGACGCTCTGCTTTCCAGTGTATTTCCTCCTTCCAGTGTTTGATTCGTTTCTTTGTTGGCAATGTAGGTGGCGTTCGTCAGGGTGCATTAAGGTCAATACACACTGCTCATTTTGCCAAATGCGAGTTTTGACTTGCGCATTTGTACTTCAAATCAAACTATCTGGATAGAATTATTTACCGTGAGGACTTGAATTCTACTGGATGGCATAGCTAGATATTTTATTGTGTATATTTTGAAAGCATTCTGACCATTCTTATGATTGGTTTAGGTTGCTCCGGAACTACCTTGTCAGTGTAAATGCACGCAAAAATATATACGTAGGAACTGTCAGAATCACACTGTCACTTTCACTCAATATATGTGATGTCATATTTCACTGGGAAAATCCTCTGATATATTTCGGGCTCGATGACATGTTCGATTTGACACTTGTCACGTTGAACGTTAGTGCTGAGACAGTGACATTTGTGTGACAGCTGGGTATTGCACTGTTTACTCATCTTGAAATAAGTGTCGTCAAACACTTTGGTTCAAGTGTTTGTGCGTATAACACTTTCATGCGCATAAGGAAAGTTTTTGTCCTGCTTACTAACAAGTGGTAAAGAAAAAGGTGTAACCTAGATTTTACTTAGTTATTGGGAACAGCTCTTAGGTTCTTTCAATCTGGAGTTGTAGCTGCACGGAATTTTAGATATTTCAGACATGATATTACCTAGGTTATGAATTATGAATTTGACTTCAGGAAATAACCGGTGTGATATGTCAAATCACAAAAAGTAAATCGGCCACTTCGATCACTTAAATGACTTGCTGCTTGACGTCTATCTGATATTTTATTTCTAGATCCGACGCTCTCTACGTGCGTCGTGGATATCTCTCTGTTCACATTCTGACTAGTGTAAACATTGAGTCTGAAATTCTTGGTGTGCACTGAACATAAACTGACCATGTACGTCATCGGCTCTTTGTTCCATTATTTTCTTCCACTGAGATTGTGGGAACGAGAACACATTCTGGAAATGTGTTAGGGATTGGAAATTATGTGGAATCCGAGTAAATGGACGTGGAGTCCATTTTGAAATTGGATTCTATTTGAGGAATCCGATAATGGTGAATTCCTTTAGGTGCGTTTAGCACATTGCGAGTAAGTAATGTGGTTTTGCGAGTAGGTGGCACCAGTGGCGTTCGCCTTTGCCAGTGGCTGGCGAGAAAGTTTTCCCTACACACATAGCCATTAAACGTGTTTTCCATTATTCTGTCTGCAACTTCAGACAATGTGTCGAGATCAGATTTGACGGATACAGATAAAAGGCCTCGAACACTTATAGGCATTCTGTTTATCCACAAGGAATACAAAAAATCATCTCCTACAGATTCTGCTGCGAGCTCTCGCATTTCTCGGAGGAGTTGGGTTGGTTTTTATCTCCCAATTCAAGGTCCGTTAATAATTTGTGCAATTGTTTTTCTCTTGAATCAGAAAGACGTTTAATTAAGTTTGATTTTAAATATTCATACCTCTCTTTCGCAGGTGGTGAACGAATTATGTCTGAGATATGCAGAAGGACATCCAGACAACTGACTATGACGTCGAATTTTGAAGTGTCGCTCTTGATTCCTTTTGAACGGAATTTCGCCTCGACTTGTAGAAACCAGAGGTCTGGTTGGGTTTACCAGAACGGAGGCAATCTTATATCGGCGACTGCAGCGACAGAGCTAAATTTTGAAAACTCAATCTGATCTTCAGTGATGTTCTTGTGGTCTGTGGACTTTTCCTCACTGGGTGTTTGTTCAGAGGTTGTCTTGTCATCTGATGGTTTATTCTCACCGGTTGTTGGTGCGATCATTGTTTCGATATTGTTTGAATGTTTGTGATCGTTTTAAATTATTTAATTTTGCCCGATCACGTCGGGGTCACCAAATTGTAGTCTTTTTAAAATGCTCAAACGAATATATTTATTTCTCAGATACGTAGATACTTAACAAGAACAAGAATAGGAATAAATTCAAATAACGGATTCTATGTACATGAACAAAGATAAATTAAAAAAGTTAAGAATAAAAAGTAGAGTAAAAGAGATACATAGTATTTCAATAAAAAGATGAATGATGAAGATGATGTTTTGTTTCTGCTTTTAAGCACCAAAGTCCAAAGGGCGCTATAATTGAAATGAAGTCGCCACCATTTAATAAAATCAACGATACCTATGCGGATAGTTGTCGCAACAAAAGAGCTGCGCGCTAAAAGTGTGACGGAGGAAATATGTCATGTTGACATATTCGTAAGGACAAAACTTGGTGTTTTAAATGCCGTGTAGGTTAGATATAGAGTAATTACAATAATTATGCTATTTCCTGATAAAATTCCACGATGGATTTTAGGGAATAAATCCTTGTAGTAAAAACTGTCAGATTGACAGAAACAGGGAAATTGCGTGTTTTGCAATGGACGTTTGGGAAAAATATAGAGGAACATAAGAATAACGATATAACAAGCTGTGTTCCGCTCGTTGACGAGAATAAGTCCCAGGAAAACAACTTGAATCAGAAAACTAATCCTGAATTTTTGGAAGGTAGCTCGGACGGAAGTATAAAAATTATTCAACGAACAACGGACTTTATTTGATGGCCGGCTTAGCAGACAGTACGGACATGTATAAAACTTTCTTTACCTGAACTCTAGGTGAGCTGGATTATACTTACATAGTGTACTGCAGCTACCACTACGAATACGGACGATAAATCTGGAATGGAAATACGTGACGTACTTCCGACAAAGAATAATATGGTCTAATGTGAGTCTGTGACGTCCTGTCACAGACCACGGACCAAGAAGATACAGACCGCCAACTCACCATTTGGTCTCTCTTTTTGCCTCCAAGAAAAATCAGCTGATATGCCATTTATTTTGAACGTGGGACGCTCTCCCTTGCTTTAAAACCCATTTAGCAAACACACCTAAAAAATAAATGGAATACGCAGGTATAGTTGCCATTACAAAATGCACAGAGAGAGATGTACACGTATTCACAGACTGGAAAAAATATTTCAAGGGTGTTTCAGGCAAGAGGAGTACGAAATGGCGGTCTGCATCGACCTAATAAGTATGGACTGCTAGGAGCTAACTTCACGTTGGTTCTAAAAAAGATCTCTTTGCTCACGACGTCAAATATGGAAACAAAGAAAAACAAAAAGACATGTGCATTTAAACAAGGATTTACGCAATTAAATGCAAATAATTGCCTTTGTACTAATGATGGTTCATGGTTGCAATGTTATAGTTGTCATTATTAATAGCACAAAATCTGCAACCTCTTGGTGAACTGCGTTTTTGTAAATTTGGTATATAAATACAACTATGATGGGTAATTCTTGCAATACTCTCAGTGAAATAAATAAAAACACGTTTAAGGAAATTGAAAAAAAATGTGTCTGTCAAACAATGAAAACAATTTTCTTGTAGGGAAATAATTCACATATTGAGCAAACAGCGGTAGTGTCGTTGGCGACACGATTTTCACAGATATTGTATAGAAACGAAAACCAACTAGCAGTCCATACTTATTAGGTCCATGGCGGTCTGTATATGGTCTGTGTCACAGACTAAAAAAAAAATTCTGACTAGTTATGTTGGTAGTCATGGTTATGTTGCCGGTGACGTCATCGGTAACACTCGAATAGGTAGTGCGTTTAATAGTGATCAGAACTTGCGTATGACAGAAGGATCACTCTTGGATGCAAATTTCCCTACAGCCCATAACCTGGTGGGATTATAAATATAATAGTAATCCACGGAATAACGATGAATGAAAAACAAAACGCTTTAGACTTTTTAATAAGAAATACTTTAATGAATATAAAACAATAAATCGGGAAGGTTCTAAATGCGAGAAGCGCCAAAAACTGAATGAACAAAATGTAAAGAGAAAGGTGTGTTCAGATAAAAGATAGCAACCCTGCAAACGTAGAAGTACAGAAATAACCAGTGGAATATGTACGTAAAAGAAGTACTTCCTTTCCACTGAAAAAGGATAGGCGATCGGGAAAAAATTCAGTTATATACCTACTGTATATAAGAATATATGAAGGCACTATATCTTTCTAAAAAAGCAAAATATCAAAAGAGTACTGCACTTCCCCGCCAATAAAAGTACTTCCAAACCACATCCAAAGTACTTCTGGGGATGCACCTACTTCAATGGATGTACATCTGATGTACTTTTTTGAAGCGCATATTCCACCAGTTATATTCGTACTTCCAAAGATGCACGCGCTGTGAATGTAGAACTACGAACCGAAATAGACATGAAGTCAAAAAAAAAAAAAAAATTAGGAAAAATGCATTTTTATGATAATAATTTTATTATTAAATATATTATATTATTATTTACATTTGTATTATTAAAAATATATTTATTATTAAAAACAAACAAAAATATCACAAGAAAATAAAATAACTTACATAAAAAAAGGATTCTCAAATTATACACAACAAACTCAACTCAACTTAAAAACTGTTGATGATTATGTTTTGAATCGAAGATCACTCTGACAAAAAGACAAACGACAACAAGAAAAAAAAGAGACATCATTTTTCTTTACATGCTGGATTTCTCCTTCGCACAGTTCAAAAGGGAATCGTTAATTGTTTTTTTCAGGAGAAACCACACTACTTCCTTTGATGTACATATTTCATCGATTGTTACCGTACTTTCATGTTTGCAGGGGTATACTCTACGGCGCAGGGGAAGTAGTAAATAAAAAACCCACACATTCGAAGGATATATTTTTAGTTGTAGTAGTGTTTTCTAGAAAACTACTGCGGTTTGGTTTGCAAGGAAGAGATACAAAAGTGAATCTTAAGGTTAAGATTTGCAGTTCACAATATCAACAAGTTGTAACCTAATTATTTTTTTTTGCACTTAAAACCTCGCGGAAATTTTTTTTGCAACTGCATATCATAGATAATAAGACAAAGAATATGGAACAAATAGCGACTTTAAAAAGTCATCTTTTGCCCTAAAAAACTCCCCTTTTTTAGGGCAAAAATAAGGGTTAAAAGCAATCTTTTAAAAGTTTTTTTTATATATCTCAAAAACTACATGCGTTTTCATAAATCTGATAAGGAAATTTAAAATTTTATACAAACATAGATCAAATAATAAAATTATAGAAGAAAGGAGGGTATTGGGGGTAAGAGAACCCTTTTTACGCATCTCTAAAACCAAATATATTTTTAATGCTTTTTTCTTCCGAGGTTTGTTCTTTCACAAATATATATATAAATATACATATATAATATGAAGGAAAGGGCGTGGGTTAGGGGAATATTTCCTCGATTTTTTTTATATATACACAAATTCAAAATTAAATAAATTTAAAACAAATAAAAAACAAAATTTCAAAAGGTAGGTAGTTTTATTTAAAAATTATTGTATTATTTTCTACAGGAAAACATCGTATGAACTTGCAAATGTTTCCATTAAACAGGATAAATCTTCTTCATCAGAGTCCTCGCTTGTACTCATTTTGAATGAGTCTGTAAAAATGAGAAATATATTTTTAAAAAGTATAAAATGAAGTAGGAGAAATCCTTATAAATACCTGCACTGATTTTCGAAAGATCCTCGATTACAACTTCACTGACTGAAATTGGTAATTGATTGCCTTCAAACCATCGAAAGTCCAGTTTGCTGTTGATTTCTTGCCATCCACATTCAAGGAAGGAGACAGAAACGTAGGGATTTGAAGATATGCATTGCATCATATCCTTGAGATGTAAGCACATCTCAATATTTGCTGCCGAAGCTCTGACTTGCTGGGTGGTAATATTGAGCCGTCGAATTTCTTTGTGTTAATTTTAAATTGCCCTTCAATATCATTGCATTTGAAGGCTTTTGTAAATATTGACATTCGGGCTTCAGTCACGTCGCTAAGGTGCTTGTAGCCGAACATACAGCAAACAAATTTCTCCAACGTTTGAAATACATCTGCTTCGACATCTGGATAATTTAGCAATTTCGAGAAGGCTTCTAAGAATTGAGGAGAGTTTTGCAAAATTGTCAATGGGCGCTTCTTGCCTTTTTTGAAGAAAGCAGGATTAAAATCACATCTATGAAGCGTGGAATCCTGGAAGAGCTTCACATACATTTTGACCTAGTGCATCGTAGAGTTTTGTTACATTGATGAACCTCTCTGCATTGCCAACACCAACTTTCAGCCACATTTTTATATTATGTTGCAAATGCTGCATGTTTGCAAGGGCAATTATTAAAATGTCAGAATCGGAGCAGCGAATGACAACGTTTGAATTTGGTTCCACTTTGCATGCATGAAATATCACTTTTGTGTCGGCTTCTTCGTGTGCAAAACAAGTGTAACTTTCTTCCTCAGTCCTGACGACAACATCATTGACCTCTACGAATTTGAAACATTTTTCGTAATTGACATAAACTGTTCTTTTTTTGAAAAATATAGCCATACAGGGACTTTTCCAGTCGTCCATCAAAAATTTTAACAAACTTTCCTTAAAGTTGATGTTTCTTAACTCCGCTGCAAAATCTGCTGGACGCACTTGATCAGCACCCTTAATTTGATAAAGTCAAGTTGAAGGGACCTCTCTCATAAGATGAAGCATAAAAAATCCATCGTAAATTTGGACGTCTACTTCTATTGGTGGTTCTTTTTTTTCTTTCGTTTCCAAAATTTTCAAAAGAACAGATTCATCCGTCTTGCAAATAGCTCCATCGATATGGCACAATGACAGTGAAACGGGTGTTATCGGGTAGGTTAATGTCTTTGCAATGTCCAGTGCGTTTTCTAGAGAAATCCCCAGCAATCTTCCAAATAAGTCAAGTTGCATGCGAACTTCAACAATTTTTCTAGAGACCTTCATTTTGTTTTTTTGTGAATCCGCAAAACTGAAGATTTTGTTTCTTTTATTTGCCTTTTCAAATCGGTTTTCATCATTAGCACATTCGGTTATAAATTTCTCTCTCTGCTTGTTGCTATGCTCTTCGACGTTTATGAGATATTTGGAGATATTTTCGTTAGTTGCCTGTCCAGTTGAAATATTGTACAGATTTTCCTTGTCCAGTGAGTTCAAAAAAGGATCGATGTTTTGTTCGATGCTGGCAATCAATGCTTTCAATTGGCTGGTTGACTTCTCCATATAATTTTTTTGCAGACCAGCTGTGATATCTTGTTTATTTCTCAATCCTGATGTTTCCATTACATGGCTAATAATTTTTGCTCTTATGCTGTGACTTTTACACCAACGTTGTCGGGCCGATATTGAATTTGTCAAATGAATAACACCAGTTAATTTGGCAGCGTCAGCATTTATAGTCTGTTCCAGGGTCAAATCAATCGGTTGTCGGGAGATAGGCTTGTCTGTCCTTTCAATCCCAAAGGATCCTATACTAGAAATTTTTTTTAGGTAGGTAGGTATATCGGCTTGTGATTATTCTCTTCCATCTTTTGGATTATGTTTTCAATTTGTGTTGAATTTATTTGATTTTGAATTTGTGTAAATTTAAAAAATAAATCGAAGAAGTATTCCCCTCCCCTGATCAACTTCCTTCATATTATATATGCATATTTATATATGTATATATATTTGTGAAAGAACAAACCTCGGAAGAAAAAAGCATTCAAAATATATTTGGTTTTAGAGATGCGTAAAAAGGGTACTCTTACCCCTAATATCCTCCTTTCTTCAATAATTTTATTATTTGATCAATGTTTGTATAAAATTTTTAATATCCTTATCAGATTTATGAAAACGCATGTTGTTTTTGAGAAATATAAAAAAAAAACTTTTAAAAGATTGCTTTTACCCCTTTTCCCCCCTTTTTTAGGGCAAAAGATGACTTTTTAAAGGACACGCTATTTTTTCCATATTCTTTGTCTAATTATTTATGATACGCAGTTGCAAAAAAATTAGCGGTACTTCCTTCCACCTCCCCCCCCCCAGGTGTAAGCACAAGTTTTGCCATCGTCTTAAATGTCAAACTAACATATGCAACTGGTTCCATGAGTGCGCATCTTAGACAAATTTTCTGTGTTTCTTGTGACTTTAAGCCCTTTGCAGCAGTACATTCCATCTCTGTACAGGTGTAAGCAGTAGTTTTCGTCATCAGGGGAATATCAAGTAACGATTTGGCTAGGTTTCCAGTTTCTGCAGCTTAGACAAATTTTTAGTTTTTTTTTTGCAACTTCAAAAATTCACAGTAAATCAACCCATCACTGTTGAGGTGTAAGCAGTCGATTTTCGTCATCAGCTATGTTAAAACTACAAGAAACAAAATATTTCATGCGTGCGCATCTTATACATTGAAAAATGTCGCCAGCTCCCGGACTATAAGTAAATATTTGTCGAATCCAGGTCAGGCACATTGGAAGGCTGTAAAAAGGATCATGCGTTATTTAAAGGGGACAATCAATGCTAAAATCGAATTTTCCAAAAATGATGACTCCGAGTTTTTGGCATATAGCGATGCAGATTGGGCAAACGAAGTTGATGATCGGCGTTCATTTAATATCTACATATTGAAAATGTAAGGCGGTCCCATCTCATGGGCTAGCAAACGACAAAGGACAGTGGCGTTGTCGACAACCGAAGCCGAATACATGGCACTATCAACGGCTTGTCAAGAAGTGCCTAGTTTCAAAGCTTGGCAGCTGAAATCGATTCATCAATTATATCGAAACCGACTGTTATATTCTGTGACAACAAAGGAGCGGTGGATCTTGCATCAACAGCTGGATTTCGTCCGCGCACAAAACACATCGATATTCGTCACCATTGTCTTCGAGATCACATTGAAAATAAGAACATTGTTGTGCAGTACACTCCAACGGTGTAACGTATAATTGCCGAAATTAACACACTACCAGCAATACCAGGATTGAGTGAACAAATCGAACAGGGTTATTCGTTTGGAAATGGATAAGCAAACTGGCCTTCCAAAAAACGCCCTCTATGATCGCAACGATCAAGGATGAGATAATCAAACGAAACTTCAAACCACTGAACTGTCAATGAAACGGCCCGCCTGGTCTTACAGATATCATGGTCGTACTCGTAGCCCTCCCTGATGATTGTCAGAGAACCATAACACTCGCGTCCTCAGCAGGACCACTCGTCGTTCACTCACTTCCCTTCCTTTCCTAGTTACAGAACCTCAAATACTTACCCTCTCCGAACCAATACTATGCTCCCTCTTATCACCCTTGACTGTCAGCTATCTGTAACGTAAAAACTATATATATTCCCCGATGCTTCTAGTTACCTTCTATGAGACTGAAAACACTACGTCTTCCGGATGGAAATGCCTCGGGAGGCTTAGTACTGATCGTCAGGCAAACGCTCTCCTATCTAACCAACAAACTTCCGATGTCACGGTTTGCCAACTAAATCTTCACAATTACAACAAAACCCAAACCCTCTAATAACACGAAATACCAAATCCTCATAGAGGAGTACTAAGTCGGACGCCTTGGACACAGGTCCTAGCACTACCCCTAAAGAATCCAAAGTGGAAAGGTCATATCTCCGCTCCAACTAACGTCACTCACCCATAGAGAACTTTCTCTACAGCTTTGAGCTTAATTAGAACTGGAAGCGGGTGATAAGTGTGGGTTGAAATCAACCATCGCAGTCGGTTCGCACGCACGCCCAAGACTAGCTCAATTGGGTCGTGTGTTCTTGCTTTGGGATCTGTCAGCGTTGTTACATTTTTTTACACAGTGCGAACCTACAGAGTTTAGTTGTTGAAAACTCTGAAAGAAAACTAAAAATATTACTTGCTGGGGGCCTTATCAACTACTCCTCTGACGAGAGATGAAAGATGAATGAGAAACAGTTGATTGCTAAAACAATTCATAAACCTACTGATAGAGATCAACACTACTAGTGAGCCTTAAGTATATCCATAGATGAACATGGATACTCGCGTAACTTCGGCTCAGTCAACTAATTAAAACGCAATCTGAAACTAACTCATTGACTAGAGATGTGAGTCATCACTTACTCACACTCTTATATAATAAAAAGGGGAGGGAGATCGAAGATGGTAATATTGATCCCCCTTGGCTTCTGTTACCCACCCTAGAGAAAGTATCCAACCGCCTCGGACACTTCCACCATTGATCCTGGTTGCCAAATGGAAAAGTGATTTCTATTAAAATATATTATTCAGGATCCCCAAATATGATAAGTAGATTACAAAAGAAATCTACTTTAATTCACGACACTACAACTCCTATATCATCCTATCCCGTTAGAGGAAAACTCCACAAGAAACTTCCACACACAACCAAAAAAGCGATAAACCTCATTATCTCTCATCTTCCCAAACCCTCATCCTTATGTATACCTGTCCATTGATACGAGAGGTGTCCACTCCTCCCTACGCCTTATTTTTCCTTCAACATGACTGAAAAATTAACCAACTTCTGAATAATCCACTGTTATCTAACAGCATTAAAAACACTATACACAGTCGGTGCTGAGAATTTGGAAAGAACACTTCTGCAGACTGTTAAACGGCGAAGACAACCAACTAATCGCTGTCAGGCAGAATGATCCATTCGATTTGGATGATGATGAACAAAATTTCCGTCCTCCCGACCAAGAAGAAGTTCGGATAGCAATATCTAAACTAAAGTCCAACAAGGCTGCTGGAGCTGATGGCCTTACGGCTGAACTCTTCAAAGCAGCGGGAGATGACTTGGTGAGGAGCATAAACCAACTCATCTGTACAATCTGGTCGGATGAAAGTATGCCTGACGAATGGAACCTCAGCATTGTGTGCCCTATCCACAAGAAAGGAGATACTCTAAACTGCGCCAACTACAGAGGTATAAGTCTCCTAAATGTCGCCTATAAAATCTTGTCGGCCATTCTGTGTGAACGTCTGAACCCTTTCGCACGTGAACTGATTGGCCCCTATCAGTGTGGTTTCAGGCCCGGTAAGTCAACCGTCGACCAAATTTTCACACTTCGGCAGATTTTGGAAAAGACCCAAGAATTCCAAATCGATACTCACCACCTCTTTATCGATTTTAAAGTCGCCTATGACAGCGTAAACAGGAACGAGCTGTACAGAGCCATGTCGCTTCTTGGCATCCCTGCTAAACTCGTTCGATTGTGCAGGATGACTATGGAGAACTCGCGCTGCTCCGTCAAGGTTGGTAAGAACACCACCGACTCATTTAATGTCGAGAAAGGCTTACGACAGGTTGACGCGCTTTCATGTAACCTCTTCAACATCATTCTTGAGGCAATCGTACGCAACTCGCATGTCAACGCCAGCGGTACGATTTTTTTTAGATCCGTTCAATTACTTGGCTATGCTGATGATATTGACATTATTGGAAGAACGAAGCGCGCTGTCAGTGGAGCATTCGCAAGTATTGAAGTGGAAGCGGCTCGAATGGGTCTGGCTGTAAATGAAGATAAAACAAAGTATATGCTGTCCTCGGGTGAAGTAGATCATCACCGTAGGCTCGGACAAAACGTCACAATGGACAGATATAACTTTGAGGTTGTCAAGGACTTTGTCTATTTGGGTTCCACTATAACCTCTCAGAACAACATCAGTGAAGAGATCAGTCGAAGAATCACTCTTGCCAATCGCTGTTTCTTCGGGCTAAGAAGGCATCTTAGTAGTAAAGCCCTCTCTCAAAGGACCAAGGAGACACTATACAAGACCCTTATCATCCCAGTCCTGCTGTATGGGGCAGAAGCGTGGACACTGACACAATCGGATGAATACAGGCTGGGGTGCTTTGAGAGAAAGATTCTTCGGGTGATATTCGGTCCTGTATGTATCAATGGAGTATGGAGGAGAAGATTCAATGACGAACTGTACGGGCTATACAGCGACATTGACTTGGTTAAGAAGCTGAAAATTCAGCGGCTTAGATGGCTGGGTCATGTGGAGCGTATGGACGAAAACGCTCCTGCCCGACGAGTCTTCAATTCCAACCCGGAGGGCCGACGCAGTTCTGGAAGACCCCATCTAAGGTGGCGCGATCAAGTGGTAAGCGACCTCAACCAACTGGTGCCGTGAAATAACGCCGAATGCAATAACGCCGAATTTCAAAATTCGACGTTATTGCACTTTGCGAAAGTGAAATAACGCCGAATTATGACGTTCGGCGTTATTTCACTATAAGAAAGTGAAATAACGCCGAATTCCAATTGAGAAATAAAGCCGAATATAAAACAAAGCAAACATGTTCTTCCCAAAAGTTCGTTTTAATAAAAAAAAAAATTTTTTTTAATAATTCTTTTTTGTAGAAAAATACATACTTAATAAACATAACAGATTTACATTTCGATATTTAAAATTTTAATTATTAAGTTTACGAAATGCATACTTCATTATATTTTTAAAACCTAGTGCTGTTAAGAGAAGTCTTTTGAAGTAAAAGTTTCAGTATTTATTGAACTTAAAATGTATATGTAGATACCTAGGTTCTATATCTATATCAAGCTAAATAAAATGTCAAACTTTCATTCGAAACCGTTGATATATGTAAGTGCAACATATAAAATCCAAGCTTTGCAGAATTTGAGAGAAAAATTTTTCAGATCCAAGTTTTTTGAGAAATTCATCAAATAAAAATAAAAAAATCGCGCGATTTTTTTATTTTTATTTGATGAATTTCTCAAAAAACTTGGATCTGAAAAATTTTTCTCTCAAATTCTGCAAAGCTTGGATTTTATATGTTGCACTTACATATATCAACGGTTTCGAATGAAAGTTTGACATTTTATTTAGCTTGATATAGATATAGAACCTAGGTATCTACATATACATTTTAAGTTCAATAAATACTGAAACTTTTACTTCAAAAGACTTCTCTTAACAGCACTAGGTTTTAAAAATATAATGAAGTATGCATTTCGTAAACTTAATAATTAAAATTTTAAATATCGAAATGTAAATCTGTTATGTTTATTAAGTATGTATTTTTCAACAAAAAAGAATTATTAAAAAAAATTTTTTTTTTTATTAAAACGAACTTTTGGGAAGAACATATTTGCTTTGTTTTATTTTTAAGTGGAAATTGGTTCTGTACAAAAAAAATATACAAAGGGTACTTAAACATTTGTTTAATGATTCCAAAGCTTTCAGGATGGTACCTTATTTAGAGAATATGATAGACACATGAAAAGTCATAAAAATAATATCTAGAAAGTGAAATGACGCCGAATCGGCGTTATTTCACTTTATTATAGTGAAATAAGGCAGAACGTCAAAATTCGGCGTTATTTCACTTTCGTAAAGTGCAATAAAGCCGAATTTTGAAATTCGGCGTTATTGCATTCGGCGTTATTTCACGGCACCAACCAACTTGGTGTGCGCAACTGGAGGCCACAGGCTAGGGACCGGCCTAGCTGGCGAGGAATGTTGGTTGAGGCCGTGGTCCACAATGGACTGTCTGCGCCACCTTAAGTAAGTAAGTAACTAATTAAAAACACTATAAAATTTTCTATTCAAAAACGTTATAAAAATTAATGTTTATTATTTTGTTCTTAAATCTAAACCTTAACACAAAAGTATCTAAAATCTCTAAAGCTAAGTTATAATAGTAAATTTTTGAAATTTTTTTTATCAAACTAACAAAAGCTTATGTCTTTCTCTTTTATATGAGACTATGAAGGAAACAACTTCCTTATTTATGTTGATTATCTCTTAACAATTCAGGATAACGAAAATCTACAAAACGATTTTCAGATTTCGTTTAAAAGAAAGCAATTCTCGTATAAGAATCTTTAAGTCGTTAGTGATTTCATAAAAAAAAGTAATATGCGACCAAGGAGAAATGTATTCTTTACATTAACCTTGTCTCGATCCCCTTTTATAAGCGATTGAATTCAATTTCATAAAAAAAAACTATTCGCCGTACCTTTTCAATTTCAAATTTCTCACTCTTTTTGTTTTTAAAAACATCAATTAATGTTGTAACTACAACCTATAAACAAAAGACAAACCGATGTCTAACTAAGACTACATCAAACCGACGAGTAAACAAATAACGAAACGCGAAGTTGTACGCTAAACAAATCCCTAGCTTACCAAAAAAAAAAATCATGGGACGTTAGCCCAAGGGTTTATGCTTTGGAAGGAGACGGTACAGGAATGATAGATAGAGTAAGTAATAGAATAGCGATAATAATATAGTTTATATATATATGAAAGCAATATAGTTCAATATAGTAAAATAAATGAAGTTGCTGAACTGTGGAAGAACGATGTTAATTAAAATATTATGTTTTATAGATAACTATACTATATACCTCAATATCTTTTACAGCTCTACAAACTGTAGGTAGTGATTTCAATACTTTATCACCATATACCCACGAATCCCAGAAGCTATATATTTGTTTGAGCTTCTTTGCTTCCGTCAGGATATATTTTGCAAAATCCTTTTAGGGTTTTAATATTTAAGTCAATTTTGAATTCAGTACGCGTAAACAAGAAAAAAAAATGACCAGAGTGTAAAACAAAAAAAAAAGTGAAAAGTTAAAGTAATAAGGATACACGGATCCTGAGTGACTAGGTTTCTAAAAAAAACCGTAAATGGACGGATACGTAAAGTATCTGTGAATAAGATCAACTACGATCTTCCTCCGTGGATAGCTATTCGAGCTAAAAGAACGAATGTACTGCTTCACAACAACGATAAAAGAATATTCTCCCCATCGAATTCTAGGAAAAGAGTGATACGCGAACGCGAAAAATACGACGGACGCTATCCCGGGAAAAATTAAAAAAGAAATGAAAAAGTGAGTGAAAAATGAAAAAGATCCAATAAAGGATAGTGAAAAATCAAAATTTAAAATGAATTTGAAAAGTATCTTTGGAAACGAATCCGATTTAATAAAGTTAAGATCACTTATAATATCTAAACGCGATGCACAACATAACACTATGACGACATGACAATCTTCTTTTCGTTTGCTCTTTTCTTTTTTTATAATTTTAGAAAAACTTTCTTTTTGTAAATCCAATGTAACTTTTGATAACACACAGCTTGAGGAATATATATATATATATAATATAAGAAACTTCAAGTACAAATGTATCTACTCTTACGATAAAATAGGTATCTAAAGATAAAGATAATAATAACTGCTCTGTATATATATATATATAATGGCAGACGACACCACCGTCCGTGGGCGTTAAAATCTTAGTTGGGATTAGGTACCAACGTTAAGATGTCCGTAAAGGTGAGTACGCTGAATCAGGATTGGCGTTCTTTGGCGCCTGATCCTCATTGATGCTCCTCTCAAAGGAGGTGTTTCACTTTCTTACGATACAAATATCAAAGATTACCTGGAGTCTATTTATTGTGCATACTATATCGTACGCTGATGTAGCAAAACCCAAATTGTATTTTCTTTTTTTGTATATAAAAACACAGGTGAGTATCTAGAGTACAAGTACAAATGATGAATCCCAAAGGAAAAAAAAGGACCAAGGGCCATGCGGTTCTAAAATGGCCGCCGGTGACCAGGTGAGTATCAATCCTTAAACTGACTGATGAATTCCCTCGACGTCTTCAATAAGTCTGGAGACATATGTCCAGAAGCGTTGGCAGTAGCTCTCGAATGGCTTACTGCTTCCAGGCTGACTAAAGCCGAAGATGAATACCTATTTATGACTTCAAGAGATCTTTCCTTGACCTTATAGGTAACACGAGGATCAAATTTCTTGGTAACACTGTGTGTTAACCATGCGGATGGTTAAATCTTCTTTGAAGGATTCAATCTCTGATTTCTCACAAAAACCCTAATGAATCATATGAAAAAAGGAATCTATAAATTCACTAAATCTCTTAAGATGACAGATATTATATGCCCGCTGTACGCTGTTGCGGGAGTGCACTCCAGGAACGCTGAAAAGGGGTTAGTTAAATTGCTTTGATTCTGTTAGTTAAATATACTACTGTAATTGCAATATGGTCCCACCACTCTTACAAAACTTCCAAACCAGCCTGGGTATCTGTGTTAAATTCTCACTTTTGGATACCTTATCGGCTCACGATCAGCTTAACTTGAACTATTTATGCCAAAGATGTGACCGACACAATCAAGGCGCGATGTGAAAGGAACATGGAAATGAACTAACACACTTAATTGTACGTGATGCACTATACACAAAAACAAATAGTGAGTTGGTACCCAATGGTACAAGATTAAAGGATCGTAGCTAAAGCTATATAAAAACAAACTAAAACGCGAACGCGGTGGGCAAAATCGTATCGTCACCTCCAAGTGGTGCCTGCTGGATAGCCGAAAGGTGAACTAACGACGAACGTTGGATCCATCGGATCCATAGGTTGTAGATACCTGAGTTATCTTCTCAGGAACTAGGAGCAAGAAGAAAGAGATACGCTCTGAAGATCCAACCACCACAAAGATCTATATGTCATGCACAGGCCTCACAAGCCGGTCATGAAAGGAAAACTCGATTGTGATGAAAACCGCAGAAAATGCCTCGGATGAAAGAACCAAAAATGTTGACGACCCCCCCCGCAAACGAAAAACGGACAACGATTTACGCATATGCACGTGGAATGTGCGTACGCTAAACAGGCCGCGTAAAGCCGAGCAGCTAGCCGAGACCCTCGCCAGTCTCAACGCTGATATAACAGCCCTGCAGGAGATGCGATGGGATGGACGGGGCCTGAGAATTACGGAGGACTGTAATTTCTATTATGGGAAATGCCACCTTGATGGGAGATCGCGCTTGTTTGGGTGCGGATTCGCTGTCAGAGGAAGACTTAGGCAAAAGGTCTTGAGCTTTCGCGAAGTCAGCGAGAGAGTGACAACGATCCGCATTAAGGCCAAATTCCACCACATAAGCCTAATTAGCGCCCATGCCCCTACAGAAGAGAAAGACGACGCTACCAAAGAATGTTTCTACGAGCTCCTCGCCAAAACATATGAGCAGTGCCCAAAACATGACATTAAAATTCTTTTGGGAGACTTCAATGCCAAAATTGGGAGAGAGGACATCTTTGGTATGACGATCGGAAAACACAGCCTGCACGACACCACCTCCGACAACGGACTCAGGCTCATCGATTTTGCAGCGGGAAAAAACATGGTGCTGAGCAGCATGCGATTCCCACGTCCCGACATCCACAAGGGCACATGGCGCTCCCCAGATGGTCGAAACTGCAACCAAATCGACCATGTTGTGATTGATGGAAGACACTCCTCCAGCATTATGAATGTCCGTACATTCCGAGGAGCAAACATCGATTCGGACCACTACCTAGTCGGTGCAAAACTTAGGGTACGGATCTCCATGGAAGTTCTTAGGCGAACACCGACTACACCAAGGAAATTCAATGTTGGACGTCTTCAATCGGAAGAGACCGCCGCTGCCTATGCCGACCGCGTATCCCTTGAGCTTGCGAGAAATCCTTCGACTGATAACATGAACCCGGAAGACCAATGGCAGCTATGTCAACAAGCCATAAGAAGTGCTGCGTCAGAGGTATTGGGCTTTTCACATCCACCCCCCAGAAACCCCTGGTTCGACTCCGAATGTGCTCAGGCAAACAAAGCCAAAGCTCCAGAGAGATACTAGAGCATCCAGAAATCTCTATGTTGAGCGAAGGAAAGTTGAGAAACGTCTACTCAGGAGAAAGAAAAAAGAACACCAGCAACGCGAAGTCGAGGAGATGCAGAGATGTTTTTGCAGAAAAGAGGTACGAAACTTCTATAAAAAGGTGAAACAGTCTACATCCGGTTTCACAAGCTGCCCTGGGCCCTGCAAAGATCAGGATGGAAATACCATAGTGGAAACGCAGGCGATGTTAGCCATCTGGAGAGACTACTTTAACCGGTTGCTAAATGGCGATGACAGCCAAGATCCCACCCAAGATCAACTTGTTCCAGTTAATCTAGATGACGACCACGAACTACACCCGCCCGACCAAAATGAAATCAAAGTAGCCATCACCAGACTAAAGATGAATAAGGCAGCTGGATGTGATGGCCTTCAAGCGGAGCTCTTTAAACACGCTGGAGATGACCTGGTCAGGAGCATACACCAACTCATCTGCAAAATATGGTCGGAGGAAAGTATGCCCGATGAGTGGAATCTCAGTACCATCTGCCCGATTCACAAAAAAGGAGACCGCCTCCTCTGCGCCAACTATAGAGGCATAAGCCTTTTAAACATCGCCTACGAGTATAAGATCCTGTCCAGCGTTTTATGTGAACGTCTCAAGCCGTTTGCTGACGACCTGATAGGTCCTTACCAATGCGGCTTCAGACCTGGAAAATCTACCACCGACCAAATATTCACATTACGCCAGATCCTGGAGAAAACCCAAGAGTGTAACATCGACACCCACCACCTGTTCGTCGATTTTAAAGCCGCCTACGACAGTGTTAATAGAGTTGAACTGTATCGTGCCATGTCTAACTTTAGAATCCCTGCTAAACTGATCCGCCTTATCAGGATGACGTTGGAGAATGCTCGTTGTTCCGTCCAAGTTGGTAGAGACTCTACTGAAACCTTCGAAACCACCAGAGGGCTAAGACAAGGTGACGCACTGTCGTGCAGCTGTTTTAATATTGTGCTTGAAAATGTAATACGGAGCACCCATGCCAGTACATCAGGCACCATTTTCAATAGATCGACACAATTACTTGGGTTTGCTGACGACATAGACGTGAAAGGAAGAACAAAGCGAGCAGTAACCGGTGCTTTCACTACTATGGAATCAGCAGCAAGCAGAATGGGGCTGAAAATAAACGAGGACAAGACGAAGTATATGCTTTCATCAACAAAAGTCCAATCCCACCACCGACTTGGTCAGAACGTAACCGTAACGTAAATTTGTCTACCTGGGCACTGCTGTAAACACAGGCAACAACGTCAGCGCTGAAATCAAACGCAGACTAATTCTTGCTAATCGCTGTTTCTTTGGGCTGAGTAAGCAATTGAGAAGTAAAGCCCTATCGAGAAGAACCAAGGTGACACTGTACAAAACACTAATCATCCCGGTCCTGCTATATGGTGCAGAAGCATGGACCCTATCCCAATCGGATGAAAATTCACTTGGAGTCTTCGAGAGAAAAGTTCTGCGTACGATCTATGGTCCTGTCTGCGTAAATCGCGAAAACAACGTTTGGAGAAGAAGATATAACAATGAACTGTACGAGCTGTACAGCGACATAAGCCTAGCCAGAAAAATTCGAATCCAAAGACTAAGATGGCTGGGCCATGTAGAACGAATGGACATCGACGCTCCAGCTCGTAAAGTCTTCAACGCCAAACCCGAGGGAGTCAGAAGCCAAGGTAGACCTCATCTTCGATGGAGTGACCAGGTAGAGGGAGACATCCGTCAACTTGGAGTACGAAATTGGAGACAGCAGGCTAGAGATCGAGCCGGCTGGAGGGGCATTCTCAGCAAGGCCTTGGAGTACCACGCTCCAGTGGCGTCAACATAAGTAAGTAAGTAAGTAAAACGCGAACGCGGCGTTAGTGAAGTGTACGCAAAAGTTTGTTGGTCGCTACCGACGCGGAGTACATTGAGTCTATGAGACCAGGTGAGTGAAAAATCATAAGATTAATATAAAAAAAAATTAAACGAGTGAGTGAACTATCGACTAGTAAGAATCCAATCCGGATTCGACGTTTACCAGCCGACTGGATATATAAATGGCAACTTTGGCCACCGAAAAGACCGGAATTAAAGGATAGCACTCACACTGTGAACACGAATAGCCGAATGTAAACTAGTAGTACGGACTCCTTGAAAAATGTACGCTCTATTCTTTTGTCTAGCGCCAACTGGCGTTTATAAACCCGACCGTAACACGATAACAAGAGGATAGATTTCCAACACGAGAAATTAAAAGGATCTGTTTTGCACACAATTAGCTTTTCATATCGTTCTTCATTACGAAATATCACTACAAATGAATTCGAAACTAAATATCGTAAAAAGGAAGTAACTTTATATCAACTACGTTTAATGGAGGAGGCGTTAGGTCCTAACATATCTAGATACCTATATAAAATAAACTAAGGTATAGATATATTCTACCGTCCGTGGTATCTAACGTCATACAGCAGCGTCGACGCGGTATATGTAGCGTCTGCGGATTCGACAACGAATCGCCCGTCAGGTATGAGCTTTAGCTCCCAAGTAACTCACAATAATAATAAATATCAAATTCTTTACCTGGTTATTCTGGATATAGATATACTATACACTTGTCTTTTATTTTATTTATAAATATAGCTGTGGGATGATGTTGTGAGGCGTGGTATGATGCTGCTTCTATCGTCCCCCGTTGCTCAGTAATTAATTTTACGGAGTTGTTGAATGCTGGGGAACGGCATCGGTGGTAATACACCCACCAGACGTCCTAGTACCTGCTTACAAGTTGATGTTCCCGCGGTGGGTGGGATTCTCAGCCTGTTGTAGCTGGTGTGTTGTCCTCAATATAGATGAAATAGGTGACGATGACTTCTCTGAGGTCGTTGCTTCGACATCCATGAATGGTTATCTTCTTCCTTTCAGATATGGTTTCTAGAGCTATTGGCCAGCGGATAAATATATTTTACGTACATATATGTACGTTGATACGTATGCTTTGGGCAAATATCAATCATCTAATACGGCGTAGTGGGCGTTAAGGTGCCGCTAAAAGTATGCGACGTGATGATCTTCATATAAGACGTCTGTGTGTGGACGATGATAGGAGTCATTATTTATTTGAATTCGTTAAATACTAACGGTACATTCTTAAATTAAATTAAAGCTAGAAATATTTTCATAAATTGATACATACATAAATCTTATATCTACGAGTATATTATAAATATTGGATAAAAAATCTATTTTTAAAACAGTGAGATTTAACATTATCATTTGTGGAATTTAATATGGCATAGTTCTTATTAAATATATTGATTAAGAGATTGAGATTGGCGCCGTAGTTGGATCTACTGAAAATGTTACACAGAGGCAATTGCCTTCTTACACTGGAACGACTAAAATTAAAATTAATACGACAAAGGACTGATGGGGCTGTAATTGATTCATTAATTGACCGCACAATAAAACAGAATTGTAGGTACTCACGATGACTTAAAAAGGATGGAAGTTTTATTAGTTGAAGTCTTTAAGAGTAAGGTGGCGTCTTTTATATAAAAAAAGAAAGAGCCTCGAATCTCCACAATGCCTAATTGGCACAAGTATAAATTTTGTATTTGGGGCGGAGTATATATATACACCCAGACAATGAATTGTCTGCACGTGCTTGCAGAGGAAATGCCGCACGTGGCACTGGATTATTCCTTGGGATAAAAATCTCACCGCCTCGCTAATCTTGTGCCAGGAATGAAAGATATTCGCCTGTTGTATCCTCAGGGATGCACAAACCTAGACCAAAAGGGTTATATGATTAGCTCGTCGGCCATGTAATGCGGTCTAATATTATTACACTTTTTTCCGCGGTACACGATACGGTAAGGGGAAAGGAAATAATTTAAGTTAAATTATTTGCAAACAAAAATTAACACCGCGAGCAATTAAATTAACAAGAAAAAAAATGAAAAGATTTTAACGCGCAC